>LSYV01000005.1:284263-312011 GCA_001584585.1 Gonium pectorale | reverse complement strand
ACCGCTGTGGGCGTGCCAGACACGGTGCATGAGGGCAACCGACTCCTGAAGGTGCCAGGCTCGAATTCCTCACCGGAGCGCATCCTGCAAAAGGGGACGGACTTCTTCTACTGGCAGCCCTCGGCGAGCGATGGGCCTGCGCCATCGGACTGGTCGCACCTGGCCAGCGCTGCAGGTACGCAAAACAGCACAGTCTCAGTACCGGCCCATGTAGCTAACTATAGCCTGCTACTCTGCAGGCTTGACATATCTCGCGGCAGTACCCATCAAGGTTTCGGACAAGGTCATCGGCATGCTCACCGTGGGCTTTGGTGACACTGCCGCAGATGAGGCAGACTACATCATGTAGGGCGAGCGGGATGGGGTTTATGGGACACGGCAGCCGTCGTTTGTCGATAGGCCTGACGGCACCCAACAACACGGCATCGACCATCTTTGACGACCTGACCCAGGTAGGGCTTTGGGAGCACTAAAACTTTTCAGTTGAACGGGCAGTGTTTGGCCTCCGCCGCACGGGAAGGCATTTGCACAACTGCATTCCCCACGATGCTGCATAACTGATAGCCTGCTGCCTGCCAAGAGTCAGGATTGGCAGCGCTCACCCAGCACGTGTTGCCGTTGTTCCATTGCTAGTACCTCAGGCCGGTTGAAGCATTGCATGTTTACTTTTAGCATCGGGGCTTGGTGCCCGCGCCCAGCTCTTGCTCTCACGCCCAGCGGCACGAGGGGTATACTCCGGCACAGTGTGGTACGCCACACGTCTGGCGCCCTCATGGCGCAATTTGTCGAGTGCATGTGGGAGTGGTATTTTGACAGGAGTACCAACCATGCTGGTGAACCCCGTGCAGGTGCCACCCACGCTGATGCAGCGCACGCTGTCGAACCCGACGGGCTCGTCGTCCTTCAAGCTGCTGAAGGAGGTGCAGGCGGCCGGGGGCGTTATGCGTACTGTGGTGGCCATGAAGAACACGGTCATGAAGATCGCGGTGCACAACCGCCAGCAGGTGTGTGTACAGAGAGCATCCTAGGGCCTTACATCCACGGTCTTATTTAGCATAATCCTACATCACTCAGCTATGCACACAAACGTCTGCTGTGAGCGGCAAAAATAGATGAATGGGCCAGGTTCGGGTGGGTCAGAGCTGGTAGGAGACGACGGTGTTTCATGGCCTGGAATCTTGCACTTTGCGCATGATCGCATTCGGGACAGCAGGTGATGCTTGGCTCGGCAGGCGCTGTAGCTCCTCAACAGAATGCAGGCCACTCGTACTCTGCAAATGTATCCAGCTTTTCAAGCTGCCATTGGGTTCTCCCCGCAGGTCATGATCCCCGACGTCCAGAAGGTGATCAACCAGTCGGGCAACGTGTCTGCCGATATCTTCAATACGCGGCTCATCAAGCCGCCCACCAGCGTGCTGGTGTTCCCGCTGAAGGTGAAACTTATGCCGCGGGTCTGAGGAGCATGGGGAGGCTATTTTGCGTCACTAGCTGTGAAGTTTGAATGGCGCGGTGTTGACACAAGTGGGGCGGAGGGTGAATCTCGCGACACCAGGTCATTTACGGCTCAGTAAACAAGCGTGCACGTTAAGGTTTCATGACTGGTACGTGTCACTTAGCTGAATTGCGCGCGCGCAACCGGGGCCATCCTTGCGTGTCTTTGGTTATCTTCGGCGTTTTCGCCTCAGCGTGGTGCTGGGCGAGAGCTTGCGGCGCTGCCCCCGGGGCCATCCTTGCGTGTCTTTGGTTATCTTCGGCGTTTTCGCCTCAGCGTGGTGCTGGGCGAGAGCTTGCGGCGCTGCCCCCTTCTACCGCTGTCCTTCTCTCAGGTCAAGCAGCACATCTTCGGAGTTATCTTCTGCATGTCCAGCGTGCAGTCGGACTTCTCGGACGTGTCCCCCAAGCTGCGTGAGGTGTGCGAGGTCATGTCCCCGCACCTCCTCTTCATGCTAACTCAGCCACTGGCCGGGGACTACAAGGTAGGTGGAGCAGCAGCGAGCGGCGAATGGGTTTAAACGGGCGCCAAGCGCAGAAGGCAAGCCAAGCGTCCATTGTTGACACACGTCTGCATCCGCGGGAGGCATTACGTTGCCTTTGCTTGGCTTGATGATTAAGCGGGCCCGGCTTCAAAATGGCGCTGGCCTTGTTCGTCTTGTCCGTCTTTGCAGGCCATGCAGACTGCGAGCCTGACGCAGACTGCGGGTGGCTCCATGATGAGCGACGGCGGCTCGCTCAGCGGCATGGTGACGGGTGCGGGCGGCTCGATCGGCCGCTCCGACAGCCTGGGCGTCAGCCTGTCGGGCGACAGCTTCATGTACACGCAGTCGCGTTCGTCCACGGGCGCCCTGGTGACCGGCCTCACGGAGAAGCTTAATCAAAAGCGCATCCGCTCCTCGATGGACTTCCACAATGTGGGATGGGTTGGGAGGGAGGCAGGGGCAAGGGGGGGCAGCGCTGGTGTGGGTTCCGTTTAATGCCCGTGCACCACGAGCGCGCTAACTTATGTAACTGCCTATGCGTCACATTGACTGAGTTCGTGTTGCAGCGTACACACTCACACGACTCGCGCGTGTCATTCCAGGGCCTTGATTACGTGGTGCGCTCTTAGCCGGACGGGAGATGGCTCCTGGATGCGAACCTGTCCTCATCAAACCTGTGCGCTCAAACCTTTCACCAGAACACGACGATGACGGATCTACAAATCACGGGACTCTTGGGCGAGGGCGGCTTCGCCAAGGTGTTCCGCGGCTTGTGGCGAGGTCTGGTGGTTGGCGTCAAGGTGGTGTGCGACGACGGCAAGAACGAGAAGATGGTGATGAAGAATGCGCACGAGATTGCCATCCTGTCGGCGCTCTCCCACCCCAACATCGTGCAGGTGGGTGCTGGGGCGCGCAAAGACGCGCACAAATTTTGGCCCTACCAGTTCCCACCATCCCTTTTTCGTGATAGCAGACCTGGGGCTCGACCCTGCCGTAATCTATGTGGACATGCGTTGAGCATTTGCTGCTATTCTCTCGGTTTACAGGCATACAACTGCCTGACGGACGTGCTGGTTCGCGACCTGCTCAGCACGACGGTGCATCGCTTTAACAACCCTACGGTGATGAACTCGCCCGCGTACAAGTACCTGCTGTCCATGGAGGACAAGACGTGCCATCTTGAGGCAAGTGGCCGTGGCCGGCCTGCGGGCGGATTGGATTCGGGTAAAGCCGTTGCTACCCTCTCCAAGCCTGCCCTCAGTGAAGGGCCTCGTGCCGGCCTGGCTTGGTATCTGCGTGGCAGTACGGTGGGAGGTGGCTGGGGTTGGGCAGGATCTTGTCGTGGCAGGCCACGACCACATGACGGGGCCATCATGTCGCTTACTGAGCTCGTGTCCGTTCCTGTGTTAACCGGTCGGCAGGTCATCGAGTATTGCGACCTGGGCAACCTGTCCAATGCGCTCAAGAACAACATCTTCATGATCCCTAACCCCGTCATGGCGGCGGCGGCGGGCGCGGGAGACGGCGCGGCTGCGGCGGAGCTGGCGGAGCGAGCCAGGCAGCAGCCCATGAAGGTGAGGGGGCGCTGCCTTTCTCCTTCTTTGCTTGGACGGGTTCCACACTGCTCTATGGCATGGCCCTGTGTCACATGGCACCACTGCCACATGGCTGTGAGCTCACTGAAATTGGACTGCCTGCATGCCTGACGAGCCCAAGACGTATCCTCGTCGTGCTGTATGTTGGCGCCTCAGGTTAACATGCGGACGCTGCTGCTGACGCTGATTGAGATTGCGTCGGCTTGCGGCTACCTGCATCGCATGGGTGTGGTGCACTGCGACATCAAACCCGCCAACGTGCTGCTGAAGAGCTCTAACATCGACTTCCGCGGATTCACCGCCAAGGTGTCGGACTTCGGGCTCAGCCGGTACGTGTACATTAAGCCCAGCAACGAGCTAATGTTCTCTTGGCGCGGGGAACTCCGCGCATGAACAAGGAGGGACCAGATTGCGCGGGGCCGCCTGAGGGTACGCGAGTGAGAAGCGGCACCCGTACCACCCAATTCTTACTAGTAGTAGCTTGCTGTCCGTTCGTTTCCACCCTGCCTGAATGGCGCTCTTGCCTGCTGAACTGTTTCTCCCTCGTGTATGCTCGCCTTCTGTCTCCGCAGAGTGGAGGACGACGACACGTGCGCGTCGTTCCCCTTCAATAGCTGCGGTACCGCCGCCTACGTGGCGCCGGAGGCCCTCATTTGCAATAAGAAGGTCAACAGCTCGGTGGACGTGTACGGTGAGTCTGAACCTGAATTGGCGGGGCGGTGAACAACGGAAAGAGCAGTGGCAACTGAATGTGCCCCGTTGCGGATGGATACCGCGGTCCTTTTTGACTGCTATGATATTTCTGATGACCTGTCGTGCTCCGTTCACTTCGCGATTCGCGCCCTCTTGTCGCCGTGTCCCACGGACAGCCTTCGGCATCCTGATGTGGGAGATGTACACGGGGCAGCGGCCCTATGGTAACATGAAGCAGCAGCAGCTGGTCGAGGAGGTGAGCGCTCGCGTCTGTTTCGTTTGTTGCCAGCCCCCCGGATATACGCATGCGGTATACAGCCTTGTGTATAGCTTAGCGCACGCAGAACGCAATATACAGGCAGTGGCCACGAGTCTGCTGCCTGCTGTAACGTACGAGGTGCCGTTTCGCCTATTCCTGGCCTTGTCGACCTTGTCTTTACCCTAACCCCCGCTGCCGTGTTCAGGTGGTAATGCGCGGCCTGAGGCCCAAGTTTCCGGGGACGGCCCCGGGCGGCTACGTGGTGCTGGCGCAGTCGGCGTGGAGCGGCTCGCCGCAGGCGCGCCCCTCGTTTGACGAGATCCTGACTCACCTGAACGCCATGCTGCAGCAGGTCGGTTGACTCGGGCCGTGATTCTGTGTGTCCCTTAAGTGCGGCGACCATACTGTAAGCTCGTTGCGGCCTGCAGGCCAGGCGGTGAGCATAGTGCGCATGCTTTTGGAGTACGCTTCGCTGCGCGCTGCCCAGACCTGCTGCGGCTTAGTAGAGAGGGCATACGGCTAATGCAGATCGCTTGCGCGTTCCTGCCGCCCTTGTGCCTTTCGATCCTCACCGGCATCCGTCCCTCTCCATGTATTCAAATCTCTCCGTTCTCTGAACCAACACCCCGCACTAGGTGGACGATCGCGAGATGGACTCTATGGTGAACGGGTCGTTCGGCTCCATGGGAGAGAAGTTCGAGTATATGCAGCAGCTGCAAGGCGGCGGCCCCGGCGGCATGGTGCCGGGAGGCATGGACCGCCGCCCATCGCAAATTAACCGGCGCGGCGTTGGCGGCATGGGCACGCCGCAGGTGCCCTCGCCCATGGGACCGGGTGCGCGGTCGCCTGTCACGGCGGGCCAGGCGGCGGCGGCGCAGGCCGTTGCAGGGGGAGGTGGCTCGCTTGTGGCACAAGGGCCCGTGGCGGCGGCGCCGTCGCCTGGCGGCCAGCAGGTACCCGCGCAGCGCATGCAGCAATCGGCGCCGCAGCAGCCGCAGAGCGCGCAGATGTACTCATCAGCTTGAGCTCTCAGGTTGCGATATGTGATTAACATGGTGACGGATGGCAGCGGTAAAGGGCAAGAAACAATCTCCCATCGCAGGTAGCGGGGGCTTGGCCGGCCCCGACCCATGCGCAACAGCGCGGGGGCGTTGGTGTGCTTGGCCGGCTGCAGCAACCGGCGTGTCGTTATGTCGGTAGGCTCATGAGTGTCAGAAACCGAACCTGTCTACCGGCCCCGAGTGTCAGCTCTAGTGTGGAGGGGGCACGCGACCTTGCTTGCGGTACATTGCGCGCGTAGGAAACCTTATGCCGACGTGGATGGTGGATAGGTTGCGGGCTCGGCGGCTGCTGTTGTTGTTGCGTGCTGAAGCAAAGCGAGAACGTCAAAGCACAAATGTACAAAGGCATTGGGGGTTGGCCGCATGGTGCACATCACTGGCGCTTGTCATGGTGCGTTGCTGCGAAGAGGGAAGCAAAACGACGGATTGCGGTTCCGTGTTCCGAGTACGCGGCATCGCCCAGCTTCTCGGAGCCTGCTGGCGGCCTGCATGCCTGCCGTCTGTGCCGGCTGCCGTCTGTACTAGCACGGGCAGGGTGCCCGGTGCGTGCAATGACGTGGCGCACATGTCGATCCGAACGTGAACCCTAGTTTGAGGAGGTTTTGAGGTTTAGTCAATAAAACGTCTATCTGTATATCAATGATATCCTGGGTGCAAGCGTGCCATGCGGCAACGGCGCCGCGGGCGCCATGCGGAGGCACGCCCTGGGTTGAGAGCTCGCGCCACCCCCAGGGTAAATGCCACTTAAACATTTCAACGAAGTTGTGCTGTACACGCCGATGCATGTGCGGGCTCCTCTAGGGCTTGCACCTGGGTGCGCCGTAGATGGCCCGGGAACAGTGGTGTGCATGTTGGTTTTGTGCATTACGTTTGGTGCGTTAGGTGTGCAGCCCTCCGCCCTCACGAGGGCAATCAGCTGTGAGCGACCAAAGACCGCGCGTATGGCATGGGGAACGGGTGGGACTAGTTCTGCGCCACGACGTCTCTTTCCACCTGATTGGTGCGTTTGGCGCCCGAAAGGCCCGCCGTAAGTGCGGGCCTTTGCAGTGTTATGGGGAGCGTTGGGGGTTGGGGGTTGTGGTAGAAGTCTGGGTAGAAGGGGTATCTGGGATTCATTCAGCGAACTTACAATCCTATCATTTCTGCAAATGCTGTTGATTCTGCGTGGCGGGAAGTGGTAGTGCCCGGCCCAACACTGACCAGGCACGTGTATCCTGGTTCGATGCACTCGATGATTTTGGAGGACTTTGTCAACGTGTTGCGTGTGGTTGTCGCGGCGCGTTGCTCCCGTGGTGGCATCGTGTCTGTTGTACGGGCCCGCGTTGCTCTTCCAGGCGTTTTGCAAACCTGTATGGATAGGTTTCCCCAAATACATTCTCCACACACTAACCTACTGCATTGTGTTTTGTCCAGCATGGGGCATCGCACGACTCCGTTCTCTTTCTTCCGTTGCGCATGTACATATTTGAACCGACGCGTTATCCCGCGACATCCGCTTAACTGACAGTCGTACGAACATGTTGCCCCGTCATCTCGCCATTGATCTTACGCGCAACGGCGCAAGGTGCAGCCGAAGGCATCCAGGCCGCATCACACCGCATGTTGGCATGTAGCACACACAGCCAAGCGATCCCACCCGGCTCCCTGCCCACCGGCTAGTCAGCCAAGCCACCGTGCCAGTCGGCACGCCTATGCGATAACAGAACGGCTCAAGCTGAAGAGCACCACAGAAGCTGGAGCCCCAGTGCCCCACTCCCGCCACAGTTTGCAGGAAAGAGGATACCTTGCTGGCCGGCATCCGAAATTTCCGAACCTAAGCAAGACGCTCTCCTTTCTTCGGGAAGGGTTACAGGTGGGCTGCTTTGAGCTTGACCTGTGGTCCTTACTTCCCGCCCACCCGGCTTCGTACAATTGCCGCGGTGCAGGGCAGGGAAGGGCCTCCGCCTTGGTATAGTCGAAGTGATGGCTTTGGCCACGCGCTATGCCGTAACTCAATACGAAAGCGATGCGCAATGACCTGTGCCGCAGGCCCTGCTAAAAGGTGCGGGCACCGCTCTTCAGACCCAAGACAAACCCCGATGCTACCTGCAGCGCTATCACAGTCCCTCCGGCCGCACCCGCACCCGCACCCGCTGCCGCCCAAGGCCCTCAGCATGCAACAGCCGGGGCGGTACTGCCACAACGACTGCACATGCATCCCGTGTCTGTCTGCACACAGAGGACAGGGATGCCCCAAAGAAGGGCGGTGGGTCCGCCCCACAGTATTACGGGCCTTGGAAAGCGTGCGCGCAGCGCGCTAATGACGAGGCCATGAAACATGTACGTACTAGCTGGCGGCGGCGGCCTCCCGAAGGTCCTACGGGCCGAGGGTCATGCGCAATACAAGGGCACCCAGACGGTGAGCGGACAGCGATCGGACAGGAAAGTGGGTCGCGCAGCCCGCCCGCCGCCTCCCCCATCAGGAGTGCAACACGGCATGCTCTGCACGCGTGGGACCCGCGGGACGTACTCGGCATAGTACGCGTGCCCTTCAGTTGCGACACCGTTCCACCCGATCGGTTGAGCGGCCGCCAGCAGGCCCTTGGTCTTGACGCCATACGCACCTCACTCCGTACCCTCCCGCCACCACCTCTCTTACCATCTTCCCTCTACCCCATCCACGACAGAACCAAGGCCGCACGTTCGGTTTCGAGCGACTGCCTTGACGCTGGCGTCCTGCGAATGCCACTATCCTCTTCATTACCCCACCGCCCTGCCCCGCCCTGCCCCGCCCCGCCCTGCCCCGCCCTGCCCCGCCCCGCCCTGCCCCGCCCCGCCCCGCCCCGCCCCTCCCCGGCCTAGGCCGCACGCACCGTTATGAGCTGCTGCACGTCCACGCCCTCCGACGCCAGCCAGAACAGCAGCGTCAGCACGCCCGAGTTCCACGCTCCGTGGATGATGATGGGCGTGAGCAAGTTGCGGGAGCGCACGTAGCTCCAGCCCAGCAACAGCCCCAGCGCGCACAGGACCGGCAGGTCGCGCGCCGACAGGTGCGCCAGCCCGAAGGCCACCGAGGAGGCCACCACCGCGGCCCACGTGGGCATAAAGGTGGTGAACGAGGTGAGCAGGAAGCCGCGGAACACCGTCTCCTGCGGAGCGCCATGGCGGCAGCGAAAGCGGCGCCAAGCGACTCGCACATGCAACGGTACTGGTACATTCGCTCGAAAGTACTAAAAGAAACGAAAGACCCAGCCAAAGCAGCAGGGGCAGCGGCACGTGGAGGTTTGGGAGGGCGCCGCTCCGCTGCATCATCGGGCCACGTTTCAATGTTAGAGCTGAGGAAGTCCTGTCCCAGGCAGGGCACCCGGGACCAATCCTGCAGCCGCGAGAAACCACGGACCAGGCCTCCAACTTTATTAGCAGCCCAGTTCGGCAACGAGGTACCGGTATGAAGTGGACCTCCAGCTCCATCCGACGGCCGACGCATCACTCGTTCCTTGTCCCTTCCTACCGTCGCCTGCTCCCGGCACACCCTCCCGCCCCTCAACACGATAGCTTCCCGATTTCATTGCGCATTCCCGATATGCGGTACGTCGCTCGCCACAATCCCGACCCATCCCCCTTTTCCCCCACTATGCCAACACGCCCAATAACACACCACAACGCCCCAGCACGCCCTGCCAATGCCGTATTGGCACAATTACCAAAACCCTGTCGATTCTATACGACCCCTCGCTCCCTCTTTCTTTGCAGATTTCTCTTTTTTCCTCACCTCCAGCAGCGGCGCCAGCGCCCCCGTGACCGCCAGCAGCGACACGTACGTGGGCAGGTCCAGGTCGATCATGCCCGCAACGCCGTCCACGGTGCCCTGACCGCCCACCGCCTGCTCGTAGCCCACCGCCCCCAGCAGCGCCGCCGTGCTCCCCACAACGACCGGTGCCGCCACCACGCCCAGGAGGGCCCAGAACGCCCAGCCGCGCGGCGGCGCGAAGGGGCGGCTGAAGTCGTAGGAGAAGAGGCCCAGCTGCTGTGCGGAGGATGCGCCGGAGCGAGCTATGGGCCCGGCCGTGAGTGCGCTTATGAGGCCCAGGCTGACCATCGTCTCGACCGTCTGGCAGACCAGCGTGAAGGTCGCCTTGTCCTGCGGAGCCGGGCGCGGGAGGAACGGCGAAGGCGGGGCCGGGGCGTGTGGTAGGGAACCCATGGAGGTGAAGCACGTACCGCTTTGCTGGTGGAGATCTGGGCATCGGATATGAAGGTTTATTATACGATGGGATAAAGAGATGTGCAACCGCCAGAGGGCCACCCAGCCCCGGTGGCGACACAACTGCTGTTGCCTGCAGGTACCGCGCCCTGCCCGTAACCTGCAGGCCCAGCAACGCCAGCAATCGCCCCACCTCCCCGCGACTCCAAGGGTTCTCACCTCTGGTGAGAGGTCATACAGGGAGACGCCGGCAGCACGGTAGAGCTGAGGGACCAGAATGAAGCCCACGCCCACAAAGCTTCCGAACCAAAGAGCGATGCCACCAGCGACACGTGGCCAGCCCCACGGCACAATCCAGCGGCCTGAGTAGCGCTTGGGGTCGAAGACTCCCCACGTCGCCTCCTCGCCATCATCGCCGTTGGGCCCGTTAGGGCCGTTAGGCGAGTCCGGTAGTCTAAGCTGCTGGGTCAAAGGCTGGCTTCCCCCAGCATTGATGCGGCCCCATAATCGTGCCGGCTGAGCAAGCGGGTGTGGCGTCTGGTGTGAGGGCTTCCTGCCCACCGCGGAGCACCGAGTCGGTCGCTGCGATCGCAAGATGCTGCATAACCTAAATGATCGAGAGGTTGATACGTACAGGGGTGCGGCAGCGCCTGCGCAAGTCCCCGACCGCAGGCTTGCAGGACCCATCGCAACTCTAACGCAGATCAATTCACATGCTAATCAGTGCAGCGCACATTGATAAACTGTCTGATTGCTCCATGTGCGTACGACGTCCTGGTTTCGTGCTCCACGCGTCATGAACACGAGCCAGAATGAGGGCCCACTTGCGGCCTTTGCCACTTGAGGCCCTCACCTGTGTGATTTGAGCGTTTTGTACCTGGCACGACGACGCAATCATACGGGAGGTGCCATACTTATACTGCTTGTGCGGCCGTACACACGCCCTCCCCGTTCAGAAGGCATGCAGGGGCGGGGCCGGACACGCATTCTGGCTCCAGCAATCGCAACGCCTGGCAATGTCCAGAACCCCTGCTGTTGTTCCGTCATACGTCCGTTGTCAGGCGCGAGGCCGGGGCAGTTCAAAGCGAAACGGCCTCAGATCCAGGACATGTGAGTTTACACGTTGTGGCTCCATAGTGGTCTTAGTGCTGCACGCATGCGCGGTACTGCTCGGACGTGCGCTCACTGCTCAGCCTCAGCAGCTCAACACATCGGCCCGACATGGCCATGACGCCCGAGTGCGCCACAATGCAACTTCCAACTCGGATGGCCATTCGGAACGCGCGCGAAGTGGTGGCGAGGAAAGGGTAATGATCTACATTAATGGGTGTCTTCATACAAACAATGTCCTGTGTAATGATAAAGCCGCATCAACGAATGGCCACCGCGCGCGCGTACGCAGCTGTGACTGCTCGGCCAGATTGCAATCGATGACCATCATTGCCGCACGCACCCTCACCTCGGGCAGCCATGCTATCTTCCTTCAAGCGAGACCTCTTTCCACCATATGAATGAATCCGCCGACATTTGCACGCACAAATTTATTCACGATGGTCAATTGGGAGTTAAGCAACGGTCCACGCGCATTGCATGTGGACGCACGCGAAGCACACGCCCCTTAAAGCACACCCCACCCACGCTACGATGTTCCCTGGTGTCCTCACTCCTGCCCCTCGCCAACGCCAGCTCTTTGGATCTCCACGGCCGCATGGGAGAAGAGCATAAGTGGGCAGGCAGTCCAGAAGCGCAAAGTTGGCGGTTGATTGCAACCTAGACTCGTACCATGCTCACCGCCCCGACCAATGGGCGGGCGCAAAGGCTACGTTTTAACACGTTGGTGTGCATGAAGGGTGGATCACATGGCACCAGCACCATTCACCGACGGTCCCCCAGTCAAGTCCCTTCCCCATCCAACGCGCAACCGCCGGCCCTTGCACAAATACAACGCCCGGCGGCTGCATGATGAACGCAAAGAGCTCTTTTGCAGCTCGTTTGCAACCCTTAGTTGACCTCGGCAGCATAAATATGGGAGAGAGCAGAGCCAACCGGTTCCCCCAAAACCGTACCGTACACCTGCAGCCCGAGCACACGTGCAGCGGATGCTTGCACCCGTAAGCCCGCCTGAGCAGAACAGAAGCACCTCCGGAGCGGGTGGGGAGATGCCCAACACCTCACACAAGCATGCGTCCGACAAACCTGCTGCTGCTCAGGCATACATTCGGTTCCTGCTGCTACTCCGCTGCCGCTCCCCGCGCTGGTCGAGGCAGGATGCCAGGCGGCAGGTTGCGTGGGAGGTAGTGAGGAGCGGCAGCAGAGTAGCGCACCTTCAAGAGCCCGCTAGAGGAGCGGGCCGCGCGCGAGGCGGTGGATGACGAGACCTCTACTGATCGTCAGCGGCCACCTCTGCGCCCTCATTCGTGAGCTTGATCAGCTCAGCCTCCTCGGCCAGCTCCTCGGGGGTCGCGTCGTCAGCCAGCAGCAGGCGACGGCCGGTCTGGTCGGCGCCGGGCGAGACACCAACGCCAGGGGGCAGGTTGGGGCTCTGAGGCGAAGGCGGGTTGGGCGAGGGGTTGGGCGGACTGGGGCTGGGCGGGCTGGGGCTGGGCGGCTTGGGGCTCGGCGGGAGGGGGCTCGGGGGCTTGGGGCTGGGCGGCAGGGGGCTCGGGGGCTTGGGGCTGGGCGGCAGCGGGCTCGGGGGCTTGGGGCTGGGCGGGCTGGGGCTGGGAGGCTTAGGCGAGGGCGGCGACGGAGGGGGAGGCGAAGGAGTGGGCGGGGGCGGGCTGTCGATGGAGGCACGGCTCGGGGTCTGGTTGATGAGCAGCGAGCAGGGCTTGCAGCGCTGGGAGCCAGTCGTCTCCGTGCAGGTGGGCACCGTGGTGCTTCCACCAACGTTGAGATCCGGGCAGGCCGTGCACACCGACTGGCCGGGGCGGTCCGTGTAGAAGTCATAGCCGCACTTGAAGCAGCCGCGGGGGCCATCGGGGGAGAAGCCGTCCGACGAGTAGGCGCCCGTGTAGGGTCCGAAGTAGCCGCGCGGGCAGGCCTTGCAGCTGGTGGCGGCAATGGGCTTGTCGGCATAGAAGCCGGCAGCGCAGCGGGCGCAGCGAGCTGTACCGGGCTTGGAGGTGATGGTACCATTGGGGCACTGCGTGCACAGCGTGGCGCCATAGTCCGAGTACCAGCCCATGTCGCACTGCTTGCACACGGCCTGGCCGGTGGACTCCTGGTACCTGTGCGGGCGAGGGGCACAGGGCGCGGCAGCGCACATAGACAATAAGCCAGCCAGTCACGAACACAAAAAACCAACTAGGAAATGCGTAAAAGCAGCGGAATCCGTCCTGCGCTGGTAGCTCCTAACGCAAACGAGTGACAAATGTGCCAGAAACCCATTCCCCATGCCCGGGAGCGCACACCATGCGCGGGCCGTTCCAGTTCATCAGTAGCCTCTTCTCCCCCACTAAGCCCTTGGCCCAAGCCGACCCACCTGCCGGCCTGGCACTTCTTGCAGGCGGGAAGACCGGTGACGTCCGCGTACGTGCCCTTGGCGCACACCGTGCACATGTCCTTCTCGTACTGGTCCTGATAGTAGCCCAGACCGCATGGGCTCGGCGCGCTGGCACCAGGGACCAGGTCCTGACCAGTCAGACTGCTTGAGGTGCCCGGCTCCGTGGTGGCCGTACCGGCAATATCGTAGGTCGCGTTCTTAGCCGGAGTGTCGGGGTTGGTGTAGTACCCTGGCTGCGTGATCTCGCACTTGGTCATCTCGCGCTCGCTGGCGAAAGAGCCACGCCAGCAAGCCTTGCAGACGGCTGAATTGCCGCAACGGATCACGGGATGGTGGAGGGGAACACAAGCAGGATCGTCAACACATGGGACCATGTCATCATTCAGCAAGCCGGTAGCAGCGGCACGTTCGGACCCATGCTGAGGTCAATCAGTGCGGAAAACCCTCCAGGCATGGGGGGCACTCCGACATGGGGGGGCCCAGGTCGACTCACGCTGAGTGAAGTCCTCATTGAAGGTACCGAAGCCGCAAGTGACACAAGTTGTCTTGTCGTTGGCGTTCGGCGACAGATACGTGCCGGGGCGGCAGGGCAATGGCAGGGGCAGGCCCGGCACGTCCGAGTAGTAACCTGAGGTGGGAGAAAGATTGGGCCAAGGGCAGAGCGCATCTCAGCCAAGCAATAAACAACCGGCAAGTTGAACGACACGTGACATCAGCAATCCAGGCGCACAAATTCTCAGGTGCAGAAACCATCAACCCACCCGGCAGGTTGGCCGCGCAGGCATCGCCCTTAGCAGCCAGCCAGAAGTTTGCATCAGTGCCGGTGCGCAGCAGCTTCCAGGTGCTGTCCGCCTTGTCGAAGCCCGAAATGGTGTACGAGGCGTAGCCGTTGGCCGTGCCGTCGTGGCTGAGCTGCTGGGCGCGCGTGCCGAACAGGCTATTGGTGCCGGCAGCGCACTTGGTGCACATGACAGCGCCGGTGCTGGTCGTGTAGGTGCCGGCCGGGCAGGGCTGGCAGACAGACGAGCCGGGGTTGGGCGCGAACATGCCCTTGGGGCACTTGAAGCAAGCACCGTTGGTGCCAGGCGCAAACTCATTAGCCGTGTTGTACTGCAGGCCACCGGCATTGGTAAGAGCGCTGGAACCGTCGAAGTAGCTGTTGCGGTACGAGCCAGCGGGGCAGGGCAGGCAGAAAGACGAGCCAGGAGACGAGTACCAGCCGTCCTCGCAGCGCCTGTGACATGGACGGGAGGGGTGGACAGATGTGAATCGGGCACGGCCAAGGTTTTGCACGAGTCAGCCGAGGACAACCCGACGGGCTGGGGTACGCAAGTTGAGAACTATGCCGTTCGCACGCTCCATCGCTCCAGCGCATGCAACATGGGGAGAGGCATGGCGCCCGGCCAAGCTTCAGGCCAAGCGGGGGAGGGTGGAGGGTGTGAGCGGGCCGGCGCTCACCTGCATGCGCTGAGAGCCGAGTTGCCGGTGTTGGTGGTAGCCGCCTGCGCTTTCAAAGGCTGGTACGTGTTCGCCGGGCACTTGATGCACGTGTTGGGAATGGTGACATAGTCCGCGCCCGCCGAGGTCACGACGCCGCTGACAAGGGCGATATCACCGGCGGTAGCCTCATAGGCAGTGGTGTCGCCAGCGGAGTTGGTCATGCTCCAGGTCTCGTAGATTCCACCGAGGGTGAGCTTCGAGCCATCGCCATGGAAGGTGCCCTCGCTGCAGGGCGTGCAGCTGGTCGCACCCTGGGTCGAGGTGAAGCCTGCAATGCAGATACTACTTCAGGCGAATCCCGATGCCAGTCCTTCGACTTAGTTGCGAAACTTGCAATTCGCTTACCGCTCGGGCAGGGAAGGCAGATTGTGCCCGCCAGGTTGGGCTGAAAGTAGCCAGGCGGGCACGCACGGCAGGCAAACTCCGCAGAGTACTCATCGTCACCGACGTTGAGGGCGGCAACCTGGTCGTAGGTCTTAATTTGAGGGCTCAAGGAACCCGGAGCAGTGGGCTTCGTGATGGTACCAGCCGGGCAAGCAGTGCACTCGCGCGCCCCAGCATCTGAGTAGTAGCCCGATGGGCAGGGAGCGCAGCGGAAACCGTCCATGGTCGCAGTACCGGCCGGGCACTTCTTGCACTGCCCAATAGCGTAGGGGTAGTAATCAGCGGTGGTCATCACACCGTCGACGTAACGGTCATTGGTGAAGATGAGCTCGTAGCCGTCGAAGCAGGTGATGCGAAAGTCTGAGGGCAGGGGGTCGGTGAGAGAAGAGTGAAGGAGGAGAAGGACCGGAACGCAGGATGCGACATCGCGATAATATGGCCGAGACATATTTGGCGGTCTTAGTTGTAGGGGGCGGGGTGTTCTTCGCATGTCCGCGCCCCTTGTGGTTCAAACGAGGTAGGGCCGCGCACCTTGGGGCAGCGCGACGCGCTGCGGAATCACCGTGGGCACAATGACAATCTGGCCCAGAGCTGCGGACGCCCAGGTCGCCACCAGGGCAAGCGCTGCAAGGGTAGCGGGCCGCATTCTCTGCGGACTCCGCGCCCGCGCCAGGAGCTGACTTCCTGCCTAGGGCGTGCCTGGAAGCTCTTGCCAAACACTTAGCAAGCACCCAGCGACGTGCCGGGGCAATGCGGAACGAAAGGTCTGGCTCCGTTCGGGCTAGGTCAAGCGCGGCAAGGTCACACACTCAGCTGACTTGTGACGAAAACGTATGTCACTCGCGCAGAGTGGGCAGAGACAACCGAGGGCCTACGTAGTGGCGCGCGGGCGCAAGTCTGCGTCTCGAAGTACGACAGCGCTTGTTTGCTCCAGGGGGGTGGGCCTCTGCGCTTTTGTCGAAGGCCTCTTTCTGAATGAAGCCCCATTCGCGCATATATTAACTATTGGCTCACGGGCACGAGCAAGTAAGGGCCAACCCGCGGTGGCCCCGCCGGCTCCACGTTTCCCCATATGCGCATCACTCATTGTTGCAATTACATGCATTCTGCACGCGTGGCGTGCCCGCACCGGTCATGGGCCTGTAATGGAGGAAGAGGAGGGGTCGGAAGGGGCTCTTTTGGCCAATTCATTTTATGTCTCGCTCGTCGCTTTGTGTGAAGCTACCGTTTCGCCGGTGTTAGCGGGTTGTGGCGTTTCGGTTGCAGTTGCAGGCTTCGGTCCCACGGGACGGTCATGCACTGCAACGGCCCGCTAGGTGACCGCGTTACGCAGGGCAGCGCGGCAGCAGCACGGCGTGAACGCGAACAGGGCAGGGCGTTCAAAGTCTCGCTCTTAAGAACGCGTGCAATGCGAAAAGGCACGGCGTGTTATGCTACAAGTGAAACGCTGCAATGAGAAGCCACACCTCTACGGTCATACAAACCCGAAGGAGCGACGCTTCATATAGGGCAGGCCGGAGGTACAAACCAGGCAGGTGAGCGAGGCAAACGAGTAGACGCCCCCCACCGTATGGTTGCGCTTCGCTACCGTTGTTTCGCTTAAAAGGAATAACGTACACCCATCGCTGTGCATGTGCACAGCCGGCCTCTACACCGACCCTTGCCAGGCGAGCTCCCTTGCGCAGGACCCGGCGGCGCCGTTGCTGCGCAATTGAGACCATTAGGGCCAGAGGGAGAGACGCCGCGCTGGAGGCCAAACCACGTGTCAGGATGGGTAGCCACTGTTCGTGCTTGGGCACCTAGCCCGGGTTGAAAAAAGAGAAATCTGCAGAGAAAGAGTCATACACACCCGAAGGCGCGACGTTTCCGGAAGGGCGGGCGGGTAAAATTCAAGGCATGTGAAGTTCGTCCCGCCCCCCAAAGACCTGCTTACCAGCTGGCCCGGTTTGTCGGACTTCACCTGCTGTACTGCAAGGTTTCAAGGTTGAGCTGCGGTGGTGTTGTCGTCATGGCCACCGGTCCAACGGCGCTCAGCGGTTATCAGACCTTCGTGCGCCCAGCCCGCCCAGCCGGCCGTGTACAGACCTGAAATGATGAAATGCCGTGCCTTCGCACAGCAGTACATGGAGCCAGCACATCCTGTCCCATGATTACAAAAGGTTACAGGTACATAACATATAGGTACCCGTCAAAGCCTGTGCGGCCATGGGTAGATGGGTGGCAGGGGTCCATGGGCACGCCGTGCAAGTACCGTCAGTGCCTCAAGACTTACAAGAAAAGCCCCGTCAGGCTAAGACCAATTTGTGTTGAAACGATCGACGCATACGACGAGCGTAAACGCGAAAGTGATGGTGTCGTTGTAGGACCCAGCTTCAGAGGTAGTCGCTGGGGTGACCCTATGCAATGCCGTGCTGGGATCCGCCTGGGCTGTCCTACCTGCATCGTATGCTAGCTGGTGCATGTCTCCCGGCCCCTGGCCCACCCAGCCCCCCGACCCGCTGACTATCGTTGTCTCACCTACAAGCACCGGGAAAGCGAGCCGCGCCAGGCGGAGCGGCGGGAAGGGGCACAGCGAGGAATGTCAGAGTCGAGAAGTGGAAACGTTGCGCAAATGCGACGAATGACAGAGCAGGACCCTGTGACCTAAGTTTGCTACGGTGGTGGCGCCGAATGAGGCCGTGTAGGCGCACGGAGGCCGCCCGCAAGAGTGCGCATGTGGTGGTACGGCAGTACGGCTGTGGAAGTGTGGGGATGCGTGACGCCGTGAGCTGGCCCGCGTAGGGCTCCCCAAATTGTGTTTGGCCGTGGAAAACCCCACCCAGGTCACAGGGCGGCGTGAACACTGAATGGCGTACAGCAAGTTGCGGGATTGCCCCAGACCGCTCTTCAGGAACTGTGCATTGCCGTAAGCCGTCTCATATCCTGACAGTTCCGAACGGGAGCCGTTGTTCGTGCGATTGCATAGATGTAAGCACCACCTTGAGTGGAGCCGCAAACATGGAGGTTTCAAGCCCTTATCCAGATGCGGTTCACCTCACCAGAGAATAGAGCGTCGGTCGGCTGGTTTTAAGCCTTTACCTACCTTGTCCAGAAGGCCCCTGCAGCGGCAAGGCCTGCGCCTGCCCCGTCCGGAGCAAGAGCGGGCGCCGCCAGCGCCGAAGCGCTACGGGCGCGCACGCGTCAGAGTGGGCGTCCGCCGCGCTCTATGGGCAGCATTGTTTCATTCGGGCGCTGCTGTATTGGGCGGTTGCGGATGTGATACCGGACGTGCCTGGGGGGCCGTCGTGTGGTCCCTTCGCACGGCATGAGCAGATCGAGCAGGACGGTAATTGCTGGTCGGTTCCAATAGCCAGTCAATAGCCGTGACGTTCACCAGGCACCGTGAGCTGGCCAGCAGGCTTTGGCACGGAATAGGCATGGCAATGGGCTAGTGTGAGACACACGGCTCTATGCGCTTTTCTTTTCAACACGGCTCTATGATGCCGCACTGAAAATGGCAAACATGGAGGTTGCGCCAGGGAGCTCAGCTCCTGGCCCGTTGACATCCTACAGGGCCTGGCCCGTCGACAGCATGCAGGGGAGCGCGGGAGACAAAGATAATTGTGTAGAAGCCGAAACAGGGAGGCTACCTCAACGGTCGTATACACCCGAAGGTGTGACGTTTCCAGTAGGGCGCCGCCGCGCCGGGAACCGAACAAGGCAGGCGGACGAGATAGGCCGACAGGCCCCTCCCGGGAAAAGCAGCAGCGTATACACCTTGCGACTTCGAGAAGGTTTACTCAGCGAGTGTGGCGTTCGGCGGAGTGACCAGTCCATCGGCGGCCAGCGGTTACTAGACCCATGAGCGCCCAGCCCGGCCCCAGTTAACCTCCGGATGGCGTGGTACAGACCTGGAAAGGACGAGACATCCACGGAGTCAGGTACCGGTAGTAGGTGGAGGGTCGCAGGCGGCAAGGCATGGCGATTGCGCGGGTGCAGGCCACAGCAATCCCGCCCCCGTAGTCAACCGCCGATGCACTGGTAGAAGGCGTGGGTGAAGCACGAGAGCACCAGAGAGACACCACCGCCTGAGCGCTGAGGGCAAAAGCGGGCCTTCGCCGCGTTTCACTCGACTCTGGACTTGCCCAGGACTGCTTGCATAAGCCGCGGGAGTGCCTACCCGGGACCACATCAGCGTCGCGTCTGCGGCCGGCCTGGGCCTCGGCCGGTTATATCGTCCGCGCTGTGCTGTGGCAACCTGTGTCCGATTAGAAAGCGTACTGCACATGTGACATGTGTAGCGTGGCGGCCGAGCTCGATCCGGATGCGGCTGCAGTCTTTTAGCGCGTTTTGTCTCCTGTGGGGGCCCCGTTTGGTAGACTCCGTCGCGCGCCATGCCCTGTCTCCGGCGCCCCACTGGAAACAGCGCACCTTCCAGCGTGTGTGACCGTAGGGGTGGCCTTCCCTTCTCTGTCTTTTTCTGGGGAAGGTTACAGTGGGACAAGCCTGCAACCTGCAAAATGGAGAGACGACCAGCCCTCCCGAACTGAAGCATCAAAACCCGGCCCTAACCCCAGCCCACCAAGGCAGCCAAAGTGAAACACCGGCGGCACGCACACGAGAAGGGGTCGTGCACCACAGAAGTGGAGGACAAAGATGGCGAAGTAAGACAAGCGGAGGCCAATGCGAGGACCGGAAAGAAATGGACAAGGAGGACAAGAGTTGCACGAGGAGCAAGCCGCATACCCCCACATCAGATCCCCCCAGATTTCTCCTTTTTCCCCCACTACAGTACCCGCGTGGGCCCACGATGTATTACCGTCACTGCCATTGTCGCTGCTGTTCTTGGGCGTCAGCGCACTGCTGGACGCCGGGCGAGTCCTAGGCGCTGCTCCTTGACGTCCGGCCGCACCAGCAGGAGCCAGGACAGCAGCCCTGGCGTGCTGCCAAGGCCTGGGGCAAAGCACTTGGCGGCGGCTGCCGTGTGGGCGTCTCAGATGTTACAGATGTTACGTTACAGATGTGTGGACGTCTCAGCCGGAAGGCTCCCCGCAGCGGGTCGACGCCCATGCGGGCTGGTGCATGGTGGTGGGCCTGTAACTGTGCCGTGCCTGAGGCACCGGCTGGGCTGGTGCGGCGGCCGGCGACTCCCTGCATGGTGGCCGCGCGCGACTACCGTGACCGCTCGCCCAGCTGTTAGCGAGGGCTTTTTCTCCTGAGTTGGCGGCATCGGTCGTCAGGATGGCGGCTGCACGGAAGCCGCAGGCGGAGGCGGTGATGGTCGCCAGACTTCGGCACCGATCCTAGTCCATGGTGTGGGTGACAGAGCCACAGTCAGGGTCCGTTCGAACCCTGCAACAGTGGCCAGCCCACACGCAACCCCCCCAGATGTGGTTATTGAACAAGGCCCGTCTCCACGGACTGCCAGCTGTGCCGTGCCCACAATAGCAGGCTCTTCCTCCGCGGAGCGTGACAGAGGCGGCTCTGCTGCAAGAGCATCGACGAGGCGTGCGCAGCGTGCGCATACCCACACCCCGGCAGGACGCGCCGGCAGGCCCAGGTAGTCGGCGTGCCAGCCCGTGTTGCAAGCGGCAGTAGACGAGCCTCGTCCGCGCCCTGCTGGATTGCTGCTTGCTGCAGAGCTCACAGGTTGCACTGCGGAGGCCTTCTAACCGCCCCGGGCAGATGGGCGGCTCGACAGCCTCGTCCCATGGCTGCAGGCACGACGTGCGATACAGTGACCGGGACCCACGACGACGTCCATGCCACAGGGAACGCAGGACTTAGCCCGCAAGGTGACCAAACCACCGATGATGCGCACGCACGAGCTTTGGGCAGAAGGGCGGTTCGCGCCTGGGAAAGAGAGAAGCGTGCAGCGAAAGAGGGAGGCAGATCCTGCTGCACAAGAGCTTCCATGTGCTGCCGGTGATGGCCGGCGGCGGGCTGGGCCAGCTATGCCTTGTTGTACCCAACGCGCAACGTGCGGCGCAGCGTCACGGGCTTGCGCTTCTGGGTTGGGCTCACAGGGCAATGGCAACGGCCGACCTGACGACGGAGGGCGTAAGTGTCTTGTGGCATGGCAGGGTTACCACGATAGGGGCATTCAAGGAGCTTGCGGCCACCGCTCGCCCACGCAACATGAACCCTTGTACGTGGACAGGGGTGACGCGCGGTGGCGCTGAACGGCGCTGAACCTTTGCCGTTACGTGTGCACGGTGCACCTGTGACGGCACCTAGCCTACATTAGAGGAATGGAGAGCTGCCGAGATGGAGGGAGCCAGGCGCTAATGCGTTGTTGGCTTGCCGGGATACGAAAATCAAGCGCCCCAACGGGCGGCTAGGTGTGCGCGGACGTGCAGGGTCTGTGGTGATGCCACGGCAATGGAAGCCGAGCTGCATACGTCTTGCGAGTGCCCCTGCCCTAAGCGCTTCGCTACCTGTTTCAGGCGCCGTGCAGTACAAGCCCCGGAGTGCACTTGAGAGTGTGGAGGCCCCAGCCACCGGCCCTGGTGGTAGAAAAAAAGCAATACAGAGAAGGCAAGGTCACCTCTACGGTCATACACACCCAAAGGCGCGACGCTTCCACTAGGGCGCCGGAGATAGGGCATGGCGGGCGACGGAGTCGAGCAGACGGCCCCACCGGTGTGGGCAGCGGTGAGGTTACCTACCTTGTGAGGGAGCTACAGAGGTGGCAGACCCGGTGAGCGCGGCGTGCGGCGTAGGTACGAGTCCATCGGCGGCCGCGGTTACTAGACGCCCTGCCCGCAACCCCTGACCGCCGGGCGGCGGAACACAGACCTGGAACGGACGATGGGTCCGCAGAGTCAGACAGCGGCCGCGCATGCAGTGGTTGCAGGCATCGATGCATGTCGACACGCCTGGCCGCATGCTATCTGGGGCATTAGGCACGCCATCTTCAGCGTCACGCGCTGAAGCGGGGAAGAGACGGCATTCTGGGCCCTTATCATGATGCCGCCTCACTATTCCCATATCTACCCCCTCCCCTGGAGCCCCCCGGGGGGCGGGGGGAGAGCAACGCATAGTAGCCTCGTGTCAGATGCTAGTCAGCAGGAGCTAATCGCACTAGGGGAGGGCGATGAGAGTATCTGAAGTGCCACGAAAGGGGATGGCCTGGGTTGTTTCAGGGGGACATGCGGGCTCCGACATGCTAGTTCCAGGTCGAGTCTTGCTAGAATGTGGGCAGGGTTTGGTACGTTGCAACAAACTGGTTCGATACACGGGAAGGGGAATAGGGCGTTGCCCCTGCAGGGGTTGAACCGGGGCACTTGGCGGTTGCAGTGTACGTCGGTGTCGGTACGCAACGTCCATTCGCGTGCAAGATCCATCGGCCGCAGACTCGTAACTTCGCTTTAACACTGTAGGTGTAGGCTAGTGGACGGGTTTGGGAACGGGAAATACAGCCACACTCCGCGCTGATCTGGGCACAACTACGGACCACTCCGCGCCTTCATGACTCCCTGAGTCTACTTGCGCTCGCCAGCTGTAGCCATGGCTGCAACGGCTCAGGATTCGCAGGCACCACTGCGGGGCCCGGAGAAGAAGGACGAGGACCGGGAAGACGAGAGTAAGCAGCAGCTCTGCTTCACCGACTGGAGCGGGAACCTTACCAGGCTTTCCTGGTTGCAGCGGAGTTCTCTCCCTTTTATGGGATAGACAAGGGTGCGGTGCTTCAGGAGGCGAGGGTCTTCAATGACCCTCAAATTGACCCCCGAAGGTGCCAACAGGTGCGACTCCCGCACCGTCTCGCGCCAGTATGAGCAGCATTCAGTGTGGTCGTGTTTGCAGGTCATCACCAAGTTGCTCTACCTGCTAAACCAGGGCGAGTCGTTCACCAAGGTGCGAACCTGTTGCGGAGCTCAAGCACCGACGCATTCGGGGGGCGTATGGACCCACTGTGGCCATTGGAGTGCTATGTTGAAGCAGGGAAGCCCGCTAACCTCCTTGCCCTCGCGTGCACCCCGCAGAAGGAGGCTGCCGAGGTCTTCTTCGGTGTAACGAAGCTGTTTCAAAAGCAGGATATTAACCTGCGGCGTATGATGTATCTGTGCATTAAGGACATCTGCCCCGGCGCCGACGAGGTGATCATCGTCACCAGCTCGCTCATGAAGGACATGAACAGCAAGACGGACCTCTACCGCAGCAATTCAGTCCGCGTGCTGAGCAAGATTATCGACGGGCAGCTGCTGGCGCAGATTGAGCGGTACTTGAAGCAGGCGATCGTCGACAAGTCCCCGGTGGTGGCCAGCGCAGCGCTCGTCAGCGCGCTGCACTTGCTGGGGAACAATGCGGAGATTGTTAAGCGCTGGATTAACGAGGTACAGGAGGCAGCGCAGAACAAGAACAACATGGTGCAATTCCATGCTGTCGCCCTGCTGCACGCACTCCGCGCGTCCGATCGGCTTGCGATCAGCAAGCTGGTGACCAGCCTCACGAAGGCCAACGTCAAGAGCCCGCTGGCACAGTGCCTGCTGGTTCGGTACGTGGCGCAGGTCATTCAGGACTCGCAGCCCGGACCGAACGGGGAGCAGCGGCCGTTCTACGACTTCCTGGAGAGCTGCCTCCGCCATAAGGCTGAGGTCGTGATCTTTGAGGCGGCCCGCGCCATCTGCAACCTACGGGACGTCACGGCACGAGAGCTGACGCCGGCCATAACCGTGCTGCAGCTGTTCCTCAGCAGCAGCAAGCCGGTGCTTCGCTTTGCGGCTGTCCGCACGCTCAACAAGGTGGCTATGACGCACCCGCTGGCCGTAACCCACTGCAACATCGACATGGAGTCCCTTATCAGTGACCAGAACCGCTCCATTGCCACGCTGGCCATCACCACCCTCCTCAAAACGGGGAACGAGTCCAGCGTCGAGAAGCTGCTGAAGCAGATTGGCAGCTTCATGTCGGACATTGCGGACGACTTCAAAATCGTAGTGGTGGAGGCCATCCGCTCGCTGTGCCTGAAGTTTCCCACCAAGCAGCGTGCGCTGATGAACTTCCTGTCGGGCGTGCTGCGGGAGGAGGGTGGCTTCGAGTACAAGAAGGCGATCGTGCAGAGCATCCTGGTGCTCATACAGGAGATTCCGGACGCCAAGGAGACCGGGCTGGGGCACCTATGCGAGTTCATCGAGGACTGCGAGTTCACGTACCTGTCCACGCAGGTCCTCCACCTGCTAGGTGCGCTTTTTGGGCGCAGGGTCGGAATGGCTTGCACGGCGAAGCGTGTGTTACAAGCATGGGCATCATGTAACGCATGAACGGTCAGCGGGGAAATCCAATGACCGCTTGGATCTTGGGATGCGTGGTTCCATGACTTGTGTGCGTAACTAGGCATCTTTATGTCAGTTGCCTGTCCATCCGCGTGGGGAGTGACTGGGCGTGGGGTTGGCTGGGGAAAGGCTACCTGTAACGGCCTTCGTTCCGTTGCGCGTTGTGCAGGCCAGGAAGGCCCCAAGACCAAGGAGCCGTCCAAGTACATTCGCTATATCTACAACCGGATTATTCTGGAAAACGCGACGGTTCGCGCCGCGGCGGTGTCGGCGCTGGCGAACTTCGGGGCCGTGTGCGAGGCCTTGCGGCCCCGCATTATCGTGCTGCTGCGGCGGGCGCTGTCGGACAACGATGACGAGGTGGGCAGTACAGCATCATGAAGCAGGCAATCGAGATGAAATTATGGCCCTTCTCCGATCAGGGCGGGGTAACCGTTTAAGCTCGGCGGCGGCATCACACGCTTACTGGGACACATGTTTTTGGGCCGCAAATGAGAGCTAGAAGTTCGTGTGTTGTGACTAACTGCTGCCTGTCTGCCTCCTTGCCTCTAGTGTGAGGGCCACAGCTAACAAGGCTGGGTCACGCACATGTAGGTTCGCGATCGGGCAACTCTGCACCTGCAGCAGCTGGAGGGCAAGGCGGGCGGGCCGGAGGCTGTCCAGCCGCGAGTGGACGTAAACTTGACCGCCCTTGAAAAGGCGCTGTCAGACTACCTGGCTGGGCCGACCGACAAGCCCTTCGACATTGTAAGCACAGCATTGGGGCAAAGCGCTGTCCAAGAGCGCTTGTTGTATGGTCGTCGACCAAGCAACGTTAAGGACCCATGCCTTCTCTGGCTCTGTTATGGAGCTTAATGCGTTCCCAGCTGCATTTGGGTTGGAGCTGAGTTGCCTATGGTGCATTCAGTTCTTGAGGCCTTTGCCAGCAGCTCTTGTACTAATGCCTGTGTTCCTGCTTTCGTGTTGCTTCTCCGGCAGTCGGTCGTGCCCAAGGCGCCGCCGCCTTTGCGCGGGGCCGCGGGTGGGCTGGGCCTGCCGAGTGCATCGACGACGAGTGGCGGCGGTGCGCTGCCGGCAACCAGCGCGGCCCGCAAGGACCCAACGGCAGAGTATGCGGAGCTGCTGCGGTCAATCCCTCAACTGGCGCCCCTGGGCGAGGTGGGCTTCTCTGACTTCATGGAATGGGTTTTTCACGAAGGACGGCTAACTGCAGCGTGTGGCCGATCGGACAGGGGAAGGCTTTAGAAGGTTAAGGGTAATGGATGGTGCATGTGACCTGCATGTCGGACCGGTGGTTTCACAGGCATGCAATCGGTTTCGGTGTTTTGGTGCCCGGCTTGCTCTGTTCCTCGGCATAGCGAGTGCGTCCTCACAGCGCATTGCAATCACAGTACACCTCCCAAACAACGGCATGCAGGTCTTCAAGAGCTGCGAGCCGTTCCGGCTCACGGAGGAGGACACGGAGTATGCGGTGTTCTGCATCAAGCACGTATATGAGGGGCATATCGTCTTCCAGTTCAACTGCACCAACACTATCGCGGAGCAGGTCCTGGAGGACGTCAGCGTTGCCATGGATCTAGCGGATGCGGTACGTATGTAGCTTGATGTATGGGCTTGGCTTGGGGCATGTAGGGGCACAAGGTTATTTAGCAGTGAAATGGCAGAAGACTTTGGATGTCTCTACACTGGGATGAACAGGGGCACCAGTTGATAGCAGGGTTTGCTTGGTGCTCAACAATCCTGGCCTTCATGCTTGCGTTTTGCTTGGTCTTGCAGTATTGCAGTATCGCAGTATCGCCTTGGCACCTGTTCCTGAATTATATGGTGATCATGGTCTTTCCTTATGTTCCGCCTCCCGCAGGGCGACTTTGAGGAGGCCTTCACCATTCCGCTGGAGACCATGCCGCTCAACGGTGTCGGGCAATGCTTCACCGTGGTGACGCGGCAACCCGGCGCCATCGCCACGGGCAAGATTGTCAATATCCTGAAGTTTAAGGTGCGGCGCGATTGTGCTTTTGAGGGCGCCCTGGGCCTGAGGCCGACTTATATATATGCTTTGCTTTCGCTGTCTACCCGGTTTTGGGGACAGTCATAAGTGGTCACGGGCAAATAAATGATCCAATACCAACAGGTGAAGGAGATTGACCCTGGCACTGGGGAGGCAGAGGAGGAGGGCTACGACGACGAGTACGTGCTGGAGGACCTGGAGGTAGGCAGAGCACTTGACCTGTCGCAACTTATGGGCGTTCCAGACAAACGGTGTATCGCGAAGGCAGACGTTTGATGCTACCTGCGGGGCATGGCCAGGCCAGGCTGCGCTGGCCCGCCACTGGCGGGCATCGTCACGGGTGGCAACGTACTCGTGAGGAAGCATGTATGGGAGGACAGCCCCCGTGTGAGAGGCGTTGCGGTATGAGTATCCCATGCTCAATTCCTGTTTCGCCCCTGACTTTTTCTTGGCCGTGACTCGGGAACATGATTTGCGTGCAGGTCACTCCTGCGGACTACGTCAAGCCCACTCTCTTGGGCAATTTCCGTAAAGCATGGGAGGAGCTGGACCCGTCTACCGAGAAGGAGGACGAATACGGCTTGGGCCAGCGCGAAGCTCTCCAGGTATCCTAGACCGGTCTCCATCATGACAGTCCACTAGTGTTTGACACTCTTGTGCATTGCGTTCTGAGAGCTAGCCGCCACCAGCTAGCCGCAGGGTCAAAGCCTCATGTCTGCGTGTTTGCGCTTTGCCCCGGCGACGCCCTTTCGAGTTCAGCACGGCACATCCTGCACCAGTCACTTGCTTCCTGCCTGATCGTGCCCTAACCGTGTGCAATCTTGGCATCGTGATGCGCCGTGTCCTTCAGGACGCGGTGGAGGCTGTCATTGGGATCCTGGGCATGCAGCCCTGCGAAGGCAGCGAGGCGGTGCCCCCCAACGCTCGCAGCCACACAGTTCTGCTTGCCGGCATCTTCGTGGGGTACCAGCAGGTGCGGCGAGCACGTGCCGCGCGGAGATGTGTGCCTTGTTCTCAACTGGGGCAATTTCACAATCCAAGTGATGCACCATGAATGAAGCCACCTGAGTTGTAGCTAGGAAGCCGCCTCGAGAACAAACTTGCACCCTGCTTCACAGGTGCTCGTGCGCATGTCCTTTGGCATCGACGCGGGCAACAACGTCGCGATGAAACTGGTGGTGCGCGCCGAGTCCCTGGAGTTGAGTGAGGCCATTCACCAGATCATCCAGGACGCTTAATAGAAGGCGCCAGCTGGAACACTGTCAGCTTCCATGACCACTGGACTAGGGGAGCATTCGGGGCTTTGCAAAGGGTCAAGAGATGAGTTAAC
>LSYV01000005.1:272985-284243 GCA_001584585.1 Gonium pectorale | reverse complement strand
TATCCCCTGTGTGCCTTGTTCTCAACTGGGGCAATTTCACAATCCAAGTGATGCACCATGAATGAAGCCACCTGAGTTGTAGCTAGGAAGCCGCCTCGAGAACAAACTTGCACCCTGCTTCACAGGTGCTCGTGCGCATGTCCTTTGGCATCGACGCGGGCAACAACGTCGCGATGAAACTGGTGGTGCGCGCCGAGTCCCTGGAGTTGAGTGAGGCCATTCACCAGATCATCCAGGACGCTTAATAGAAGGCGCCAGCTGGAACACTGTCAGCTTCCATGACCACTGGACTAGGGGAGCATTCGGGGCTTTGCAAAGGGTCAAGAGATGAGTTAACCACACTTGGGCTGTTGAGCAAATGCGTTCTGCTGTGGAGATGGACCAGATTAGGGCTAGCTGCGTCCGCATGCGTAGGATAGCGTAGGCAGTCCAGGTGTCCCCTGGCGAGCATGCCCGCGACTCAAGGTCGGGTCTGACTCCGAAGGAATGCAGCGTAGGAAGCGGTGCTGGATCTGCGAGATGCACTGTGTAAGGTAGGACCTGTGGCGCCATTGGTTCGAGCGTTTGGTGTGATTCCGTGGCGATGAGTTCGGCGACGCGAATGCTGGTCTGGAGGATGGGTGCCGTTCCGTACCTTTGCCGTTGTTCACGCTGCCAATGCCGTGGCACAAAGTGATGGTGCGGAGGCTTCACGGACCATGGCTGGCTGACTGAACGGCCGAGTAGCAATCATGTGACTTGCATTTGAGGATGCAGCTCACAGGCAGGGGTGAAGGAGGGTCAGCGAGCTGACCATGCTCGGACTGCATTAGTAGAGCGTGAGCTGCCGTGGGCTGCTGCCCTAGCGTTGCAACGTGCTGGTCGCGGGGTGGTAGACGGCCGCGATGTCAGCAGCTGTACTTTGCCTGGTATGCGGTGCGGTGTTTTAACCGGATTATGGCCAAATGCATCCGAACTGTCAAGCCTTTGAGTGGAACGCACTCGGCAGCGTGTCATGCAGGGCTGTTCCAGGCATGGCGCAATGTCGCAGCGTGACCTGTCCCCACGGCAGTCTAGTATTCTGTCAAGCGCAGCTGCTCGCGGTGGACACGTTGCAGCTACGGTGCTTGCAGATTGGAGTGCCGGGTTTACATGCCTGAGCATGTACAAGAAGCAGCAGTGCTGTACAAAGTATAACTGAGCCCGTACAAGCACGTAGAGCAGCTCCAACTCGAAAATACGGCTGTAGTGTTACAATAACCGTAACGGACGCTGGTTGCGGCTTTCCCGTGTAGGAAAGCGCCATGTGTGCAAGACTGCGTGACAATACCCGCAAGTCGTGCTTGATCCATACTCAGCGAGCGAATCAGCATCGTAACAGCACGGCTGTCCCAGGCTTCCAGGCTGTGATGTCGAACAGCAGCATCGAGAGATGATTCAAGGGCCGACACAAGAGGCACATGGACGCGTTACACATTCCACGAGTTTAGATGCCCTTCTTCTTGTCGCCACCGATCTCGAAGTGCTTGCAGCGCTGCAAAGTAACGGGGATCAAAGGGCACACGGTCAGCCAGCCCAGGGGTTATGGAAGGTGCTGCACCACAACACGGTACAACAACGCCGTTGCATTAGTCGGGGGACAAATGTGACACTACCATGTTAAAAGATGCATAATCAGGTGGTATGTTGCCAGCAACGCCGATCAGGTCACGCGGATCTTGATGAGCCGACCTGTAGCCGCCTGTAGCGCCCAGCTGACAACCCCTGCCCTCCAGCGAAACAAGGAAGGGCAACCCGGCAGCGCTTTCGAGCGTGCCCTGCGTACCCACCTTCAGGCCCTTCATGCAGGTCTGCTTGCACTCCTGGCACTGCATCCTCAGCACGATCTTCTTCGTGGTCTTGGCCTGCGGGTGGCCCAGTGGGAGAGCGTCGGAACAGGATGCCGAAGTCCACAGCTACCAGGGACTTGGCCAGAGCATGGCCCGGCCTCAGGACCTAACCACGACAGTATCGTAGTATGGTAGCCTTGTGCAGTGAGCTGGCGGTGCCCCGGGTGCTGGGAGGGCGCTATTCACCGTCATCGCCGGGGCGACCACGAAATGCCCTACCTGCGGCATCCTGCAGCCCCTATCCACGCCCATGTCCTTCAACCCCGTGCCAAATGCCATAGCCAAAGGCCGAACCAGCCGACGATCAGCGTCTCCTGCCCCCTGGGAGCTCTCAACTGGTGTTGAAACTAAATATGCACAAACCGAGCACGTCTGGTTGGGGCGCTACCATTTCATCATAATGCATTGTTGTTCCCACTTTCCCCTGGCTTCCAGAGTGGTAGGAGGCGGCTCTCCCACATGTGCGACCGCGGCCCCTCAGCCCGCAGCCCAACGGTGCTGTTGCTCACCCACCCTTGCCCCTCGCCTCTTGCCACAGCCCCCCGAATTCCCTCTCAAGAAATACGTCTTTCCCCTGCAAGCTCGACATGCCGCACCTTCTTGTGGAAGACGGGCTTGGTCTGGCCACCATAACCCGACTGCTTGCGGTCGTAGCGCCGCTTGCCTGCAGGCGCAGGACAATAATAAGCTCTCAGTTGACGCCAGCATGAGTCCCCGATTCGTCCAGCGTCCGCGGAATGGCCGTCGCTTCGCCAGTGTTCAAAGCGACCCCAGCTGAAGGCATTTTATCGCAGTCAATATAAACTCCTCTGACGAGAGCACACAGCGTCGCGCCGCTCCCGCGCTTAGGTCGCCTCCGCCATGTGGAGGCGGCTGAAGGTCCGTGTGCTGCGCGAGGCTCCAGCACCCTCTGCAATTGATCATCCGCTGAGCTCCATAGCTAAAACTTACCCTGGGCATAGAGCGAGGCCTTGCCCGTCTTGTACTGGGTGACCTTCATCATCATGTGCTTCTTGCACCCCTTGCAGAACGCCCGCTTGGTCTTAGGAACGTTCACCTGAGGTGGGAAGGGTCGCAGGCTGAGAGTTCTGCGAAGGCCCCGTAGCCGCTCTACGCTAGAAGGAAGGAGGTATTCGGCTCACCATTTTTCCTGCCTCCGACCACGGAACGAACAATGCAACGAGGAAGAGGAGGAATCCCCGTCCACTCCGACAACTATGAACGCCCCCGATGCCGTACGACCGTGAAACAAACACACAAGCCATGTGCGGTCACTGAAATGTTACTTAGTGGCTGTGCGTATATGTTTGTTTCCCCCACTAGGGCCATGGGGGTGTTGGTGTGGAAGGGTCGGGTGGGGAGACGGGCTCAATGCGCACTTGGAGAGCCACTTAGCGGACAAAGTGCATTCAGAATAGGGAGAAGCACAAATTTGCACGAATCAGGTATATAGCCTAAACTTTGCATGGCAGGAATAAATCGTATTGAACATGGCGTTCGGAACGTGCGCCCCGATACGGTACCCAAAAAGGACGCCTGCATGTGCACGTATACCCCCGGATACAAACAAAGGCTCCCTCTTTTTTAAAGGTCCCCTTAACCAGTTCCTCATCTCCCTCTGGAAGGCTCAAGTGCCGCTAAGGCACAAAACTCGGGGGGTGCCCATGGGTCGGCACCGCCCAGGTGGACCGTCACATTGAAGGAAGCAACATAAATGAACCGATTTACCAATGGCAGCCCGGTCAAAGCCGACGCCAAGGAGTCCCGGCAAAACCAGCTGGTTTCGGTTGGGCGGCACGCCTGGTGACCTCATCGCCCCTGCCGGCCTAGGCAAGTCCCCTCGGGCGCGCCCTTCGCCGTCCGCACGTTTTCCTAGATTTCACGAACACAGTAAAAGGATGTCATCCCTCCCGGGCAGCACCTTCACTGATCTGGGCAACGACACTCGGCCTTTCAGAGCTCACAAGGTGATACTCCGCCCGCGCATCCGGCGACCAGCGCTGCGCCCTCCTACGCGCATTGCTGCATTCCGGCGGCGCACTGACCGACGGCCCGAGTGCCGCTCGAGCCGCCGCGCTTGTTGCCGCCAGTCGCGGGGCGCACGAGCTGCAGCGCTCCAACCCCCGGTGCCGGTTTGGACTCCGACACCGCCCGAGGATTAATGACGCCGCGCCCACACGCGGCCCATTGCGCCCCGTTTATCCGCGCCCCATCGCATCGCCTCGCCCCTGCCTCATTACCGCCCGCACGCCCGCACGCGCCCCTGCTGCCCTCCACCCACGTCCCTGGCAGGAAACCGCCTTCCAGCCCCATCTCAAGCTCTCAGACGCCGGCGCCGACACTCGGCAGGGCCCCGACCAGCCCCTACCCGCCGCACCGCCCCCACCACCCTCGCCCCCGCCCCCGGCCGACGACGCCTCCGCGCCGCCCGGCCGCGCCTCCCCCGTCTCCTTCGCGCTGGGCCCACCCTCGGCCGGTGGCTCCACCAACGCCAGCTACAGCGCGCTCCTGGACACACACGGTTCGCCGCAGCTGGACCCCGCGTTCGCGCAGCAGCCTGCCGTGCCCGAGGACGACGTGCTAGAGATCCTGGAGGGAGAGCCGGTAGGGATCGCCCCTTCCGCCGCCGCCGCCGCCGCCGCAGCCGCGTCGCCGCCGCCAGAGTTCGGCGCTCCGCAGCCGCCCGCCTCCGCCGCGACCGCGACCTTCCCCCCGCCGATTGGTCCAGTGTACGGCGTGTACGACCCCAGCGGCGCCGTCGAGTGCCTGGGCCAGCCGATCGCCACGCCGCAGCAGCAAGTGGAGGAGCAGGTGTACAAGTTCGCAACCGCCGTCGCCGCGTCGTACGCCCTCGACCCCGCTTCCATCCAGGCCGCCGCAGAGCAGGCCATCGCCGCGTCCGGAGCCGCCGCCCCCGCCCCCGCCGCCTCCGCCGCCGACCAGCCGTCCTTGGCCGAGACCGCAGCGGCCATCTCTGCCGCCGAGACCGCGGCCGCGCTTCTCCTGCTCAGCAGCCTCCAGCCCGTCGAGCCGTCGCCTTTGCCCGCGGAGACAGCGGAGGCCAGCGCCACCCAACAGCCCAGCAGCACCGCCACCGTCACCGACGCCGGAGCCGCCGAGATGGTCGCCCCCGTCACCAACATCGCCGACCAGCTGACCGCCCCCACCGCGCCCGCCACCGGCACCACCTCCGGCGCCGGCGAGGCCGAGTGGCGGCCGTACCGCACCCTGCCGGCGCGCTACAAGACCACCGTGGAGGCCCTGCGGGTGAGCTGCCGTGGGTATCGGGGCCACCGGGGGCCATCGGGGGCACCGGGATGACGGGTGATATGGGGCTGGGGAATTGCGTGGCGGGCAGGACCGGGCGGCATGGGATTCAGAAATGTGCCCCGGATGCGCGGGCCGAGGACCGGCTGCTGCTGCTCAGTCCCGCGCTGGGCGGTCGGCAAACCAAACGGACCGTGCGCTGCCGCGTCCAACCAAGCGGACAGGTTGTCTGCGCCGCGGTTGGCGCAAGCAAGCGCCGCGGCGCGCACCCACCCGTCCTCTCAACCGGTGCCTGCCGCTGGGTGCTGCTGGGCCACAAGCCGAGGCGAGTGGGAGTGAAGGTCGCGAGCCTTCTGTGGCTGCGAGCTGACCCTTGGATGGCGCCCTGACGCCTGACGCCTGTCGCTCGCCCCCTCACAACCTGCCCCCGCCCCGCTCTGCCCCGCCGCCCCCCGACCTTCTCAGTCCCTGGCGTCCGCGCGCACCATGGAGCAGCACTGGGACGCCGCCGAGCACCTGGACCTGGAGGTCACGTGGGACGTGCCGCCCATCTACCTGCAGGTGGGGAGGGGAAGGGGGAGGGGGGAAGGGAGGGAGGGAGGGGAAGAGGACAGCGGGCGGCGAATGGGTGTTGCGGCACTGCGGCCCGTGGCAAGTGGCGTTTCATGCGCGAGGAGGAGGAGGAGGAGGAGGAGGATCCAGGGGAGCAGGATCCAGTCACGAAGGCGGAGGAGGGAGGGTGGTGCAAGCCTCCCTCGGCAACCGCGCGTCCGTAGCTTGCCACCACGCGGTCAGCCCCCGATATGCGCCGTGCGCACGCCCTTGCCCCTCCTCTTTGCTCTTACGACCCCTGCATAGCATTGCGGGTCCTTTGACTTACTTTTGATTCACTGCCTCCCCCCCTTGCTTCTTCGCGCCCGGCTCAGGGCCGCGAGCCGATGCGGTTGGCTGTGTGGCTGGCCAAGTGGACCGCCTGCGTGGAGCTCAAGCCCATCATGGTCAAGGTGCGAGCCCAGATGGGGGCAGGGGGGGAGATCCAGGCGTTAGAAGCATGGTGAGGGAGGGAGGGAGGGGGATGGTTGGGCGTTGCTGGTGGCTGGAGGGGTTGCTCGGCTGGGGCGCTCATGTGCGGCTCATGGGTGGAAGGGCTGGGCAGCCGCCCTTGCCGGGAGCCCGGCAGCAGGGGCATCCTTACGGGTCCTTACGGTGCCCGGGTGCCCGGGTAGTGCGGTGCTGCGCAGCGTACCCGGACAAGTGCGGCCCTGCCCCCTGGGTTCTGACCGGGCCCGCGCCCCGGGTTCGGCGCTGGCCAGGGCCCGCGACTCCACGGCCCCACAGACACCCCAACCGATGAGCTGTCACTCCTATCGCTCAAGCGGCCGCCCTCCCCTTTCCCCTTGATACCGTCGACAACACCAGGCGCAGCCCGAACGCTCGTGGCCCCCAGCACTCTTCATCGTCCCCCTTCGTCCCCTGCGCCCACGCGCCCCATGCAGGCTTGCACACACTCCTCATGCCCTAGCACACCTCACGAACTCCCTCATTCGCTTGCATTACGCCATTCCCGCCCCGCCCCGCAGTACGAGGAGCTGGACTCGCGGCGCACGCTGCTGGAGTTGCTGCTCGAGTCCACCGTGTCGCCGCATCGGCCCTGGTGGCTGCCCGTCAGCTGGCTGCTGCCGCGGGACGTCACCCTCAAGGTGCGGCGACACGCGGGAGCCCCCTCCACTGGGATGGGTGCTGCCACTGGGCTGGGTGCTGCCACTGGGCTGGGGGCTACGACTGGGGGTCATGCATCGTGGCAAGTGGGCTAACGAGTGAGCCGGAGTGGGAGACGGAGGAATGCGGTACGCGTAGGTACGGTGGTGAGGCACTGTGGCTTACGCTAGCGCTAGGTTGCATGGTGACGCGGTCAGAACCTACACGGCGCTCCAGCGGCGCCGCCACACGCGGGTGAGGGATGGCGGTGAGCCGGTACCCATGCGGCCACTCGACCTCGTCCCCCGCCTTCCCCGCCTTCCCCGCCTTCCCCGCCTTCCCCGCCTTCCCCGCCTTCCCCGCCTTCCCCGCCTTCCCCGCCTTCCCCGCCTTCCCCGCCCACCCGCCTTCCCCGACCCTCCCGAACCCCTCCTCGGGCGCAGGCCAACGTGCTCCTGCGCATCAGCAAGGGCGCCGCTGCGGACGGCTCGCAGGACGTGGTGACGCTGCTGGACGGAGCCATCCACAACTACCCCAAGCTGCCCACGCCGGTGAGACCGGGGTGGGGGGGTGCCGGGGCCATCACGGAGGGCGGGCAGCCACGGCAGCGCAGTAGCACAGTAGCGCGGCATACGGGGCGCCTCGGTTTGCACACGGATTGAGCGGCTGGAGGGCGGCACCTGAAGCTACGTCCCTGGCCCCTCGGGCTGGCTTCGGCGCACCCCCTTCTCCGTTGCGTCGGTCGTGCGAACGACTTGTTCTTACCGCCCCCTCTCTCTCTATCTCCCTGTCATTCCATCTCCGCACGCTGCCGGGCACATCTGTTCAACGACCGTTTTTCTGCGCAACGAGAGATCCCGCATACATGTTCATTCCAATCACTCACCCGCAACCACTCACCTTTACCAACCGCCGGAGTGACCCTACCCTTCCCTTGCGCCCGGATCCAGATCCGGCTGATCAACGGCATCGCCATGGGCTACCTGCCCGCCGCCACCGAGGCCCTGTGGTCCCCCTTCGTGGGCCTCTTCGGCGACCCCTCCTACCGCAACCGGGCCGAGGAGCACCCCTCGCTGCTCTACAAGGCCACCACCGCCGCCAAGGACGCTGCCACCGCTGCCGCCGACCGCACCCACGAGGCCGTCACCTCCGCCGCCGGCAGCGCCAAGGACGCCGTCAGCGGCGCCGCCGACACGGCGGCGGCGGCCGCCGGCAAGGCCGCAGGCGCGGTGGGCTCGGTCACGGGCGGCGAGCAGGGCGGGGTGCTGGGCACGGTGAAGGGCGCGGTGGCGGGCGCCGCGGACGCGGTCAGGGGCGCGGTGCAGGAGGCCGCGGGCGCGGTCAAGGAGGGCGCGGCGGCGGGCGCGGACAAGGTGGTGGACGTGGCGGGTCGCGCCCGCCAGGCAGTGGCCGGCCGGGCCTAAAGGAAGCGCACGTTGGGGCCTTGAGGGTCCCAAAGTTTGGGGGCTGTTGGCTGTTGGCGTCTGGGGCTGAGGGATGGCGAGGAGAATCTGCCGCAGCAGTAGCCTGAGGCTGGGATGTAGAGGATAGACTGGACACCGGTGTCCCACGTCGGTTGGACTTGGCTCAGCATTGCGCCAATGGCGATTTGGGTCAGTTTTGGATTGCGATGCATTTGGATGGCAATAGGTTACGCGAGCCCGCACCTGCCGGCTGGGCATTGCGGACCCGCTCCACGGGCGCCGATCCTGGCGCCCGTCTGCCGGGCTCGGGGAAGGCTGCTAGTACCTGCAGTGCAGTCCAGCATAGTCAAGTTATCGAAGGCATACTTACTACCAGTTGTTACAGCAGCACACTTGCTGTCAGTTGTGCAACTGTTGGTAGTTGGTGCAAATGTAGGTCAATGTACGCAAGTTGGCCGCCCCCGCAGGACGGCTATTGACAAGCCGCATCACACGGTTGCCGGTGCACGGCGGATGTGTCTCGGCGCTGTGTCCGGGGGGGGCGAGCATGCGGCCGTAGTGCCTCTTCTGCGTTGAACGGAGACAGATCCCTCGTTTGTTGAGGTATACTTGCTTCGTATGGAGCTTCATGTGCATCATTTGCGCTGAGGGCATGTAAGTCTGCAATGGGCTGTAACGACAAGGCCGCGCCTGATCCGGGTGTGCTGCGCAGAAAAGAAAGAATCCTGTACAGAACCGGACCTGCACAGAACCTGCGCCGCACCGGACCAACAAACTCACAATTCCCACCCCATGGAAGTATTTGTTCCTTGAAAACCAGACGCTAATGAGGCACCTCAGGTCAGACAGCAACACAGCTCCCTCCCCCGCTGATACAATCCGAAACGCAGCACGCGGTGCGGGTACGTACATGTCGACCCTGGGTTGAATGCATGTGGGGGCCGAGGGCTCCGGCACATGTGGTGATACAGTGAGGCAGGATGAAGCACATCGCACCCCAACAGGAGCCATTGGGGCGTGGATTCGGGAGCTGGGCGCTCAGCCCGAGAGCGCTGTGAACCGCGCGGCTGCGGCCCCAAGCGACCCGCGGGTCAATAACGGACATACCGCGCCTTCCCCGCCTCCGTGAACGCGCGTTTTATGAGCGCGCTGCAGGCAGCAACCGGTCCTGAGGTAAATCAAGCATCATGGCCCGGGATCGAGCGCTGCTGCTGTCATCATCGCCCTCGGACGTACGGTCCAGTCCGGGGGGCCCTCTTGGGTGGCGGCGGGCGCGACTCAACGCCATTCCTCGCGCAGCCCACGACGCTCGACGCCCCAACCGCCTCCAGCATTCTTGGGGCTCCCAAGTCATATTCTTGTCGGCCAATCAATCTAACGCGATGACGATCTCGGAGGCGCCTCCCCCCATCGACATGGAGTGGCGGGACTACCGCCACCTGCCGCCGCGCTACAAGACGACGTTGGAGGCGTTGCGGGTGCGCGGGGGCGGGTGCGGGGGGCCAGAGCCGGCGGCAGCGACCATTCGAGCGACCAGCAAACCTCGGCGCCGCAGACGACGAAAGTAAGATCGATCCATCACGTCGCTCGCTCCTCCCATGCGTCGCTCGACGTGCTACATTCTCAACGCACGCCCCCGCACGCCGCGGCTGCAACGCCCCGGCCAACGACGCACCCCCGCCGCTCTGTTCCTTGCCCCTTGGCTCCCCTCCCCCCACCCTCCCGCCTGCAGGCGCTGTCCAAGGCTCGGCTCATGTCGGAGCACGAGGCGGCGGCGCGGCACCTGGACGTGGAGGTAGACTGGGACGCCCCCACCATCAAGCTGCAGGTGCGCGCTCAGCCGCCACGCCACGTGATCCCCGTGTTAGGGCCCCTGTGATTCGGGTGGGGCCACTGTGCTAGCTAGCGGGAGGGGAACAGCCAGCAGCGGTGCAGTGCCCACGGGTGGTACGACATGGGCACGTAATCACCTTTGATAAGGGGAGGTTGGAAGATGGGCGCGCTGCATCAGGGTTGCCCACTCCGGGGTGCCCGGTGTGGGGACAGAGAGGGGAGGGGGAGAAGCAGCCGATTCAGCTCCATCCTAAACCGGCTCAGGGCGGCGCTTCCTGTACCTAGTTGGACCGCGCACTCCACCCACCCACCCACCCCCCCGCCCCGTGCAATCGAGCTGCTCCCCACCGTCTTAACGGCCGCCCCCACGTGTTGCCCACCCCCACCCGCCCTGCCCTGTACCGCCGCCGAGCAACGCCAGGGCCGCGATGCCATGCGCTCCGCGCTGTACGGCCTTAAGTGGCTGCTCTCCTCCACCGAGATCAAGCCCGTAATGTACAAGGTGCCCGGGGTCGGGAGGGGGAGGGGCGGAGGGAGAGAGGGAGAGGGGCCCAGACCAAGGAAGCTGGGGCAGGGCAAGGAGCGGGACCACGGCCATCTTCCCCGGCGCCCCGGGGTTGCCTGCGTCACAACTCCGGCGGCGGCGAGGTAGCATGCGTAGCCGACACAGGGACGCCTTAACGCCTCCCTTCCCCCCGTGACTCCCGCTCCCATTTCCAAACTCCCCCGCCCTTCCTCTGAACCCTTTGCCCGTGTCCGCCCTGCCCCCTGCTGCGGCCCCTGCCGCGGCCCCTCCCCTCCCCCCTCCGCAGCTGCACGAGGTGGACTCCAAGCGCAGCCGGCTGGAGGTGATGGTACAGATCGTGGCCGCGCCGCACCGGCCCTGGTGGCTGCCAGTCACGTGGCTGCTGCCGCGGGCGGTGGAGCTCAAGGTGGGGGGGATGGGGGATGGGGGATGCGGGTGCGGCTGGCGGGGTTGGGAACTGCGCGAGGGGGCCGTCTGGCGGCCGGGCGGGGTCGGGGATGCTGTGGGGCGGTGCAAAGCTGGTAGGTGACCCGGTGGCGCGACGTGGCGTTCGGGGTACTGTGCGGCGGATGGGAGCACGCTCACCCTACCTGCGAGCAACCCTGGGCCGCGGCCGCGTTCTGGCATGATGAAAGAGAACCA
>LSYV01000005.1:258806-272965 GCA_001584585.1 Gonium pectorale | reverse complement strand
ACAGGGCATGGCGGGCGAGGTAAACGAGCAGACGGGCCCTGGCATGGACGTTGACTGGCCCGCCGGTGCACGCGGCTTTCATTCGCGGCCTCACGCGGCCGCCACCCCCCCAGCCGCACACTGCTGGCCCTGCTCCAGTGGGCCAGTCCAAACCCCTGGCCCTCCCTCCCTCCTGCCTGTACGGTAACCATTGATCCCTCCCTTCTGCCGGCCTCTGCCCCCCGCGCCCCCCCCCTCCCCTCCCCTGCACCCGTAGGGTGTCTTCCAGCTGCGCGTGTCCAAGGGCGCCGCCCCGGACGGCTCCGAGGACGTCATCACCTCCCTGCACGAGCAGCTCCTCAACATCCCCACGCCGCCCGCGCCGGTGGGTCGGGCGCGAACGGACCCGGTGGCGTCCTGCTGTCGATGCACGCAGCGGGCGCGGGCAGTTGACATGTTCATGGGTGCTGACGGAAGGCGCTCGAGGAGGAGTTGGGAGGGCAGCAGGAAATGCTGGGTGTCTGCAGCAATCTGCACTGGGAGCTGGGGTGGCGCTGATATAGCTTTTGAGGGCCTCCCGCTTTGTGCTCTCGGCGCCGTCAGCCGCCGTACCCTGCTCCCCATCCCGGGCCCTTCACTCCTCCGCCTCACATTCTCATGGACATTGTCACGCCGCCTCCTTTCAACCCCTATTGGCTATCCCACCCCCCTCCCGCGGCCCTTCAGCTCCGCCTGCTGAGCGGCGCGCTGCTGGGCTACCTGCCCTCCGCCAGCCAGGGCCTGTGGGCGCCCATCGTGGGCATCTTCGCCGACCCCTCCCTGCGCAGCCAGGGCCCCTCGCTCATCGACCGCGCAAAGGAGGCAGCCGAGGCAGCCGGGGAGCGCGTGCAGGGCGCCGTGACGTCGGCCGTCGACACCGTTGGCGGCGGCGCCGCAACGGCGGCGGACACGACCCGCAACGTGGCGGGCGCCGCCGCCGGCAAGGCCGCAGGCGCGGCGGATGCGGCGGCAGGTGCCGCCGACACGGCGGCGGACCGCCTGGGCAACGGCGGCGGCCTGGCGGGCAAGATGGCGGGGGCGGCGCAGGAGGCGGTGCACAGCGCCGCTGGCGTGGTGAAGGAGGGCGCGGAGGGAGCAGTGGAGAAGGTGGCGGCGGTGGCCCAGAAGACCAAGAAGAAGTCGGGCGGCGGCCGGGCGTGAGCGTTTGGCGCTAGGGCTTCTTCGCGGATGGGAGATCCGGGCCAGCTGGCGCAGTGTGGAGCCAGGGGGCGCGTGTGCGCCAGGAGTGTACGGCGAAAGCACGCATGATGCATCGATGCTTGACAGTGCCACAGAGTGGTATTACGTTGTTTGATCCGCGGGGACGTGTTGCAGCGAGGGCGTCGACGGCGCGGTGTGCAACAACCTGCTGCTCACTGCGAGTGTCGTTGGGACATGAAAACGCATGTTTAGCGTAGGCATTCTTTACCGGACACTGCCGTGTCAGTTAACAGTAGTTGAGGTTGAGTACTGTGTGCAACGGAAGAATGGTACAGCGCGTGACGATGGTTGGCCAGATTGCTGCGGAAGCACGTAATTAGGCCAGAAAGCAAGGACTGGTGTAACATCGTAGGTGGGAAATCCCGGTGGGTTTTCTTACAGAGATCTGAGTCAGCAGCATGGGACACAACTGCACCGCGCAAGAGTGACGAAACATGCCTTATGCAGTGGAAAGCCCAAAACTGTAAACAGGCATGCCCACTGCCACTGCGCATGGACCACCTAGCCCTATCCGCTCGGCCGGACCAGGCCTGCCGAGCACAAACAACGGATGCGCCACCTGGCCACGATCAGCAGCCCCGGTCCCTCTTGCTGCCACATATGCCGCCCTACACACTGATCAATCAATAAAACATGCAACGCGGAAGCACCAACCCAGTACCGTATGTGCGTTCAGAACCCGCGGTCATGTCACCCAAGCAGGTCCACGAACGGATCTGCTCCCGCTGCGGCCGGCCTAACGGGCTGTTGCTGCGGCGGCATCGCCGCGTGTGGCCGCGCGGCAGGGCCAAACCCCGAGCCCGGCTGCATCTGCCAGGGCTGGGGCTGCGGCTGGTGGCCAGGCGGCATTCCGGGCATGCCAAAGCCTGGCCCGCCCACCCCAGCCATCCCGCCGGCTCCCATCCCCAGTCCAGGCGCTGACGGGCCCCCGTACTGCAACGGCTGCGCCGGCATACCGTACCCGCCCATGCCGCCGACCGCCATCCCGCCGCCGTTGGGGAGGCCTCCAAGGAGCGGCCCCTGCTGCGACCCGTGTCCGCGCGGGTGCGCCACGCCCACAGCCGCTCCGCCACCCATGCCCAGGTCCGGCAGCAGCGCCCCCATCCCGAATCCTCCGGAACCAGGGCCAGGGCCACCCCCCATGAGGGAGTCCATCCAGTCGCCGCCCTGGCCTGGACTTGGGCCGGACTGCGGAGCCCTGCCGGAGGGGCCCACGCCACCAGCTACTGCAGCCGCCGGCACGTCCAAGTCCATAAGGAGGTCCATGGCGCTTGGGGCCGCGGAGGCGCGCTGGGGCTGGGGCTTCGCCGCGGGTGCCGCGCCGTTGGGCGGCTGCCGTTGACCAGCCCCGGCAGGGGGCGGCGCCTGCGTTGGCGGCCGCGCCGCAGCTGGTCCAGGTCCCGGCAGCGGCGCGCCACCACCGCCACCGAAGAGAGAAGCCGCGAGGCGCTCCCGCTCCAGCGCCGCCCCTGAAGGTGTCCGGGAATGATGCCCGCTGCGTGGCGCCGATGACGAGGCTGCTGGTGGCGCAGCGGAGGGTCCAGGGGAGGCTGCTGTTGCGCTGTAGCCGGAGGCGCTGGGGCCTGGCGCCTGCTCGCCATCGTATTGTGCCGGGCCCCACCTGCGGCCCCCGGCCCCCTTCAGCACCAGCTGCGGCTCGGCCGGTGCCGCGGAGCTGTAGGTGCTGGCCGCACTGCCCGAGGGGCCAGAGGATGAGGGCCCGGACCGCGCGTCGGCGGCGGCCGCCGTGCCGTAGGACGTAGACGCACCCGACAGCGGCACCGCAAATGGTGCTGGCTCGTACGCCTCGAAGCGCAGACCTGAGGTTTGCAAAGCAGCATTGACAGCAGGAGGAACGAACGAGGGGGTCATCAGCTTGCCTCTCACCCTGCGAGGGGAGACTCAGGGCACGGAACCCGATCGTCCAAGCAGCAGATGTACGCGCTCGCCTCCGCCTTCCTGGCAGAGACCACATGCCCACCTTTGGCCTGCAATTCCGTCGCCTTGCCGCGCGCCTCTGGAGTCAGGTAGGGCGCCGCGCCTGCAGCCAGGGCTCGCTCCACCATGCTGTCCAGGAAGGGCAGCGCGGCCACCTCGGCCAGCTCGGCTGCGCTGAAGGACTGCCGGGCGGCGTCAGCGGGCAGCGCGGCAGCCAGCAGCGAGGGAGGGCACCTGGAACGCGGGGACATATAGGCGGGGAAGCCAGTTAGAAATTACAACGTATGCACCAACTGCTGCCCCTGAGGATCACTTGCTGAATGGTGCGCACCGACTGCGTACAGCGGTGTAGGGGTTCCCACGCGTTCGCATGTGTGCGAGGCAATAAACGCCGCGCAGCGGCCCTGCCCTGCCCTGCCCTGCCCGCGCCAACTGACCACCTCCTCAGTTGCGGCAGAACGCACAGCAGCCAATAGTGTCCCTTCCCGTTGCCATTCCCTGCCCCCTCTTCCCCCCTCCGCACCCGAGCAGCGCCTGCAGCTCGTGCGCCCTCTGCTGCAGGTCCAGGTTCTGGCTGTTGGCGCACGCGTGCACGAACGCCGCAGCGTCACTGCCCGGGCTGCTGCCGCCGCTGCTGTGCGGCTGCAGGAGCGCAGTGCCCACCGGACCGGCCGCGCCGCCCGTGTGCGCCGCCAGCTTGGTGAGGGCGGACAGCAGTGTGGCACGCACGCGGTCCGTGGCAGACTTGTGGGCCGTCAGGACTCCCAGCAGCCGCGACAGCACGGCAGCCGGCGGCCTGCGGGCCAGGTGCCCGTACTCACCCAGGACCCAGCAGATAACCTGCAAGGCCGGCGGAAGGACATGTACGGTGGTCTGCACAGCGCGGTGCTCCTGGTCAGCAAATTGCGGGGCATCCCATGCTGCAGCAGCACGCGACATCAAGCAGCATTGGTGTGTCCGTCAGGCACCAGGTCCCGCGCAGGTCAAGCCATCGCTCACCAGCAGAATCGTCTCGGGCAGCTTCTTCCGCGGTCCGCCCGCCTGCTGCCCGCCCGCTCCCGCGCCTCCCTCCCCGTCCAGGAGCGCCAGGTAAGCCTCGACCGCGCTGCCGTGCAGCTCCGCGTCCTGCTCCGCGATGAGCGCTGTCAGTCGGTGCGCCGCGCCGTCGTCCACGTGCTCGCCGCCCAGCCGAAAGACCTCGCTGATGGTGGACACGAACCAGGAGGGCGATGGCGCGTAGCGCTCCGCCAGGTCGCTGACCTGGGTGGGGCGGGGGCGACGGGTCGCCAGACGTCAGAGGCGAGTAGGGGCATCACGTATTGCCGGCACCGTGCTGTAGTGCACTGGGTGCTCCCCATGCCACTAGCCGCACATGCCTGGCGCCACGACCCGTTGCCTGGGAAGTACCACGAGGCCCTCTGCTGCAGTATGGCTCTTCGACGACCGTGCCTGTCCGTGCTGCGGTTCCTCCCTTCACGGATGCTCAAGCACGAGCACGAGTGGCGCCAACAGGCGTGTGCCGTGCTAGCTGCACCCGCACCTTGCGCACGATGTCCCGCCGGATGTGCTCGTCGGGGCAGGTGGCCAGGTAGCCCATCATCTTGTCCACGATGACCTACCACGGAGAGTGGTGGGGGGATCCAGTGGGTGCACGCCTAGCACGCGCACCATAAAGGGGAAATAGAAAGCAATGCCGGGCTAACTGCACGCACGAACTCATGCGGCAACTCGAGCTGGCTGCGAGGCCGGTGCGTCTGCTGGGCCCGGCCCCGATGCCAGCATCGGCACACCGCGAGCGGCTCCAGTAGGGAAGTCCGAGTCGGAGCCGGAGGAATGGGAACTGAGGCACGGGCGAAACGGGGCCCGAGCACTAATGCTGGTCAGTGGTGCTATGCCGCCATCGTGTCCTGTCGTTCAGGCGCCTTCATCTCCCGTACCTGAATGTTGTTCGCCTTGGTCATCTTGTACAGCAGTTCCAGCGTTTTGAGCTTGAGCGTATCGTCAGGGTCCTGGCGAGCGGCAACGAGAAGCGTAGCCGGAAAGAGCGAGACCGCCTCGGTAAACGTTGGTAAACGTCTACTGCAAGGAATGTGCGTGCGGGCTATTCCCACCGTGAGAGCCCATTTGTTAGCATCAATGCTACTGCCCAGGATTGCCCCGCCCCGTTCCCGCTACTCCCGCAAACCCCACCGAACCCGCCGCGCCAACCGCCCCACCTCGAGGCAGTCCAGCACCGCCACCTGGTGCTCCGCCGCCGCCGCGGGGTTGAGTGCCGTGATGCCGGCCAGCGCGTCGATGCCCACGTAGCGTAGGTTGTGCGAGGGCGAGCGCAGGAAGGCTGAGATGCTCTCCGCAGCTGCCGGGGGATTCGGGGCGACAAACAGCCATGTCGACACGCTGGTCTTCGCCAGCAGCCTCCAGCTGTTATGGAAGCGGTTCGACCAGCAGCATGCGTCTCAGCTGCCACGGAACATCCCGTAGCATCCAATATCAGTATATTACAAGCGGGCATGAGCCGCCCGCGCAAGCCCATAGCCGTCGCTCGCGTGTCCGCGGCCCAACGCTTTCGGCTCTTCACCCTACCCTTCGCGTCCCATCGTCCTGCTGATGCCCCTTACCGGCGGCCAGCAGCGCCGGGTTGGGGTAGATGGTGGTGATGGTGCGCACGCACTCGTAGATGATGGCACTGCCGATGGTGTGGCTGGTGTTCGCGCGGCGCAGCGCCTGGTGCAGCACGGCCGCCATGTTTTCGCTCGAAGCGCGATCGCCGGCACCCAGCGCAGCCAAGATCTTGAGCAGCTTGATCTGGGGGAAAAGGCGTGGTGCAGCATCGTAGCTAAGACTTGCTGCGAGACATATGAACTGGCTTGCCGGGACCTTGAATAGCCACACCCTTAAGAGCAACAACCCCCACCGCTTCCTGCGGTTGCAGCCGCACCTGGATGAAGGGCGCGGGGAAGCGGTGATAGTCGTAGCTCTTGGGCAGCCGATGCTCCGACACCTGCAGGCGGGGAGCCGGGTGTGAGCAACCAATCTACCAACGGCGTATGAGCGAAATGTTCCAATGCTTTACCCTCGCAAGTCTCTTCCTCTGCAGGTACCCTGTGGGCCTTTTACCCGGACCGCACCTGCTTGAGGATGCTGGTGAAAGACGGGATGAGGTTCTTGTAGGGTCGCGGGTCCGCCTTGATGCAGTCGTGCAGGGCGCAGAGCGCTGCGCTCATTACCGACGGGTCCTGCAAGGCAGGATAAGCTACCGCATCTATTTGCTGCTCGCCGGAAGTAAGGATCGCACGGTCAACATGAGGTTTGTGCAGCAGGAATCCCTGGGCACGGGTCCTCATCGCACGAGGATAACTTTGCCAGCAGCCAATAGGCGCGCTGAGGGGCTTGAGGCCAAACTGAGCTTAGGCGTGCGAGGCCAAAAATGCCAGCAGCAGCGTTGACCCAAACCACGAAGACGAGGCACCCGGCACTCTACAGCTCTCCCAGCGTCCTTTATCTCGCCCATGACCTTGGGCATCGTCGTCCTGACTTACAAGACTCCACGTCGCCCGCCCATCGCCCTCCCGCTGCGCCCACCTTGTCACAGAGCATAGTCCTGAAGTGCTTGTCCAGCTCCACACCCGCCAGCGGGCCGTCCCGGCGGGGGTCCAGGCTGGCAAACCAGTGCAGCGCCAGCACGGCCTTCTTGCGGACGTGCTCCTTGGGGTGGCGCAGCCGCTCCACCACCACGGGGTACACCGCGTTTACCAAGTCCGCGCCAATCAGCTTGGTGGTCGCCACCAGCGCCGTGCACACTGGAGGGACGGCCCGGGTGGCGCGGCGATGGGGGCAAGGCGGTGGTAGCTGAGCAGATCCCTACCTTACCGGGCTGCATATCATCTCTTCATATCATTCCCGAGGAAGCAAGCGGCGCGTGCCGGCACGTGCGCCCCCGCACAACCTCCGTGCACAGACACCGAACATGCAGTAAGAGAAGCACGATGGCACAGTTGGTATGCCATGGACGGGCCCGCTAGTCCTCACCAATCAGGTAATTATCTGACTTCATGTCCGATAGAAGGGTGTTTACCAGCAGGAGGACCAACTGGTTGTTGCAGTCCAGGAACTGCGTGAGCGCCAGGTATGCGGCCTGGCGCACAAGAACGAGGGAAACTCGTAACTTAACCTGTAGGCTGTGAACATATGCACAAAGCGTTTGCCGTCCTTTGAACAGCCAGTGAGCAGCAGCCAGACGGGCTGTGTGGGCGGGGCCAGAAGTCCAAACCCACGATGCCGTTGCGTCCGTTCCCCGCAGCCCCCACCTCCAGCCCCCTACCGCATGCCCTCCGACCCCAGGTCTGCGGGATCAAGTGCCAGGACGCATACCTTCTTCGTGTGGATGTTGGGGTCGCTGGCGAACTGCAGCGCCTTTACATACGAGAAGCTAGCATCGTGTCCCAGCATCTCACAGTATATGAGGCGGATCATGTACTCCTTGCCGCGACTCCTGTCCAATTTCGGATCGCTGAGTCGCTGCTTGAGAAGCTCCAGCTCCTGGGTGATAATGCGGTCCTCCTCCGCTTTCGACTTGCATTCTCCAATCGCCTGATGGGACAAGAGTAGGGGAGAGGCCGCATGACGTAGAAGCTGGGTTTTGTGCCCTGTCCCGTCCGTCCCGAGGCATGCTGATCAACATCCTTCGATGCCCACCTTCACCAAGTTGTCAAACTCGCGGAATTCCTTCAAGAACTTTGGCCCCGTCTTCAGCCCCTGAGCTATCTTCTCGCGCAGTGATGCCATAGTCTCAGTTGTGCAACAGATTGCTAGAGCCTCATGACTTGCGAGAGAAAATCATTTCTTGGAAGGGTCAGGCCCCAAAGAAGCACTGCAACACTCGGAAGTGCACGGAGGTCGTCACGTTTCATACATGCCTCAGCGTTGTTCTTGAGCTCATGGAACATAGGGCAGGCATGGCGAGGGCAGCGCTTCTACGACACGGCATGTGTGGAGCTGGCTTTGGCCTTGCAGATTACTTTCATACAAGAGGTACATAATACTCCAACGCTGCCTCAATTCATTCATCATACGTGACAGCCACACTTGTTGAGCGACCAAACTCCGCAGCACACGCTGAGCAGGCCGCATTCGTATACGCCTTAAAGTTATCTACCAAATATATCGCTGCGCGTGGAGCGGCGAGGGCAATTTTCGAAGAGCGTTTGGGGTGAGGCGCGGGGAGCAGAACTGCCGCTCTGGTCTGCACGTTGTAGTAAGCGTTGTTGAAGGTGCCTTATGTCCCATTTGTAAGACGGCTAATACACGCGCGGTGGCCGAAGTGTCCAAATGTCCTTGTTGTTACTCTGGGCCCCTCTGGGTGTGGCAATCTGCCTGAGGTTCATGTACGTCTTCACCGTGGGTTCGATTGATAGCCTGCGCGCCTGCACGCGCGTCTCTCACGACTGAAGGGAGCTCTCCTCCCCCCTCTCCACCGCGGCCCAGTGTCCTCCTGAGCGGCCGCACGTCGTCGGCACGAGCCATTGTCGCACACGGTGCCTGACGCCGGCAATAGGTGGCGTCCAGGGTGGTCGAAAGTCGCTGGAGATGTTGTGAGCACAGCCGTTGAGAGGGCAGCGGCGTTTCCTGCCGCCGATGCCCCGCTGGATGCTGGGGCACTCCAGCTGCGATCGTGGCGCCCCTGTATGTCTTGCTGCCTCAGCTTCTGTGGAGAGATGCCACAAGCGGTCGGGCGGGCGAAGACGACGGCTGCCCGCGCGGCAGTGGCTGGTGCTGCTGGTGGTGGCTGTGGGCCTAATACTGACGGGACAGCCCGTAGGCGCACAGACTCCGCTTAGCCCGGAGCCGCCAAGCCCGGAGCCGCCAAGCCCGGAGCCGCCAAGCCCGCTGCCGCCCAGCCACGAGCCGCCCAGTCCGCTACCGCCCAGCCCATGCCGCCTAGCCCGGAGCCGCCCAGCCCGGAGCCACCCAGCCCGCTACCGCCAAGCCCGCTGCCGCCAAGCCCGCTACCGCCTAGCCCGGAGCCGCCCAGCCCGGAGCCGCCGAGTCCGCGGCCCCCCAGCCCGCATCCGCCTTCACCACCTCCGAGCCCGGAGCCGCCCAGCCCGCTGCCACCCAGCCCTCATCCCCCTAGTCCTCGGCCACCAAGCCCTCCGCCTCCAGCGTACACAGCCGACGGTATCTATGGCGATTCCCCGTGGTTCACTACTATCAACGGTCGCCGCTGGGCCCTCTTCTCGGCTCCGCTGGCCTTTGATCGGGCTGAGGACAGCTGCCGCCTGCTGGGCGGCCACCTGGCGGACCCCGCCGACCTAACCGACTATGCGTCGGCCGTGTCCGCGTACGAGCTGACCTTCTCCTACCTCTCGCCCAGCACGGCCGTTTGGCTGGGCGTCAGCGACGCGGACACCGAGGGCTGGTTCTACTTCACAGCTGGACGGGGCACGACAAGCATGCGGGAGGTGCGCTGCTGGCTCGGGAGGGCGTGGTGGGCGGGGGGGCAGAAAAGAAGGGCGTGGGGGGGAGGCATGCAGGCAGGCAGGCGCAAGGGCAACAGGCGCGCTGGCTGCAGGAGCCAAGGGGATGAGGATATGGACCATCCTTAAGGGAACGGGATCATGCAAGCCGTGGCCTTGGCGCGATGGTCCGAGCCGTGGTCTTGGCGCGATGTTGCGATGTGTGCCTTCCTTCACATGGCCCTCGATTTGCACCCGGGGTACTGGTTGTGCAGGCCGGCCTGGCCGACTGGCAGGACGTGTGGGCGCCGGCCCACTGGAGCCAGGACGGCGCCGCCCTGGACTGCGTTGCGGCACAGCTGGGCGTCAACACAGCGACCGGCACACCATTCCAGGGGGCCTGGCTGGACGTGGATTGCAGCACGGCGCTGCCATACTGGTGTGTGGGAGACGCCTCCTTTGCGGCCCCGCCGCCGTGGCCACCGGCCAACGGCGTGTCGCCGCCGCCGCCTCCGTCACCCCCGCCGCCCTTTGACGCGTCCTACCCGTCGTATCCACAAGGTACGGGCAGCGCTGTGGGCTTGCCGTCGCCGTCCCGCACATTGGTTGGGCAAGTAGCCATGGACACGGATGCCCATGCGCGGGCTCACCACAGCGCAAACCGCTCCCAAGCCCTGTCGTACTACGTATGTGATACAGAGCGCAGGAAACAGGTTTACGATTTAGCAAATCAAAGGCATCCTAGCCGGCAGCCCGTGGACCCTCTTATCACGCCCGACCCGACACAAAGAACCCCGAGCAACTTAACTTTGGGTTGCTGGGCTGGGCTGGTGAACTGGGCTGAGCTGGGCTGACCTCCAGACAGCAAGACCGGCAGTGCGGGATTCGCGACCGCGCGCGCACGGGCGCGACGCCATGCGTACATACCCGCAGACGGGGAGCACCGCAGGGTGAGCTGCGGTGCGAGGGAGCTATTGCGTCCTGTTGTGTGCCTACATAAGTGCCTCCTTCCCGCCACTTGCAGTTTCCGTTGTGATTGGCTACCACACCTACACACTCCTGGGCGACAGCGGCAGCGGCGGCGCGCAGGCATGGCTGGCGGCGCAGCAGCAGTGCCGGGCGCTCAGCCCCGCGGGCCACCTGGCATCGTTCGACAGCGCCGCCACGCTCAGCAGCGTGCTGTCAGCGCTGCTGACGGCACTAGCCGCCAACGGCTTTACGTCTTCCACCTTGCCATACACACATTCGTACAAGCCCATATGGGTCGGCCTGCGGATGCGGAGCACCTCGTACGGTGCCGACTGGCAGTGGGCTGACCGCAGCCCGCTGTCGTTCTCCGGCTTTGGGTCGTACATGTACGGCGCGTCCACTGAGCTGATGGGCGCGGGCTGTGCGGGCATGCACCTCGACCGCAGCGGAGCCTGGTCGCAGCAGCTGTGCAGCCGGGGCCTGCAGTACCTCTGCAAGCAGGCCGACGTGGCGGCCACACCGCCGCCGTCGCCGCCAGCCTCCCCTGTGAGCGCCAACCAGCTGCAGTTTCGCTTCACGCGTGCTAGCGGTGACTACACCTACACGCTGGTCATGGCCCCACGCAGCTTCGCCGCCGCCAGCCGCTACTGCGCATCCCTGGACTCCGGAGGGGCCCTGGCGGTTCCAGCGGACGCACAGGAGTATGTGGACGTGATGTCGGCGCTGCAGGGCTACCTCTCCAGCAACGGCGCCACGGCGGGCGCCTCAGCCGTCGCGCCGCCGCCTGACGCGTCGCCGCCACCGTGGCCGCCGCTGCCGGCCGCCGGCGAGCCGCCCATGATGGCGCCGCCCATGGCGGCCCAGTCGGGGGAGTCTGCATTGTGGATCGGCATTCGAGCCCTGAACGGCCTTTATGCGGCCCTGGACGGCACCACACCGCCGCCTTTCACCGCATGGAAGGCGGGGGTGTACACGGGCAAGTGGCCGGTGCTGTCGTGCGTGAGCGTGGACCCGACCGACCAGTACGCGTATGTGCCTGCGGGCTGCGGCGTGGAGCTGCCCTTCCTCTGCAAGGCCGCCACGCCCGACGCCTCCGTGTCACCGCCGCCCTCGGCACTGCCCCCTCCGCCGCCGCCGCCGGGCTCGACGCCCACCAGCGTGCGGCGCGGCTTGTACCTGTACTCACTGTACGGTGCGGCGCTGCCGTATAGTCAGGCCATGTCGTACTGCAGCAACAACGGCGGCTTCCTGGCGAGTTTCCACTCCGCGGATGAGTTCAGCGTCGTGTGGTCCGGCATTAGCGGCGACTCATCACTGGCGAGTGGAGAGGAGAGCGTGTGGATTGGATACGACCAGGTGCGCCAAGGGAGGCGACGGGATGGGGTCGGGCTAAGGACACAGGGCGCAGAATGCAGCGCAGGCGGAGGAACGAGTACAGAAAGCGAGGGCCGTGCAGGTGGGTGTGCATAAGACACGATGAAGCCTTTCATCAAGGAGTGCAGCTCTCAGGGTGCCGGTCCCGCTGCGACTGTCTCGCCGTGTCCAGCATCTGCTCGCGGCCTCGCCCTCACGCCCCGCTCATGTCGATCACGATTGCCCCGATCGCCCCGTACCGCAGCTGAGCTCCGGGGAGTCCTCCTTTGCTTGGGTGGACGGCGGCCCGTCCGTGTACGACAACTTTGGGCTGCCGTTCACGGACACGGAGGGCAGCGACTGCGCCGCAGCGGACCAGCTGTGGAGCGGCCAGTGGGCGGCGACGGACTGCCTGGAGCCGCACCCCTTCATCTGCAAGTTCCTGCGCGGTGTCAACACGGACGTGGACGCGCCGCCGCCCGCCATATCACCGCCACCGTCGCCGCCTCAGGCCTCAAGTGAGTGGGCAAGCCAAGGGAGCGAGGACCTAGAGTCCTGCTTGTCGTCTACTTGGGCCTCTGCCTTCTAGAGCTGGCACTGACGCTCCTGCCGCCCCTGCCCGTGTCCGATGCCGCTGTGCACGTGCATTGTCCACATGCGCACTCCCACGCAACGCATCCGGCTCCATTGTATAGCCTCTCGCCATCGCGCGCCCTGCCCCCCTTTCACCGCTGTGCTTGCCCACGGACTGAGCAGCCCGCATTAAGCCCCGACCCCGTGCCCCGGCCCGTCTCACCCACAGTCCCTGCCCTGCGCAACGTGACGCTGGACGGCTCCACCTTTTGGCTCTACGTGCCCGGCGCCGCGTCGTTCGAGGAGGCGGACGCGCTGTGCTCGGCCTACCTGTCGGTGCTGGCCTTCTTCGAGGACAGCGCCACCTTCAACGGGGTCATGGCGGCACTAGAGGCGGACGTGACGGGGGTGCGCCCTTTGAGACCGGGGAGGCGACGGGACTTAGGCACAGGCTCGGCATGGCTGGGGTCAGAAAGAGACGTGGCGGGGTTTAGGCGCACGTGCTGGGAAGGAGTGCAGGAGCATGGCCGGGCTGGGAGTGCAATGGGCGTGAATGGTTGGAAGGGGAGTGTGACGGCATTGGGCGCTGGGGCTGGCGGTGGGCTTGGGGCCAGCGCCGGGGCATGGCCAGGTCGCTTGCGCTGCTAGGCATCCGCAAGCGCTTACCCAACCCTCCCCTTTCCACCCTACTACACCCTGCCGCCCCAGCTTTTCGACCCCTCCATCTGGATCGGCCTCCACCGCAACTATGTGGACAGCAGCTTGTGGTTCTGGTACGCCAACGACACCACACCCGCCTTTAGCGCCTTCAACCCGCCAGCATCGGGCGACTGCGCGCTGCCCGCCGTGGCCGCCAAGCTCAACTACCAACCAGACAACTTCGGTGGCAACCAGGCGTGTGTGGCGGCGGAGATGGTGGGGGACGGCGGCGGCAACTACTGCTACCGTTGGGACGACCGGCAGTGCAGCGACAGGCTGCCCTTCCTGTGCCGCTCGGACAATAGGCTGGCTGCGCAACCGGGCGAGCCCACCTCGCCCATCGCGCCGCCGTTCCTCCCGCCGCCGGCACCGCCGCCGGCACCGCCCGGACCAGACCCGGGGCCGCCGGTGCCGGAACAGCCTCCGGCGCCGTTCACACCCTTTGCACCTCCACTGTGGCCAGTGTCGCCGCCGCCCAAGCCGCGGGCCCCGGACACGTTCTCTGCTCCTTGGGAGCCACCCCTGTCCCCCGTGCCCCCGAGCCGTCCCCCTCCTCCTCCGCCCCCACCTCCACCGCCGCCAGGAACACCCAGCCAGCCGCCGCCACTGCCGCCTCCGCCGCATCAACCTCCTCCTGACATCCCATACAATGAATTTGCACCAGGAGCGCCGATGTGGCCCGACCCACCGGATACACTGCCGCCGCTGGGCGAGCCGACCGGCGGCGTAGCGCCGCCTCCCCCGCCTCCCCCGCCCCCACCTCCACCTCCGTCCACCCCCACCTCCCCGACTTCTGGGCAGAATCCCCCACCGCCTCCTCCTCCTCCTCCTCCACCGCCACCACCGATGTCCCCTGACACGCCGTCTAGCCAGCCGTCTGAACCGAGCCACCCGCCACCCACAGGCCCGCCTCTGGACGCGCCTGAGGGGAGT
>LSYV01000005.1:209602-239379 GCA_001584585.1 Gonium pectorale | reverse complement strand
CGCACCCCCGCTCCGCCTCCATCGCCTCCACCGCCTCCACCTCCTCCTCCGCCCCCGCCGCCACCAAACGCGCCCCCGCCGCCACCGGTTAGCGTCCCTAACATCCCCTTGGAGCCGTCCACGCCCCCGCCGCCACCGCCACCCAGCCCGCCTCCACCCAGCCCGCGACCGCCGCCGCCGCCACCTCCCGACTTCCCTCCGTGGTCGCCTGACCCGCCCATACCGCAGTCCCCACCGCCGCCGCCACCGCCGCCACCACCTCCCATCCCGCCCCCTCCTCCGCCGCCACCGCCTCCTCCTCCGCCGCCCATCGCCCCGTCACCCCCGCCGCCTCCGCCGCCGCTGGCGCCGGACGTGGATGGCTCCCTGAGCAGCCTACTGGGCAACCCCCCGCCGCCGCCGCCCCGCAACCAGACCACGCTCACACCCTCCGATATCACTCCCGACAACGGCGAGGACTTCGTGGTGCGCCCCCCGCGTGCGCATGCTTGCCACATGACACCCATGCATCACCTGCATCAGCTTTCCGGACGCCGCGGGTAGTAGCAGGGTTCGCTGGTGCTCCCCAGAGCTGAGCCCGCGGGACCGGAACCCCGCAAGCCCATGCCGTTCTCGAGCTCGTCGCCTTTACCTCCGCCTTGCCGCCCACATCGTCGACCCCGGGCTAATGCGGCCGGATGCCAGCACGCCCTCGGCAGACCTGTGTGTCCTGACCCCGCCACCGCCCAAACCCCCGACTGCCCCTCACACCCTTTCCTTCCCCCCGCCCGCCCGCCGGCCCAGGTGGACGAGGTCAACTCCTCCCCCGGCAGCTCGTTCGACCCCAGCGAGTTCCTCTACGTGCCCGTCATCCTGGCCAACCTGACCGTGGTGGCGGACGGCTGGATGCAGGCCATGCTGTACCGCGACAGGGACCGGGCCATGATCGCCGACACCATCCGTCAGGCGCTGCCATTTGACCAGTACAGCATCCGCGTGCGCATCAACATGCTCACCTGGCAGACGGGAGACTGGATCAGCAGCCAACGCAGCGCCGCAAGTGCCACCGCGGCCGCTGCCGCCGGCAGGCGCCGCAGCCTGCAGGCGGGCGGCGGCAGCTCGCCGCCGCCATCGCCATCGCCATCGCCGCCGTCACCACCCACGCCGCCGGCCTCGCCGCCCTCGCCGCCACCGTTCCCGCCCGGCACGCGGCTGCGGCCGCCGCCGCCGCCCCCTCCCCCGCCGCCCAACAACGACACCAGCTTCCCGCGCATGACCTTCTTCCTGCAGGTGTGGGGGCGGGAGGCGGGGGATCCAAAGATCTGCGTACCGTATGTGAGGGAGCGGGAATGATGGGGCCGGGTCCTGGGGCCAGGGAGGCCGAGGGCCATGGGCTGAACCTCGGCAGGAGCTCTCCGTGGGCTGAGGGCGCGTGGGAGCTGCGCGGCGGAGCCCGGAGCCCCTGAGGCCCGGCGTGTGCGGCTTGGGTGGCGTCGCGCTCCCGACGCCCGCAGCAGGCCCCTATGGCCCGCACCGGACTTGTGCCGCCCGCCGGCAGGTTGCACGGCCTTGACCCGCACGGCCCTTCGCTCCCCGCCTCCCCCACTGCCCTCGGGACAAACGCTGCTGGCGGCCAGCTCGTCGTTATTCATATCCTTTACCCTTAACTTCCCTCGCCTCCCTGCCCCCCCCCCCGGCCCCTCGCGCAGGTGTACGTGGAGATGTCGACCGAGACGGACGTCCGCCGCGGGCTGGGCAGCAGCACGCTGGTCGGCTTGCTCCAGTTCAACCGGTACCCGGTCTACTCCATCTCGCTGCTCAGCACCACCTCCACCGGGTTCACGGTGCGCCGGGAGGGCTGAAACGGGCGAGGGCTGCACCAGCGGCCCAGCGACCCAGCGACCCAACCAGAGCGGCCTCCGCGTCCCGGTGCCCTTCGGTTGCTCCCTCGCCCGGCCGTTCCCTGCCCGTGCTCCTTGCCCCACCCCACGCCACCCCGCTGCTGCTGCTGCCCACCGATGCCAATGCTAGTGCAAAGGCCTCTCGTGGCCGCGTGCACACACTGGAAACACCCCCCAGTCATCGCTCAACTTGCCCACGGACTGTAACCCCGCAGTCCCTGACGCCAACTGGCCCTCGCCCTTGCTCCCGCGCCACCCGCACCGCAGCTCTACCGGCGCCGCCTTAACACCACGGACACCGAGCCGCCGGTGCTGACGCTGCGCGGCAACGAGACCATGTACGTCCCGCGGTACGGCACGTATGTGGAGCCGGGCGCTGACTGCACGGACAACCTCGACGGCGTGCTGTCGGACACCCTGGTCATCGCGCAGCTGGCCCGGTGGAACGAGTCTAAGTACTGCTGCGAGCAGTACTTTCCGCTGGACACATCCAAGCTCACCGACCCCAGCCGGCCGTACGTCATTTCGTACGACGCGTACGATTACAAGTGGAACAAGTAAGGCCACGGTCGCCACGAACCGTCCACCGACGCTGTCATCCTTCTGTCTTCCGGTGGACATACCGCTGCGGGGAATGCCCAAACATCATCAACCTTCCACGCGACGCGTCCACGCAGTCAGCGCGCGCCCATGCCCCGCCCTCGTTCCCCGTTGGGTACATACGCAGTCCATCCCCAGCTGCCCTGGTCGCGCTCCTGGTCGCACATGCTACGCACACCCCCGCCCCGCCCCACCCGGCCTTCCACTCGGCCGTCGACGAATCGGGACGACTCGGCATGACATGCGCCTCGGACTTCTGTCGTTAGGGCGCCCTCCCAACCTTATAGCCCCGCCCTTATTCTCTCCTTGGCCTCGCATCCCCCTCCCCGCAGGGCGGTCACCATCTACCGCCGCGTGCACGTGTACGACCCATGCGCCGCCAACTCGTCCAACATCGAGTTCACCTGCCCCGACACCAAGCTCTGCTCCATCCTGGGCGGCATGTGCGGCTCGGTGCAGCTGTACAGCGAGATCGTGGCGCTGGCCAATGCCAACATGAACAGCCCCAAGGACCAGGAGGCCGACAACCCGCCCGGCGGCCGGGTGCCGTACAACAACACCATCTCGACCCTCGTCAGCGACCCAGTGTTCGACAAGCAGGTGCGGCGCCGGCCCTGCCCTGCCGGCCATGCGCCTGGCCTCGTCCGTTCCACGCGTTCAGCTCGCTCATCCGCTGAGGCCCCACAGCGCCTCCCGTCCCTCCCGGGCACCTGCCCGCCTCTGTCCTCCTTAGTCAAACCTGCCTGTGGCCCATGCCGGCCCGCCCATCCTCTCCAACCCTACTTCCCTACCTAGTCCCCACCAAGCGCCGTCCCAATCCATCCTCGCCACCCCACCCCGCCCCGCCCTTCCCCGCAGGCCCCCGTCATCCAGCTGCTCCCCGTGGACGGCTACTTCTTTACCATCCCCGCCTCCAGCGCCGCGGGCGGCACTCCCGCGCTGTCCGGCATCATCACCTATGTGACCGTGGGGGCGGTCTGGGCGGACCCGGGCTTCGTCGCCTCCGACAACCTGGACGCCAGCGTGGGCAGCCGCGTGACGGTGCGGTACCGGGAGCTGGTGGACACGTCGGCGCCCACGCCGCCCAACGGGCCGTACGCCGTCACGTACGACGTTACCGACATCAGCGGGAACAAGGCCACCACGCAGGTGCGGGCGGGCGGGGTGCGGCGCGGCCGTGGGGCTGGCACTCGAGGTCTGCATCGTCCGCACCACTCGCAGCTATACTCAAAGGCACACGAATGCGGTTCCGCGCACTTGGGAGACCTCGCTGTGATCCGGAAACCAACGGGTCCTCCATCACCCGTGCCGGTCGGGTCTGATCCAAGTCCCCATCCCCATACTCTTTGCGCCCTTCGTGCCCCTGCAGATCCGGCTGGTGTTCGTGCTGTGCCCCGCCAACGCGCCGGTGTTGTGCCCGCCCGATGAGCGCATCAACAGCGGCAAGTGGTACTGCGCCTCCGACTACTGCGGTGTGCCCGACCGCCTGTCCGACTACACGCGCTCCGCGGACGCCATCAGCGTGGTGGCCAACACGCCGCCCGTGCTGCTGCTCCGGGACAACCGCCCGCTGGTGCTGCTGTACGACAACCAGGTGGGCCGGGCCCGGGGCAGCAAGCCAAGCCAGCCAGCGAGCACGCAAGTGTGCCACCGCGCATCACGCCGTTCCACGTCCCACACCATGACGTTCGCCTGTTATAGCCGATGCAATTGAGCTGGTGCGATTTCCCTACCTTCGCCGCCCGCCTGGCCCCGCAGACGTACGCCAAGTGCCCGCAACCCAGCCAGCCCCGCTGCGACAGCGGTGTCATCGCCACCGACCGGGAGGACGGCACCATCAGCTACAAGGTGCCGAAGGGGGATGGAAACGAGTGCAGGAAGGGCTGCGCGCCAGGCGGAGAGGGAAGCTCGCGTCGGAACTTACGGCTGACGACGCTTCTATAGTTTGGGAATCCTGGTCCCCCGCACTCGACGCCCTCCACTCCGCCTGTTGTAGCGTAGGCTGTACCGGTAGCCTTCTGCCTGTCTCTTTGGCCCCACCTTCTGCGCACCCTTTCCGCGCCCTGGGGACGTCACGCCCCGCAGCCTTCCGTAGTATGGACGCTTTCTAGTTTTCCGACCCCCCTTCCCTCCCTTTCCCCCCACAGGTCCGCGCCTGCGCCAACGTGGCGCGCGCCAACGCGGACTCGCTGTGGGAGGCCGTGGGCCTGACGGCGTGCGGCTTTGGGCCCGTCATGTCCGCGGGGCGGCACCTGGTGACGTACACAGTGACGGACAGCCACGGCGCCACCGCCACGCTGGTGCGCACCGTGCTGGTCATGCGGCGCTGCCTGGACGGCGAGGTGCAGTGCCCCGACGGGAGCTGCTCCGACGCGGGATGCTACTCGTATAGCGACGCGCTCCTGGCCAGCAGCGAGGTGGGGCAGGAACGGGGCGGGAGCGGGCGGGGAGCGGGCCGGGAGTGGGGTGTGGGGACGGGGAGGTGCCCGCGTGAGTTGTACGTTGGAGGGTGCCTAGAGAGGGATGCATGCCACAGCATTGTACCGTAGATGCCTACCTGTCAAGCGCAGGCGCATGTTTGCGGGCTACGAAACCGCATTTCAGCACGGTATCATCTGCAACCCCCCTCCCACCCTCGCCTGGTTTTCCCTGCAGCTGGACCTGACGGGCGGTGCCTTCACCAGCGGCAACGCGTTCGGCGTGAGGGGTGCCCCCAGCGTCACCACCAACCTGGCACCCAGCATCGAGCTCATCACCTCGTCGCTGCTGCCGCAGGTGCGGAGGCGAGGCGGGGCAGAGTTGGCCGGGGAGGTTGGGAACCGGCCGCTGGGATGCGGGGCCAGCTCGTGGCCCCGCCTACCGTCATCGTCGCCTTCCTCGCGGGCGTGGTATGCGCATCCCTTGTGCAGGCCCGTCCTGGAGGCGCCTGGGCCCTCGCCGCCTGCCTGTCATCCCTGTCCCTCCTTTGTCCCCTCCCCTGTCCCCTCCCTGCAGACGGTGCTGGTGCCCCAGGGCTACGCGTGGCGCAACTGCAGGGGCTCTGACGGCTCCCCGCCCACTGTGCTGTGCGAGCAGGGCGCCCTCGCGACCGACCCCGAGGAGGGGAACATCACCGCAACGGTGCGGCGGGTTATATGCCACCAGCCGGGTGACCCCTCCCGCCGCCCACCGCCATCCCTCCCCCCCGAAGCACGCGAGTCAGAGCACGCGCATCTTTGCTCCCTGAACGCTCCATGCGATAAACGCCGGTGCGCACGCTGCGCAGCAACAGGCACACATGCTCTCTCCTGTGCACTGGCGGACTGCGAGGGTCTCCGGTGGGTAAGGGGGTGAATCAGGTGTCCCCCCCCGCAGGTGTATCTATTGAGAATGCCTTCCAAACCCACTACCCCCCGCAGGTGTACGTGTGCCCCCCCGCCGAGTGCCGGGCCACCTGCAAGCCCAGCCTGTGCCAGGGCCATGAGTTCACGTCCAAGGGCGTGCGCGGCTGCGTCAACACCAGCGCCACCGTGGGCTCGGCCTTCATCGTCACTTTCCTGGCGTGCGACGAGTGAGCAGCCGGTGGAGGGCAAGGGAGGGGAATCAAGAGGAGGAAGAGGGAGGACGCTGCGCAGCGGAGCGAAGGGACCAACGCAGGGACAGCGACGGTTGGCCTCTTGTGTTTTGTGTGGGGTGTCTTGGGCCCCCATGTTGGTGTTGCCTCATATGCGCCGCCCATCACGCATGTTGCCCCAACAGGCGACAATAGCCGGAAGAGCCGTTCACGTTCTGTGATATCGTGTTGCCTCCTCTGACTGTGTGTTCGGTCACATTCCTTTCCCTCCCCCAGCGGCGACCCGAGGATGTCCAACGAGACTTTCCGCACCGTCGTCATCGCCCCGCGCTGCCCCGAAGGCACCTATGACTGCGACGGAGAGTGAGTTTGGGTGGGCGCGCCCCGGGCCTTCCCGTTCCAGGCCATGACACCATGGATGCCGCATGGCCACCTGTTTACGTCCAACGCTCAGCGTTGCCTGCCCGCGCCCAGCCCGCGGTCCCCCCTCGGCTCCTCCCCGCACCTGCACCTCCTGCCCCGACTCTCGCGACCGCCCCCGTGACCCTCCGCCCCTCGCCCCCGCAGCTGCCAGACCATCCCCTGCGCCGCCGCCAAGCTGGTTGCCGCCGACTCAACCGCCACCGGCAACAAGCCGCCCGCGCTGCGCTTGCTGCCGCCCGGCACCACGCTCGCCACCGCGCCGGTGGCGGCCGCCGGCAGTGTGCTCAACCTGACGCAGTTTCTCAGCTACGGCGTGCCCGCGCCCATCAGCTTCAGCCCCTGCGCCTCGGCCACCGCCACCGCCGCCTGCGGCGCCATGGCGACGGACGCTGAGGACGGCGACCTGACGGCGTTCATCAAGGTGGTGGACGACACCGCCTGCACGGAGCCCAACCCCAACAAGTGTCTGCGCTGCAAGCCCGAGCAGCTGACCATGGGCAAGTGCTTCCCCGGCACCTACCGCCTGCGGTAAGCGCACGCATGGGGGAGGGGGCCACCGGGGAGCTGCAACCCCTCTCTGAGGGAGCCTGTAATCTGTATCTGTATCTGCAGCGGGCATCTGCAGCTGCAGCTGCGGTGTGGCTAGGGGGGGGGTGACTGCCGCTGTCTTCTGGGGGACCAGGCTCATGTCGGCAGCGCCGGGAGGGGCGACATGAGCTAGCGGCCTACATGTGCCGCCGGCACCGAGCCGGGCTCATACACGGGTTCAAGCCAGCCCTCGCACTGCCCCGTCCTTGATCTGCCCGCTCGCAGGTACTTCGTGACCGACAACGTGGGCGCCACCGCCAACGCCTACTGGACGTTCGTGGTGGAGAGCACCGCCGTAACCAGCATCTGGTTTGTGATGCCGCCGTCATTCAACCTGTCGGCGCGCGCGTCGGCCTCGCGCGCAGAGGCCCGGAACTTTGCGGCTCAGCTGCAGGTGCGGTGCGGTTCGTTGTTGGTGGCGCCTCTTGCTTTAGGCCCTAAATCGCGCCCTGACCCGGCGCCGTGCACCCATCTGGCCTACACCTGTCCTGGGCTCCTAGGCCATTCCCTCCTCTCCCGCCGTTTTACGCCGGATGAGAACTGCACGACATGCGCCTTAGCCTTCCCTACCGCGAGCCGTTTCCAAGCTCTCTGAATCCCCTCCCCCCCCCCCTCGCCTCCTCTCCCCGTAGTCCAACGCGAGCGTGTCCCGCTCCTTCCTGACTGGCACGCTGCGCCGCTTCAACGTCGACATGCGCACCGTGCGCTCCGCCAACGTCACCAACATCACCGTACTCGACGCACGCCGCACGCCCAACCTATACAACCCAGACGAGTGCATATGCACCCTCAACGTGCGTAAGGGAGATAAGCGGGGATGGGCACAGTGCCACCGCGCCAGCCGACCAGAGGGGCGATCCTTCCCTCGCCAGGGCGGGCTTCCTGGGTTGCCGGGTTGCTTTATCGCTTCCTCTGCCTGAGCGCTTCCGAGCTCAACCGCTTTACATCCCCCGGCGGCGTCCTCATCTCCTTGCGGTCCCCCTTGCTCGCTCTGCCCACAGGTGACCATCACCTTCACTACAGGCCAGCTGGTCAAGTACGACACCCCGGATGTGATCGAGTACTACCCACCCGACAACTTCCCGCCGCCGCCCGGCGCCCGCCGGCCCAGCCCCAGGCCGCCCAGCCCGCCCAGCCCGGAGCTGCGCCGCCGCCGCCTCATCAGCGGCGCGCCGGCGGCCTCTGACGCTGCCTCCGACGCCTGGTTGGACGAGACCGACCCGTGGGGCGGGTACGGCTACGAAGACGATGATGACGGCTACGTCACTGACCCGGCGCTGTCGGGCGGCCGCGTGGCGGCGCATTGGCTGGAGGGTGGCGGCGGCGGCGCTGCTGCCGCCCGCAGCCGCCACCTGGGCCAGCTGGCCGCCGCGCCGGCGCCCGCGCCCTCCATCTCCGTGCCCGCCTTCCTGCACGCCGCAGTGCTCGGCGCGACCAGCGCTGCAGGCGGCGATGTCACGGCCGCTGCTGCCACGTCGTTAGGCTCCACCGTTTGGAACATGCTGCGCAAGGCCCAGGCGCAGGCCCAACTCGGCGAGTCGGGCGCCGCGGTCACCGCCCCCGCGTCGGCGCTGGCGGTCGCGGGCCGCCCCTCGCGAACGCTGCCGCTGCCGCCGGATGTGGAACGGGGGCCGGAGGAGGGCTTCCTTCGCGGCGTGGCGCTGCTGGGGCGCGTGTTCAGCGCGGACGGGCAGCCGCCGGCCGACCTGCCCATGAGCTCCCAGCTGCGCCGCGCCGCCCTGTCAGCCGAGGCGGAGGCGCGCGCCTGGGCGGCAGCCGAGGCCAAGGCGGCAGCCGACACGCGTGCACAGCGGCGTCGCGAGGCCGGCGCACACATCTATGCGGGTGCCGCTGCCGCAGCGGCAGCGGCAGCAGTCGCCCAGGCGGGCGACGTTGCGACCGTGGCGGCGGGCTGGCCGCTGCCCGGCGTCACCGTGCCGGTGTCCCCGTCAGCGGCGCCGCGGACTGAGCTCTCGCTTGATGAGCTGGCCGCGTCCGTCCGGTCGGACCTTGCGGCCGCGTCCATACCCGGGGTGGAGGAGCGGCAGCGCCGCTTCCTGCACGAGGCTTACCCAGTCGCCGACCCAGTCGCTGGTGCCGCTGGTGACGGGGCGCTGGAAGCCAATCCGGAGGAGCCCGCGCCAGAGCCGCCCAGCCGCCGCACGCTGGTCCGCGAGCTTATGGGCACCAAACTGGTGCCTGGCCTGGCGGAGCTGGCGGAGAGGCTGGCGGCGGCTCAGGAGGAGCTTGCGGAGGCGCAGCGCGCTCAGTACGCCGACGAGTACGACATGGATGCCGGTTTCGGAGGCTTTGGAGTCGGCGGTGCCGACGGCGCCGATGGTGCCGCCTGGCGCCGTCGGCTGCTGCAGGCCGCCAACAGCAGCTCGTCGTGCGCGCCCGCCACCAACGCCACCAACGTGGTCAGCGCCTGCGCCGCTCCCGCGCCCAACACCACCGACACCTACCTGGTGGTGCTGCTGGCGCTCGTCGCCGACGTGGACCGCCTGGGCACGGTACGGCAGGGCGAGGGAAGCGAAGGGAAGGGGAGAGGCGTCTGCATACGCGGGGCTCGGTGAAGGCGCGTTGCGGGTCGACCCCGAAGGGGCGTGCATCCCGTTGCCTGTGCCGCGCTTACCTGTGCCCAGCGCAGAGCGGCCGTAATCTTGTTCGTAAAACGGCCTGTCTTCACTGCCCGCCTCCCACCGCAGGATCTGCTGGACACGCTGAGCAACACGTCCTCCATCGTCAGCGGCCTCAATGACAAGTTCACCAGCACGGATGTCAAGTACGAGGCACAGTACAAGTCGTATGCGTCGCTTGTCACCGCCTACCTGGACGAGCTGACGGCCCGCACGGACCAGCTGGCGGCGGCGGCGGCGGCCCAAGCGGCTGCCGGCTCGGCCACTGCGGCACTGGCGTCTGCTGTGGCCGGACTACTGCAGAGTAGCGTGGCGTCCGCCTCTCAGTCCGCCGACCTGCTGGGCCTCACCACGGCCATGCTGGTGGAGGGGCTAGGCCTCAGCAACAGCGACTGGACCTACGACGATTACAAGCAGTGCCTGCTCGGAGTGAGTAGCCTGGAAGCAGGGGGGCGCGCACAGCCGACGGCGGCGGATCACGGCTTGGTGTGTCCCAGCGTGCCCCGGAGCATACTCACCCCGATCCCGGGTGGTTACCACACTTGGCTCACCGTCTTTTGCTATCGTGTGTTGACACTGAGCTCTCGTTGACCGCCCCGCCCGCTCTGCGTCCCCCTCTCCCGCTGCCTCCCATCTCAGCGCGCCGGCGGCGGCGTGCGCTACAACTTCACCGTCAACCGGGCGGCCACCGCGGCTCTGCTGGCCGACATCGCGTCGGGTCGCGTGGCGGCCGCGCCCCCTCCGCCGCCTCCCCGCGCGGGCTACAGCCTGCTGGGGGCGCTGCAGCTCAACTACCAGCTCGTCGCCGCCCGCTCCGGCTCCGACTCCCCCTCCACTGCCTCGGGCGCCCGCCGGGTGCTCCAGGCAGCCTGGGAGGGCGCCAGCGGCTGGCTCGGGTCGCGGCTGCACGCGGCCGGTGGAACGCGCGGCAGCGGAGCGGGCGCGCGCGACAGGCGGCAGCTGCAGACCGCGACGCCGCCGCCGCCCCCGCCCGGCACTAACACCACTGCCGCCAGCACCAGCGAGCCCGAGCGGCTGTCCTCGGCGGCTACGAGGTGGAGCTGGCTGCTGGGCGGCCGCCTCCGGGCCTCACCATCCGGCTGGACTCCAAGGGGGTGCCCGAGCGCACCCGGATGGTGGGCGTCCGAGGGAACTGGGTAAGTGCCGTCTGCGCAACGGACGCCTGGCGCCCGGACGCGCAGAAGCGGTGTAAGGCGTGTCCATGTCGCGCCCCCTTTCCCTGCTGAGCCGTTCCCTGACCTTCCCCCGACCTGCCTGTCCCCCGCGCGCATCCTCGACCTCTACCACCTCGGCCCTCCCCGGCCTGCGGCAGGTCGTGGGCGGGCTGCTGCTGCACCAGGTGCGCCACAAGCTGGCGGATGTGGTGCTGGGCCGTACGTCGGCAGCCTGCAGCTCGGTCTACGCCAAGCTGCGGGCGGACTGCGTCAGGGTCAAGTACAGGTGGGCAGGGACGCAAAGTGGTGCAGCGACAGGGGCCGGGGTAGCGTAGCTGGGGAGCAGGCTAGGGCAGAGCGTGGCGGCCGTCACCCGGAGCTTCGCCCTCCATCAAGCGCCAACCCCTCGTCTGAGCGCAGCCGGTTATTGCGCAAACCGCCCACCGCCCCTTGACCCCCACCTCCGCCTCCGCGCGCTTCCGCCCCTTGCTCTTCTCACATGGACGCGTGCACGCTACCTTGCTGCATCGGTCGTCGCTCAGCGTGCCCATTGACTAAGTAGCTCCCGCCCCCTCCACCCGCAGCACCGCCAACCTGCACGACCTGGGCGGCATCGGCCGCGACCCCGTGTTCGACCGCTCCTCGCCGCTCTACCTGCCCGACGTGGCGGGCCGGCCGTGGGCCCACTACAACTTTAGCGAGGGCAACACCGAGATCAGCACCGCCAAGGAGCCCTTTGGCTTCACGCACTACCCCGTACCGCACCTGCCGGATGGCTACCCCGTGTTCTTCGACACGCGGTGCGTCAACCGTATCGCACAGATGCGCGATTGCAAGGCCACCAGCAGATCATTGGCTCCGGGATCGGGGAGAAACGGGGCGAAAGGGAGCGGCTACTGTCAGCGAAGTGCGATACGGGCATGACGGGGTGTATCTGGCAGCAGCTGTGTACGCGGCCACGCTCCGCGCCGTGTGCATATTGCTAACCCCGACCGCCTTCAGAGCCTGCCCGCCCCCGTCTGCCCTCGCTTCCCCGCAGGCTGGGCCTGTCCCGCGCCAGCAAGCTGCTGTCGTACCTGCAGGACGGCCGCTACCTGAGCCCCATCTTCAGCCAGAGCATGCTGGTGCGGATGACGGTCTTCAATCCGGACACCAAGCTGTTTGGCGTGTGGCGCGGCAGCTTCAGCTGGGGCGGAGACGGGGTGGTGCGGCTGACGCAGTGGTTCAAGGTGCGCGAGACCGGGACCGGGACGGGGAGGGCGGCCGGACAGATGGGGTCGGCAGTACGCCATGCGCGCCCTTGTCATGCGGGCGCATAGCGGCCTGGACGCGATGAGGGGCGGCGCGCGCACGTGTTCCCCTTGACTGATGATCTGTCCCTGGCGTCTTGCCTCACCTGCACCCGGCCCGCCCGCAGGCCGTCCCCGCCATAGACTACCGCGAGTACGTCAACAGCTCCGACTTCCACCGCTTCGTGCCGCACTGGATCATCCTGGCCTTCGTGCTGCTGTTCGGGGCCTACACGGCGCTGGACTGCGTGCGGGCGCTGCAGTTTCAGCGCATGCAGGCGCGGGCGCAGGAGGGCGAGAGCCTGGGGCAGCTCACGCCAGGTGAGGCGGGGGGGGGGCTTCGGGGGGAGAGGGGAGCGGCGCTTCTGCGGGCCACATGGGGCGGCAGGGGACAAAGCACCTCCAACCGCTACCATCGCCTCTGCGCTGCATGCCAGCTCACTACGCCGCGTGTGGCTTTGAGCCTTCGCGCTCCACCTCGCCTGCCATGCGTCCGGGGTACGTCGCATGACGTCATCAGACCCTGACGCTCTTCCTCTGCAAACTCCTCTGCCGTCCCGCGCGGCCCCAGAGGAGCTGTACCTGCGCAAGCGCCGCGCCAAGTCACGCTGGCGGTGGCGCATGAGCAGCCTGTGGGTGGCGTGGGAGGTGGCTGCCACGTGCATCATGTTCGTCGCCATGGTGCTGCTCTTCTGGTACATCTTCCACCTCAGCCCGCGGGCGCCGGACGCCACAACCTACGACGTGTACGACTCCGACGTTGCGGCCCCGGCACGGTACTTCATGATCGCAAAGGACGAGAGCGCCTGGAACCCCTACCTGGCGAACCAGTTGCGGGTGAGGTTGGGGCCACTGGATGGCTGGAGCGAGCGAAACACTGTATACCGTAGGGGGTTATGGCGACGGATGGAGCGGGGGCGCGTAGGGATGTCAACAGGAAACCCTAGTTCGCAGTCGTTGTCATTGTTCCCGGTTGGACCCGCTCTACATATTCCGGCTGAGACTCCCCAGCAATCCCGCCGTCGACGAGTAGCCCCTCCCTGGCCCGCCATCCCTCCCACAGACCCTCCAGACACGCTCCGACTCGTCCCCCACGTCCGATTCGGTTGGCCTGGCCTCCACTGCCACCTCCATGCCGTTGCCGGGCATGCCCCCGCCCGGCGGCGACTACCGCTGGCTGCTGCCCAGCGACTTCACGGGGCTGCGCACATTGGCGGACGCGTACGCGTACGTCGACCACATGGGCTACATGTGGTCGCTCTACTTCTTCCTGCAGGCAAGTCTGGACGGCAGCTCATCAGCACCTGCGTGGGCGCCGCGGTGCTGGGTGGCTGTCCAGGAAGGGCCCCCCCGGCATTCCAGCTGTGCCCCCCAGTCCTTGGCCTTGCTCCCGTGCCCCACGTGCCGTGCGCTTCAGGGTCCGTACCCATCAACGCCTCCCTGATCGCTCATTGGAAGGTCATTTCCGCACCCATCCCCGCCTCGCTTCTCTGCCGAGGACGCCTTCCAATCCTCTGACCCCCACACCGCCCCTTGGCCACCCCCCAGGGCCTGGTGCTGGTGATGCTGATGGTCCGGCTGATCCACTACCTGGCCTTCCAGCCGCACCTGGCGGTGGTGGGCGGCGCCATCGCGCGCTCCGTGCCGCTGCTGGTCTACTGGGCGACCGTGGCGGCCACCGTGCTGGCGTGCGTGCTGGTGCTGGCCGTGACCGTGTTCGGCTACCGCGTGTCCGACCTGTCGTCCATGTCGGCGGCCGCGTACGCTGTCATGCAGTACATCATTGTCATCAACAGGAACGACGGCCAGCGGGCGACGCTCACCGAGGTGCGCCCCCGGGATTCCAGCGGGGAAGGAAGGAGAGAGCGCCGAAAGTACGATAGTCTTGCAACGGCCGCGTGCCCTCGAGTTCCGCCCCTATCCCGTATGCCTTTGTGCGCCTCCCCTACTTCTCCTCCCGGCCTCCCGCCAACCCTGCACGGACCGCCTTGGCATAAGCACCGCACTGCACCGCCCTCACCACATCGCCTGACCCTGCCTCCTTTTCCGCCGCCTCCCCGCCTCGCCCCGCAGCTGCTCAACATGAACGGCCTTGAGGCGCACACGGGCGAGGCCATCGTCTCGGGCGTGGTCCGCGCCCTGGCGCCCCTCGTCCTGGCGTTCGTGCTCTACGCCTTTGTGTTCGCCATCCTGCTCCGCCAGCAGCGCGCCCTGCGCCGGCTCCGGCACGCGGCGCCCACCGTGTGGTCGGACCTGCGCCACATGCTGCGCTGGTGGGCGCAGCGCTCCTGGCGGCGCGCACCCTCTAACAAGGCCATCGACGCACTCATCGACTGGGCCACGCGGCCCGAGGTGCGCTACAGCTGGGCCTACAGCACCCTCTACAACGCGGTCGTGCGCGGTGTGGCGGCGGTGGCGGGCGGCAGCGCGCTGGCCCGCCGCCACCCCACGCTGCACAAGGCCACGTCGGAACGCGCAGTGCTGCTGCGCGCGGCCGGCGACCACCCCGACTCACCCGACTCGGACGCCTGCCCGCGCTACAACCTGCGCGAGCTGATCAGCGTGTTCGAGGGCCTGCTGGGCGCCAACAAGGAGCTCCGCAGGGAGCTCTACTTTTTCTTCAACACCAACGCGGAGGACGCGAGGTGGGGCCCGTGTCCGCGGGACGCGTGCGCGGTGTGGGGGTGTGGGGAGGGAAGGGTGTGGGGTGTGCAGGGGAGAGACGAGTCCCAACCATTAGCACCAATTCCACCACCACCACCACAAACACCACAAACACCACCACGAACACCACCACCGGCACATCACTACCCGCAGGCCCAAGCGCATGAAGGTGCTCGCCCGCGCCCCCCGCGCCACGGCCTCGGACGCCTCCGCGCGCACCATGGCGGACATGCTCGCCCACCTGCTGCTGGAGCGCTTCGGCGCCCGCGTGCCGCGCCGCGCCGCGCGCAACTATGACGAGCTGATGGAGAGCATGCGGCGCCGCCTGGGCGCCGGCCGCCCCGGCTCTTCGGGCTCCGGCTCCGACCTGGGCGCCGGGCGCGACGGCTCCGGGCGGCCGGGCCCCGACTCGGACGACGAGGTGCTGGCCACCGGCATCCGTGTGGGCGATCTGCGCCACGGCAGCCAGGCCGCCATGCGCACGATGCACGAGCTGCAGCTGCAGAGCGCCGTGCAGACAGCCATGCGCAACGTGCACCACATCCGGGAGAACATGGGCAAGGAGATCGGGGACGACCCGCAGCTGCTGGCCACGCTCTTTGTGGCACAGTTTGCGGGAATGATCCCCGAGCCGGAAGCCCGGCCCATCACCGCGCGCCCCTCGCTCTACCGCCAGCGTGTGGTAGACGCAGGAGGCGGCGCCAGCGGCGCCGGCTCCATGCGCGGAGGCCCGCCGCCGCCCTCACGCACTGCGACGTCCCGCCATGGCGGCGCCGCGGGGGGGCCCGTGCCGGCAGTGACCGACTCCAACACGCCTGAGGGCATGCTGACCAAGGCACTGCAGGCCATGCTGGCGCCACAGCAGGCGCAGCAGCTGCAGCCGGCAGCCGGCGAGGCGGGCGTCGCTGGCGCCACTGGGGCTGCCGAGCCTTCGTCCCTGTCGGTCACGGATGGCGCCCCGCGGCGGCAGCGGCCTAAGGCCGCCAAGTCACGGGCTCGCTTCGCCGCCGATCTGGAGGTCCCGCTTGGCGACGCCGCCGCCGGAGCTGGCCCCGCCATTGACGGCGGCGCCTCCGATGCTGGCGAGATCTCCCGTCGCTACTCCACCTCTGTCGGCGGCGCGGCTGCCGCTGCCACGTCGGCGGCGGCCACGGAGACGGGCTACGCTAGCGATGCTGGCGGCGCGGTGCGGCGGCCCAGCATCCTGGCCGGCTCGCGCACCTCGCGCTCCATGCTGCCCCCGCGAGCCAGCAACCTGTCGCGACCCGAGGCCCGCGCTGTCAGCTTCAGCGCCGTGCCCTCCACGCTCGGCAGCATGGGCGGCCTGCTGCCGCCTCCCTACGCGCGGCGCTCCTCGCTGGGCCCCGGCGGCCCCGCGGGCGTTAGCCGCCTGGGTTTGCTGCCTCCAGGGGACCCCCTGAGCCGCGGTGTGTCCTTCGCCTACCCGCTCCCGCCTTCGGCCGGCGGCATGGGCTACGGTATGGGCGCCGAAATTGAGCCGGCTGTTGTGGCGCCGCCCGAGCCCCAGTCCATCAAGCGGCCGCAGATCCACAAGATGCGGTCCATGAGCATGGCCGCCTCGGGGCGCATCCCCGTCAGCCGCATCGCCAGCATGGCCGGCGTCACCTCGGGAGAGATCAGCGGCGCCGCCAGCGCCTTTACGTCGCCGCAGGGCTCGCTCGCCCTCCGCAGCGGCGTGGCTACGCCGCGCGGCGCGCTTGTGGGCGAGCAGATCCGCACGCTGCCGCTTGACGGGCCTGTCATCTTCGCCACCTCTGCGGGCGTGGTGCAGCGACTCACCTCGCACGTACTGCAGCTGCTGCGGGAGCTGCGCGGCGTGCAGGAGGACGCCGACAGCATGCTGCGCAGCACGCAGGTCATGATTGACCGCATGGCCGCGGCAGCGGGCGGGGACGGTGCCACGCCGGCCCGCGCCGCGCGCATGGTGCCCGGGGCGCTGGTCAGCCCCGTCAACAGCCCGCCCGTGTCGCCCCAGACTGAAAAGCCGCCAGGCTGGGAGGATGCGGCGGCGGCCAAGGCGGCCGCAGCCAACGCGGCGCTCGCTGCCAGCGCTGCTGCCGCCACGTCGGCTGGCGCCGCCGGCGGCTCGGCCGCTGGCAGCGGCACCGCCAGCCCTCGGATCGGCTCTCTGCGTGTGCGTACGGAGATGGAGCCAGAGGACATGCTGCCCCTGCCGCCGCCCGCTCAGCTGCGTGGCGCTGACAACACCAACAACAGGCTGCGGCCGCGGGAGCAGGAGGGGCTGCCGCCGGGCGCGCCGCTGCCCCCGTTGGCTGCGCCCCTGCCGCCGCTGGGTCCGCTGGGCACGCTGCGGCCCCCGGCACCCTCGCCCATCGGCCCCTCGCCCGTCAAGCAGCCGCTGGACCTGCCGCCCTCGCTGGAGTCGCGGCCCTATCTGCCCACCGCTGCGCTGTTGAAGCCTGGCAAGGTGGAGGCGGTCCGGGAGGTGGCGCCCGAGCCGCAGGCGGTCAAGGTGGTGGTGGCCCGCAAGGCCCGCGCGGGAGACGCTGCGAGCGTCGCAGCAGGTAGGTAGCAATGTAGCAGCATGGGGGGAGCGGGGAGTATGCGGACTAGAAGGCTGGGTGCAATAAAGCATTTGAAACATGTTCCACTGGGTGACAAGGGTGGACAGGGGGGACGTTCGCAATATCCAACACCGCACACGAAGGTTGCCTAGCGTCTGAAACTCCCGTGACCCGCCTCCGCAGCCGCCCAAGCCGCCCAGGAGGCGGACGAAGCGGAACGGGACGCGTTGGCGGAGGAGGCAGGTCTGCCGTCGCCCTCGCTCCGGTCGGGCCACGGCAGCCAGCGCTCGGGTCACGGCAGCCAGCGCTCTTTCCGCGTCATCGAGCCCTCGGGCGGTGGAGAAGAGCCCGCCATGCGACTGCTGTCGCCGCCGGTGAGTTTGTGTCCGCTGGTCGGTGGGAGCGGGGTGCTGCGCAGGACACGGGCACACACCCAAACACCGGGCTACTGCAACCTCCTTGCCTCCTTGGGTAGGAATCATGCCGTTGATTTGGCAATAGGTGTTTGCAGCCGCGCTGCGCACGAGGTGCGAGGGTGCCCGTTCTCATCCTCTGCCGGATGCGCCCTCCCGCAGGATCCCGCTCATCAGCGGGCCGGCATGCTTCAGCACAGCCACACCCCTCCGCGCATCAGCAGCCCGCTGCTGCCCACGGAGGCCATCGCGCGCCTCTCCCCTGAGCCGTCAGCTGGCAGCGCCACCGGTGGCAGCCGACCCGGCTCGAGTGGCGCGCCGCCGACCGATGTGGATGCCAAGCTCGCACACGAGGCCGCCGAGGAGGCTGGCGCGCAGCAGAACCTGCCGCCGTCCGCTGCAGCGCAGTCGGGCGGGGCGGCAGCAGCGTCGCCGCGCGCCTCCCGTGCTGCGGCCCGTCGGGCCCGCCGCGCCTCAACGGTTCGAGATGAGCTGGGTATGGAGGTGATGGCCCTTCCTGAGAAGCAGCACGAGGTGAGCCCAGGGGAGGGGAGCGGTGGTGCCAGGGCATGTGGTGGTTTGGCGCAATTACGAGGAATTCATGCCTTCTTGACTGATGTGCAGCTGCCTAGATTGACGAGCTCACGCTGCCACCGTACTGTTCGTCAGGCCGAGCCTCCCGCGGAGGATGACGACGGCCCCAAGGGCCACAAGCTGGCGTTCGCCGGCGAGGAGCGCCGGCGCAGGAGCATGACCTGGGCTGCGCTGCAATCGCGGCCCGCCTCGGCAGCGCCTCCAAAGCCCACAGGCTCCGCCGCGACGGCCGGTTCCGCCTATGCGCCACCGCCCTCGCGCGGCACTGCCGAACCGGCGGCCTTTTCGGAGCCCATGGGCGACGTCTCGCCGCCACGGGCCGGCCGCGCGGCTCGCCTCATGGGGCTGCGGCCGCCGCCCGCAGCGGTCCCCGCTCCGCTGGAGCGGCGCGGCGCGACTGAGGGCACGCTGACGGCCGAGGCTGCGCGTCAGATGCTGGAAGCCTACAAGCCCGGCACTTCCACGGGAGGCACCCGCCGCGTGCAGCTGCAGCTTCCGCCCGACATGGAGCGGCGCCAGAGCCAGCTCACCAAGCAGCAGGAGCTGCTTGCGGCAGCGCAGGCGGCGCTGGCGGCTCGCCGCATGGCCGCCTCCCAGCCCGCCAGCCGGGCGACCAGCCGGGCGGCCAGCCGGGCGGCCAGCCGGGCGGTCAGCCGCGCTGGCAGCCGCAGCCCCAGCCGCAGTCCCAGCCGGGCGGGCAGCTTCACGGCTGCAGGCGCGGCGCCCGCCAGCCCGTCGCGCCAGTCAGGTTTCCCCTCGCGCGCCAAGAGCATGGGCGCCGCGACCTTTGACCAGTCGACGTCCAGGCCGGCCGCCATGTCGCCCCTGCGCGCGGCCGCCGCGGCGGCCGCGGCCCGGCGTGCCTCGCGCGTCACCGTTGCCGCGCAGGAGTTTGGCACCGTGGCGCCGGGCGCGGAGCCCAGCAACGCGGCGATGTTGGCGGGGGCAGCGCTGGAGCGGCGGCGCGAGGAGGAGGAGGCCAACAAGGCGTACGCGGAGCAGCTCATGGGCGTGATGCGCAGCGGCTTGTCCATGACGAGCGAGCGCCTGGCCGTGTCGGGACGCTTCCAGTCGCCAGCCGGTGCTGGCGCGGGTGCGGCCGCGAGTGCCGGCGGCGCGGCCCCTGCCGCGGCGCGCGGCGGCAGCGGCGGTAGCGATGGGAGCGCCGCCAGTGAGGGCGGCGCGGCAGCTGCGGCGACCGCTGGCGGGCTGCGCTCTCTGCTTGCCCGCAGCACTGGCGGCAGTCCGCCGGTGCCCATCTTCGACCGTACCGCCGGCATTGTCGCGAACCGCCGTGGGTTGAACGAAGGGCTGGCAGCCGGCGCCGGGGCAGGCGCTGGTCCCAGCGCCCCTCGCGGCCCTGCGCCGGTTGCCGGCCGCCACACCATCGGCCCCATTGTGGAGCCGCCGCCGCTTGTGGCCCTCTCGCCGGGCCGACGCCGCGCCAGCATGGCTCAGGTTACGTCCGGCGACGACGGGGCGGCCGGCCCGGTGCTGCTTGGCGCCCGGCGCGTGGCTCCGCCCGCCACTCCGCAGATGGGCACCCGGCAAGAGGCGGACGTGTCGCTGGAGGACTTCGAGCCGAACGCGTCCGTGCGGAGGGAGTTCCGCGGGCCTGTGCCCCGGCGCAGGCAGGCCGGCGAGTGAGCGTGAAGGGTAGCAGGAGTTGTGCGGGATTGGTGTGATGCTGCTGGGTGAGTGGTATCTACGGTTTGCTGGGTCACGGGGAGTGTCGGGTATCGCACGTACGGAACATGGTTTTTTATGCGTGCGATTGATTTGGGCAGGGGTGTGCCGGGGTGTGAACCGTGTATAGCATTGGTTAAGGGTGTGAACCGTGTGTAGCATGGGTGCTGTGGCTGGTCAGCATCCGGGTCTGCGGGAGTTTAGCAGATTGCCCAATGGGGCCAAGGCAGTTTTTTGCGGCCCTTGGCTGTATATTCTGAAGCGCTGCTGTGGGAATGCGGGCTCGGCGCCATACGGTATCTGGCAGGTGGCAGCAGCGGGCGCTTGCCGGCTGTCTATGGTACGTGATCAACTGGGGCACTCCCCAAGCTTACTAAACGACATCTTGTCTGTACGACTGAATAAATGTGTTTGGAGACCGGTGGACGTTTCATTGACATGCACAAAAGCCGTTCGCGTGCACATGGATCATGTTCATTCATGGAGGTTACTGATCAGGTGTTTGAAGGGGGCCGTGCGCGCCGTCCGCCTCCGCATTTCGCTGGTGCCAAGTTCACCCGCATGCTCCCGCCTCATAACCTCCATCGCCACGAGCCTCTTCATTCGCTGAGTGCCATATTCCCAAATGTTGCTCGCGATTTGTGTATGGCATGCTGCGTGTGTGCGCGTGCATCCGTGTGTTCGTCTTGTGCAGGACTACGCCGAGCTCGCGTCGACTCGGGAAAGGGAAACGCGGCGAAAGCGGTACGGCGTGGCAGTGCTGTTCATGTGTACACGTGCGCTGTGCGGTGCGCCTCAGCCGACAGATCGGCATGTGCGGATGGCCTGCTCTGCTGCATAGATTCTTGTGTCGTTCGTCCCAATGTGGCGTACTGATGGTCGCTGGGCTTGAGGCCCTTCGTGCTTGGGTTGCTAACGCTACCCAGGCTTCAGCTCGCAGCCGGCGCCCGGCAGGGCGGCAGAAGCGCCCGCCCGCTTCCTATTGTGTCTTCTGCGGCTGATGCAGCTAGATCGTTTTGTGCAACTGTGCAAGGTTGAGATGAGATACTTGCACGCGTTGTTGAGTACGTTGCGCTCAACAGCGCAGCCCACGCCCACTGCAGAATTAGTTGGCATAGTCCCTGATTTCTGTAACATGTGAGCGCGACGCTGCATTCCTCATGCGTCAACAGGCGGGCGCGCGTGCACCCCGCGTGCCTCATCGAGGCACGCATTGGAGCGTCCGAGAACGAGAGCCTGGCATCTGTCTGATTACAGTCAGTGTTCGAGTCCTCCATCTGTTACAGTCAGCCATTCCAATAACCAAACACTAATTAGCAGCTCCCTCAAGGGCCTTTACGATTCAATCAAAGCGCTCTCTACGTGCACCGAGCAATGCGTCATGGTTGCATGAGATCTTCGTACGTGCACTTCTCGAAGTATGCTACGAATTCCAAGCTTTCCTCCTCCCACGCTTTCTGCTCTGTCTGCTCTGCCCTGCTGCGCGCATGCCTGCACGTATGCCTGCTGCAGCACAGGCGTTGGCTCAAAGGCAGCGCAGCTTCGCAACACCCTCACCTCCACAATGAAAGCGCGGCGTGCCTGCGCTTGCGGCTGCCTAGGCCACATGCCATATCCCTTTCGCGGCGCACTCAGCATTATCGCTGCCTGTCCCGGCATCGCCCTGCACGCGCATTCTCGGGCGCTGCGCTTCCCCAACGCCGCTCTTTGCGACGCAAAATCCCTCGCAGAGCGCTTGCCGAAACCACAGCGCAACCGTCATGTCACCCCTCACGGTTGACAACCCTCCCAACGTGCGCATGCTGCCGTGACCCCCAGTCGTCATCTTGGTGTGATGGGTCCGGCACCTGTCCGTACATACTGCCATGTACGCACAATCCACATGAACACAAGACTAGATGCTGCGCGGGCAACCGCAATATGTACACCGCGGCGCATGTGAGCCCACGGCACCGATTTGCACTGCTAGCATCCTGCGTACTAACAACTTGGGAACACAAGCCGGTTGAATTACTGGTGCCAACCATCACTGGATATTGATTGTAAGCGGTAAGCAACATCCCTGCGGCGCAAAGAGCACAACTTGCTACCGTACCCGTCATGAAGCAACCGTAGAGTGTCAAACTTCACCCCGAATGCCTGCAACTCCTGCATCAGCGGCCATCACCGGGCCCTGGCGATGACATATATCCCGCACTTTTGAAGTTCTGGCCACGCGCCTGGTAGGTGGTGGTGGTGATGAATGCTTGGCCCTGCGCCAAGCGCGCAATACGGTCTGTGGCCCAGTCGTGAAGGCAGTTAGGTGAGATCTCAGCGCCATCGCGGCCTGCTGGTGGCGGCGCTGGCCGCACTGAAGCCCGTGACAAGCTTCTGGTGGCTGCCGCGCTTGTCGTCGGCCTTGGGGGCGGCTACAGCTGCACCGGCGCTGGCCGCCAGGAAGGCGGTCGTGGGGCGCATGTAACCGGGCAGGTCCGCCCACTCGGCCGAGTTGCGAGGGGAGCTGCGCGGCGTCACGGGCGCCATGTTTTGCACGTTGCTTTGATCGGGCGCCGAAGGACACATGCTGCGACGGGCATTCGGGGTCGCTCGCGGCTGCAGCGACGCCGACTTGGCAGCGGCGGTGTTCTTGGAGACCGGACGAAAAGGCGGCTGCGTTGGCAGGGAGGTAGTGGCGGGGTTTGCGGCCGGCGCGGCTGCTGCCGGCGCCGTGCTTGCTGCGAAGCGTAAGCCCATAGCCCGTTCGGGCTTGGCAGAAGCGCCCCTGCCGAAGGGGGCTGCAAGGCCAGCCGAGGGCGCGGAGGAGGACGGCCGCCACGGCGGGCGGCTGCTGGCGGGTGTTGCGCGGCCAGTGCGAGCCGCGGCCGGGATGGTGTCCAAGGAGCCGCGGCGCGGGGCGGTCGGCGCGGCGCGGGGCCGGCTGGGCGGGCAGCTGGTACTGCGCCGAGGCGGGCCGGCGGCTGCTGAAGCAGCCGGTGCCTCGCGGGCCGGCCTAGGTGCTGGTGCGGGGAGACCTGCGGGCGACAGCGGGCAGATGCACACGGGCGGTGCCCTGACCGGGGTCGCGGGCGCCACCGGGCTGCCAGCGCACGGCACCGCCTCAGCCGCCTCTACCTCCACGTCGCACAGCTCGCTCACGCAAGCCAGCAGTCTCAGGCCCTCCGCCTCATCCGGCAGCGCCAGGCCCCACTTCCCTGCCTTGGCCGGCGCAGGGTCCTCGGTGGCAGCGCCGGCGCCCTCCAGGGCCAGCGTGGAGGGCAGCTGCCGCTGCTCCGCCTCCGGCACCTCGCTCGGGCTGCCATCGGGACCTTCGCACACGAAGCAGGGGTTGTCCACAGCGCAGCAGAGGGAGGACGGCAAGCGGCCGCCGTCACCAGCGGCTGCCTCCGAGGCCCCCACTGCGGAAGCCCTGAAGAGTGGGTTGCCCATGCTGACCACCACGTCCGCACAGCCGTTAAAGCTGGGTAGCCTGCTGCGAGAGGGCAGCGTCGCGGACCTAAGGACCGGGCCCGCATCGTCTGCGCAACTGAGAGGGACCTCCAGGCAGCCGCTGCCAAGCCGATCGTCAAGGGCGCTGCAGCTGTCGGTGGAGGCCCAGCTGCGGACGCTCACGAGGGAGGGCGCCGGCGACAGTGAAGCGCAAGAGCAGCTGGCCTCGTCGGCGGCGTCGGGCATCGCATCCGTAACCGCCTCGGCACTCGGCGTAGGGCTTGCGCTTGACCAGAATTCGTCGCAGCGTGCCGGCAGGTCTTCATCTGCTGCAGACAGCATGCCCACGTCGCACACATAGACGTCGTTCACATACACTGCGTCTGGGCCAGCATCACCGCATATGTTGTCGCAGGACTTCGCCTGCGTGCGTGGATGGGAGCAAATCAGAATCTTGCGTATAAAGCATGAAGGCACACAGGGATGCAACGTCGGAGTCGGTCGAACGACATTGGGGTGAATACGCAGCACTCTTAGAGGATGCTAACCTTGATGGCGCTGATAGGTAGGAGCGCCAGAGGGCAGAAAGGCTGGAAGACCTGGATGGCCCACGACCCAGCGCCCTTGCGCTCAGGAGCCTGCGCAATAAAATTAAAAGTAAAGCAGCTGAAGAGCAATGAGCGAGCGCGCAAGAGTGCGTCTAGCACTCGCCAACTCCCTACGCACCTGCTCCTTGCACCCGGCCGCTTCGTGGCTTTGCGCCTGCTTGTGCTTTGGAAGAGCATGATGCGATCGGCTGCGGGAAGTGCTGCAATGAGTTAGGGCGATGTCAAGCTCCGAGTGGCCGAGTCAGCGAGGGACCTTCCGATAACGACACAGACTTCAGAAAAATCTCTTACCATCGCCGCGATCCTAGCGCGCGCCGCCCAAGTGCGCCTAGCGCCCCAACGCCAGCAGCTGTAAACGCTGCTCCAAGCGCAACAACTACCGGAACCGGGAGATGCTTGCCAGCTTTGTCAGGGCCCTTCAAGCGTCTGTCGAAGCTGGCGCCCATGGCCCAATCTACCGAGAGCTCATGCAATCGGCACACGCGCGACGGTACGCAGCCTGTAGTGACAACACAAACTACAGAGGTAGAAGGTGAAGCAGTATTGCAACGTGTTCACTATTGCGGTTGCAGCACGGCAGCAGTTATACGGCATGGTGGGCGTGTGTGTGCATACCCAGAGTAACAAATACATGGCAGAAGCTAACATGCAATCTCCTGCTGGTAACCCCCATCCAACACACGCTTCAGCGCGAACATTGGGCGTGGGGGTTGGGGGCGCTGGCCGTCGGTCCTTGGCTATCTGCAACATCCCGTGTACGTCAGTACAAGTTTTACATATCGCACAAACGCAAGCCCCCCACATGCCAATTGGGCGGGCAATCTAAGAAGCCATCCAGCGCTAGCGCTCAGGCAGTTAATGCATTGTCTTGGATGCAGGCGGGTCGCGCAGCGGTAAGGTAACTACCTACCATGCTTAGAGCACCACCAGCGAGGCCATCCAGCACTCCGCAACACGAGGCGCTACATGTGGCGGGGTGATGGGCGGGAAGTAAGCTGCGGTTTAGTCCGCCACCATTCATGATTCAACTTCCTTCCAATGCACTCATTCACTCGTGTAACAAATGCCACTCGGATCTCAGACACAGTTGTGGTAACCGCATGATGTACTACATGCGTGTCACCCTCCCCAGAACAACATCAGTATCATGGCCCCAGGCGGAGACGGCCGTCCTGCACGGGGCCCGCGAGGACAGCCACGCGCATCAATGAGCGAGCACGCGACATGGCACAGCGGCCACGCCGTAGTTGGGTTTTGGGCACGCGGGGTTTGAGCTTGTTCAATGAAAGAGCTACGCAGCTGCGGCCTAGGGGCCAATCAAAAAGCGTTGGCACCGCTGCAATCCAAAGAATGAGCGCGTGTGAGGCCATTGAGCCGTTCGCGCCACGATGCTGTCGACCCGTACCAGGTACCACTGACCCCGCCGACGGGGCGGATGGATCGGGGCCCTCTCTCGAACCGCTCGAATCACTCGCAGAGTCACTCCACGGCCGACTGGAGTCGCCGCACGACACGGCTGTTACGGCTGCCGCCCTCCACTTCTAAATCACTCTCGACGGTACCCACCAAGGCGGCATGAAGGCCGATTGGGCACGTTCGAAGTCCGCAGAGAGCAGGGCCGCCTCGCCGGCTGCCCACCGCCCACCGCCAAGCACTCTCGCTCTCTTACTCTTGACTTACTCCACTCCCACATAAGGAACCGCGGACAGCTGCGTCAGCGCCCGCACGGGCTCCGGCAACCGTAGCACTCCAGAACACAACACATCGCACAGAGAGCGCGCGTAAGCACCGACACGGCGTGGAATGGGCCCGCGGCAGCAGCGGCGTACGCGGCCTTGCGATCCGAAGAAGTACCAAAGAAGAACGCCCTGGGAGGTCAGGATAGCAGCGCCGTGGCTCCCCTACGAAGAGGGCTCCACCGTCCCCCCGTCCGCTCAGCGGTTGAGGTCGGGGGCAGCGCGACCACAGTGCCGGGCGTACACACGAAACGGGATGGGCGCTTCTTGTCCAACCAAAGCCAACGACCCCCAACCAAAGCCGTACACGCCCTCCTAACACCAGGGACGCCGCCCTCCCGGCGGGACAGGAGGAGGGGATATACACGTACAACTGTACAACCGCACTCTTGACTTGCAGCCCCGAGCTCATTCGGGCTTGCACAGCTTTGCAGCCGACCCTTTGCAGCTGACCAGGAGCCTCCGGAACTGGACCCTGCGCTTATGCCCCTATACGGCCATTGCGCTGTGCCACAACCCTCTGGCGCGAGTGCCTTCAGCCGGCTTGGTGTGTACGATGCAGCCCGGCGCACCCCGTGGTACAATGCCGCTCAGAGCAGTGGCCGCACGTGCCGTATTACGGCACCCAAGCAGCAGCTCGCCGGCCGAGCACAAGCTTGGCGGTTTGCGGCCCACATCGCCGGCGCCTTGTCCGTGCTCGTGTTCGTGCACGAGATGCGTGTAGGTCGGGGTGGAGACAGCCGCGTGGAGCTACAGGTCGGGCAGGTAGTCCGGAACTGCATTGGGAAGGGGGCGAGCCGGGGGGCCAGGGAGGGGGCTCGGACGCCACGCTGTGGAGGGACCAGCGGCTCGCCATGCAGTGCACAACCTCAGCCAATGCGTTCACATGGCGCGCAAACGCATGGTACCGGGATGGATGTCTCAAGCTAGTACGACAGCAGAGGGCCTCGCCGTGTGCCGTGCTCACCCTCCAGGCTGAGAGGAACGACTCCGGCGTCACCCAGCTCCGACTCGTCCAGGCGGAGCGGCCCCGATCCGGTCCCCAGCCGGGGGCCCACCCCGAGCCCCACGTCCTGCCGCAACCCCGGCCGCATCAGCTGCTGCATACTCGACGGCTGCGTTCCCGCCGCACCTCCGCCTGCCCGCAGGCTGCCGTGCGACAGGCAGGCAGCTGCTGCCGCCGGGGCGGGGCCCAGCCAGCCAGGCACCACCCCGGCGTCCTGCGGCGTCACGCCCGCCGGCGCATGGACGCCTGCGACCCCGCCACCTGCCCCGCTCGCTGCAGCTGGGTGCGGGTAGGGGTGCGGGTGCGGGTGCGGGTGCACAAGCTGCACTCTGGAGCTGCGCGCAGCGGGCGCCGCCCGCAGTCGCGCCGTGTGGGCCTCCAGCCCGTGCTCGGCTTGGCAGGGCGGGTTCGCTACGCCCACGGGGCATTCAGCCGGAGGCTCCTGCTCCTGGCCCTCCGGCCCATGCGCGGCCTCGAGCTCAGCGCCGCCCGCCTGCTCGGCCGGCCGCTCGGGGCCCTGGCCCTGGCCCGCCGCCGGCCCCCATGGCGGCCCGCTCACCGGCCCTGCTGCCAGAGCTGCCACCGCCCCGCCCCCGCCAGCGTTCCCGGTGCCGTGCTGCCCCGCCGGCCTTGGCCCCGAGGCCGGCCCTGCCCCTGGCGCCGCGTTGTCCGCAAAACCGCGCATGGTGCGAATGATGTTCCGCAGCGCCGTGTTCTGCTCCTCCAGCTCCTCGAGCCGCTTCTCCATGAGCCCCATGTGCGCCGTCTGGTCGCGGATCTGCTCCTCCAGCGCCTGCACGTATTGCTTCTTGCGCTCGCGCGCCTGCTGCGCCGACACGCGGTTCCGGAGCAGCCTGGGGCGGGGCGGGGGCGGGGCGGTACACCGTGATCGAATGGAGTTGCGGCACCACAGCTTGCATGGAATGGCACACCGCTTTCCAATGCTCACCCCGCTCACTGCTGAACTGCGCTGCGATAAGTCGGTGCGGTAAGCTCCTAGAACGCGGGCAGCGGACTAGTGCAGTGGAAGGGAGCCCCAGCCGCGACCCCAGGAGCTCAGCCCAAGCCAACCCGGTCTTGCCTCTTGAGCCGCCGCGCGTCCTTGTCGCTGGTGCCCCCGCCGGCAAGCCTCGCAGATAGCAGCCGCTCCTGCTCCTCGGGGGTCAGCCGAGATAGCTCCAGCTCGCCATCCGAGTGCTCCCCGCCGTCGTCATCCTCCGACACGGGAACCGAGGCCTCGCCCGCGCTACCGCCACCGCGCCCGCGCTTGGCGCCACCTCCACCGCCACTGGCGCCGGGGCCGGCTTTTCGTCCGGCCGCGGCGCGGTCCGCGCGCGCCTTCGCCAGCTCGAGCTCGCCGCGCTGCGACAGCGTGAGACCGGCTTTTCCGGTGTTGCCTGATAACGCGGGGATGGGGATGCTAAGCTGGTCTGCAGGCGTAGCTGTGGGCGGCGACGTGCCTGCACCTGTTAGCTGCGCGGCCGCGAAGGGCTCCGAGCCGGACGTGGCTTGGCCTCCTATGCGAGTGGAATCAAACACATCAAGATTGGGTCTTGGATGCGGTCTGGGGCAAGGCCTGTGGTCGGAACCCTGAGACGAAAACCGACCTTTCGTCACTACTTGACGACCGGACGACCTCCCGGCGTCCGAGCTCGACTGCCCCAGCGACGCTGCCGTGCTAGATCGTGTGCGAAACGCAATTCCGAGGCTGCCTGGAGCGTCAGCGTTCAGCATCGCAGTCCGCGAATGACGACGACAGCCTTGGGTAGTTTGCGACCGACCAGGAGGAGCAATTGCATACTCAATTGTAAAGCTATGCCATTGGGGACATCACAGAATGAATACGAGTGCAGGCCGCTGGTCCAAAGAGGAAAGTGCCTCCGAGCCAGTTGTTGCGCGCTCCGAAATCAACTGAGTCGCGCGGGAGCCCGGCGGTTATTTGACCACGATATGGTGAAGTTGTTAAGTTACTGCAAGACATGCATGGTTGCTGTTTCTCGCGTAGTTATGTTGGCGGTTATGTCCCTCGGTCAGGTCGGTGGTTCTCCAAACCATGGTATAATACAGACAACGATTTGACTGTGAGCGCGTCTGGGTTTTCATGTTACTTGATGCTTTAAAGGGTAGTCTCAAATTGGATATGGGCGGGAGTAACACGTGCGGGGGGACACATGCGTTAACCGGTATCGGCTTTTCTCCTCAAGGTTTATGAATGTCATAGTCTGCAGGATGCCTTCCTTGTCAAACTGCGCCGACACGCTCCTAACCAGCGGGACCGTTGATATTAACCGAGGAAACCGACGTGGAAGTCACAGCTGCAGCTACAGCTGCTACACAAGAATCGGCAGCCATGCAATCAGCCCCGCTCTCTACATGGTTCTCTGGCGGTATGTTGTCTCAAGCGTTCTCGTCTGCAGCACAACTTCCCGGGTCTTCCCGTCTCCGTGGCCTTGCCACGCTGGCCTGAACGGATTGATCGCGTGCTGCGTGCTTGGGCCAGGCTTTGAGCCTTCTATGTTTGGCTTGTAGTACCGAACTGTTGGATGCTGGTCAGCGTGGGAGATAACGTGCCGCACTAGCTGTGTAAGTTTCATGCCGTCCCTACCTCCCCTCGTCATGTGCAATCACTGCCAACACCGCATCAGCGGCACTGGGTGATCGGACTATGGATGCACAAGGCAAGCACGGCAGCAGCACAAAAAAACTTGTGTAGAAGCCGAAACAGGGAGGCTGCCCCTACGGGTGTGTATGTCCGTAGAGGCTGCCTTCCACGTTTCTGGTTCTCTTTTTTACGGTCATACACACCCGAAGGTTGACGTTTCCAGTAGGGCGCCGGGAACAGAACAAGGCAGGCGGACGAGACAGGCAGACCGGCCCCTCCCGGGAAAAGCAGCAGCGCAGTTACCTTGTGCTACTTCGAGAAGGTATACTCAGCAACTGTGGCGTTCGGC
>LSYV01000005.1:168328-201339 GCA_001584585.1 Gonium pectorale | reverse complement strand
AAGGGCGGCAGGAGGCGTCTTCCTTCACCATCTGCGGATCAGCGCCAGGGTTAGGCGTAGCGGCAAGGCCCCAGCTAAGCCTGGCCCTCTCCCTCCTGCGGCCAGGATTTCGCCTCCCCATCAGCGCACGTTTCGCAGCTGCGACGGCGAGGGCGGCGACAGAGGTGAGTCCGAGAACGTCTCGCCATAGCCGTCGCCAGCATCGCCGTCGCCGTCGCCATTGCCCCGCAGCAGCTCGGCGGCCCGGCTGGCTGGCCGCGGCAGCGTCGCCGTCAGCGCCACGCCCGGCGCGGCCGAGCCCGGCCCGCCGTCCGCTGCCCCGCCGTCGTCGCCGTCGGCACCCGCCAGCGCCTGCCGCAGCGGCGGCTGCATCTGCAGGGCCGGCGGCAGCGGCGGCGGCGGGGGCAGCTCCAGCACGTTGCCCAGCGGCAGCTCCAGCACACGGCCGCCCAAGCGGGAGGGCTGCTGCGGGTCGTGGGTGACCCAAATCAGCGCCGAGCCGCAGCCGGCCAGCATACGCTCCATCCTGGGGACCGTAGGGCGGGGGCGGGGGGCCGTAGTGCGGAGGGGGGGGGGCGGGGAGTGGGCAGGGGATGGGCGGGGGGCAAGGCACCCAGGCGGCGAGAGGTGGCACGGGAGGCGGACTCGGATGGCGGACCGGACCCACTGCTGCGGGCGGCGCGGACGATAGGGCAGCATGCTAAGCCCTGCTTCGCTTGCCCAGCCAATACTACGTGCCTGCCTCCCAAATGCGACCGCCCTACGTGCGCTCGGAGCACCCCCTGGCCCCCAGCCCACCTGAGCGCAGCCGCTGCGTCGCACGCGCTGGTGGGCTCGTCCAGCAGCAGCACCGCGGGGCCCAGAGCCACCGCGATGGCCACACCCACACGCTGCGCCTGGCCGCCCTGCGGTCGCGATGGGGAAGCAACATGGGGGATTAGATGCGTCACGCAGGCGGGCCTCTCCCTCTCGCCGCCTGTGTCAGTTTTCATCGCAAAACGGTTACCGTCCTTTACGCGGGCGCAACGCTGCAGGCCCCCGCACCCAACCCGATAACCTCGGCCAGCTCTTGCACCCTCGCTCCCGCGTGCGTGTACAGAATGGTGGTCGAAGGGGTTCGATCCCCGCACGAGCGGCCACGACTGGCCTCTGAGCCCAGGCTTCCAGCTACACGTGTGCCCTTGCAGGCCTCCAAATAAACCCCTTCGACCCTCATTCTGTACACGCACGCGGTCGGCCCCCAGGCCCACCTTGCAGCCACGGTTGCAGGCCACCAAAGCAAGCAAGACTCTGCTCCCCCTCGCACCCCCTGTTGCATGCATGTCCCTCCCCTTCGGCTTCTCCCCGACCCCGTCCCCCCCACCCACCCCACCCCGCTGCGCCAGCTCCCCCTCACCGAGAGCTCGCCCCACTGCTGGTTGAGCACCGACTGCTCCAGCCCCAGCGCTCCAACCAGCGCCGGCAGGTCGCCCCGCGGCCGGCCCCTCTGCGCCGCGAAGCGCTGCGCCTGGAAGTACAGCTCCGCCGGGGTGCCGCGCAGGCTGGAGGCGCGGCTCTGCGGCACGTAGGCCACACAGGTGCGCCAGGCGGGGTATCCCACCGAGCAGGGGGGCAGGCCGTGCAGCAGTAGGCTGCCGCCCTGTGAGCATGCACAGGAGGAGGGAGTTTCGGGGGGGGGGAGCTGCTGGGGCGGCGATAGGGATCAGCTGGTGGGTGGGAGAGCACGGACGACAACCCGTGCCGCACGTGTGCCACGCGGTGGGAAGAAGCCCACCTGCAAGTGGTCCAAGCAGGCGATTGCCCGCAGCAATAGCGACTTTCCCACGCCGCTGGGCCCTCGGACGAAAAGGATTTGGCCGTGGTCGAGAGTGAATGAAATGTTCGCCAGGATGCTGCGCTCCGCGACGTCCCTTCGCAAGCCGCGGACCTCCAACAGCGGCGCCATATTTTGGCGTTCAATAACAGCGATCCATCCTGTGCCCTGACACGACTTTACGGTTTAGTTCTAGACGTACAAGCGTTTTAACGTTAAGATAACGTGAATGACAATGAGCAATCGTGGGACCAACTGACTGTCGGCCAACGGATTACCGGTCTCCCAGCTCACGGGAGACGGCTGACGGGTCACAACCAAGTCTCCACCAAGAGCCAACTTCCGTCACCGTCCGTAAAAATTCAGTCCGGATGATACACGTTGCGCGCAAGCATGGTACTTGCGAGCGCGCTGCTAAGCGATCGGTACCGGCGTCGTCGACCGGCTGGCATAGCTCTGGCAGTGAGCGTGTAAGTTTATCCATCCCATCACTCATCCATCTGTACCACACCGGTGTGCAGGATGGTGCCAACATAGCTCTAACCGTCTCTGACCCACCGCTTCTCCGGGCCCAGTGGTGAAACGGAGCGTTGATTTTAAGTACCCATTTCCGGTCAGCGTCTGCTTTGTCATACCCCTGCGCCGTGGGTTTTGGCGGCGACTCCCTATGCGTACAGGGTACTCTTCATTACCCCTTTGGAACGAAAATAGTAAGGAGGAAGGCATCTACAAACTCAGCCCGCCAACACCACAAGATCTTTCTTGACCCGGTGCACCAATCCCACACCGCAATCCTGCTTTGGGCTGTAGATATGCACGCATACTGATGGACAACGGATAGCAGCACAGGCGACCTGTACAGAAACATACACCGACCTGTCATCGTCGGTGGCGCCGGCAGCAGCAATAGCTCCCGTGCAAGGAGGTTTGCTTGGGTCCCCTCACACTGGTACGCACTACGGTTCCCCGCTAGAGCCCAAGGTATACCGAGCACGACCGATGTCCTGGGTCAAACTGCTCATCAGGACGCACGAGATGGTGAACGAGTGAATGCAATGACTGTACAACGGACACGGCATCGGCCACAGAACAGGGGCATTATCTAGAGACGTACTGTACAACTGCGTGCTTAACGCTACAACGATACAGGGACACGGCAGTCAGGCAAACACGCTAACAGCAGAAACCTGCAGCCATGCGCTGGCTTGCGTTCGTCGTCGTAAGGCGAACGTGTAGAGTACAACAGCATATGCCGTGCATATTGCACATGGTCCTGCAATCTGCATGGCCACGCAGGTAGGCATCTGCAACCGCCCTGTTCTTCACACCTTGGGCAACAAGCTGAAATCACGGGGCACTCGAGGAGCCCAGGCGGCATACTGGCAGTCCGTCGGCTCCTACAGTATGAATGATGGGCGCACATCTGCATATAACTAATCGAGTGACAAACAAACTCTGTACATCCCGCCGTACATCGCCGGCCGGCCTATCACGCCATCACGGGTTCCGCATCACTCCGGCGGTCACTGCTGGTGTCCCGCGTGCGCCACGCCACACCCCGCCTGCACCGAAACCCTATACATGTCACTGACGCTTGGCGCATCTCCCTAATTCCACCGACGTCATACCACATGAGCGCATATCCACATAAGAGCTTGGTTGGAGCATCTGCTTCAAAGCCCTCCTGCTGCTTCGCCCGCCTCTGCAGCCCTCTGAAGACCCCAGGTCCGGCGGCCCCTCAGCGGTACACAGCGCCAGCCGCCGCCTCGGGCCCGGGCACCACGGGCGTGGCAGGCCCGAACCGCCCCGGCGCGGGCATCCAGGTGGCAGGGAAGGCGGGGTCCAGGGGCCGCCCCGCCAGCATGTCCGCAAGCACGCGGCCGCACGTGAAGGTCCGCGTCATGCCGTGACCGCTGAAGCCGGCGGCCAGAAACTGGGGGGCGAGGGGTGGCGGGGAGCAGGGGTGGGCGGGAGGAACACGGAGCGGGATAACCTGTCAAATTCGGGAGGACGGGGCACCATGCAGGTGCACATTGCCAATAACGGCGTCACGCGGTGGACGGGATGGGCACAACGTCGGCGCTCAACTTGACAGTTCGGGACTTATGCCGTTGGAAAGCCCTGGACAGCCCTAGAAAGCCCTGTGAAAGCAGGACAGGCGACGATGTGGGAACAACGCGCGCTGCCGCGGCCTGACGGACGCGCGCGCACCTGGCCCCGCCGGCCGGGCACGGGCCCTACGAAGGGGAAGCGGTCTTGCGTGAAGCCCAGGATGCCACTCCACTCGGCCTCCAGCTCCAGGCCCCCGTGCCCGCCCTGGCCCTCGCCGCTGAACACGGCGGGGAAGTGCGCCGGAAGGTAGGTTCGCAGCTGCTGCCGTACCCGCTCGTCCAGCGTGCCATCGTCGTACACACCCCACTCCAGCCCCGGAATCACGTCTCGGAAACCACCGATCACCACTCGCCCGTCCTCGCGCACGGACCAGTACACGTAGCCGCCGCGCGCGTAGAAGGCGGCGTCCAGCGGGAAATGACCCGTGGGTCGGTCGGGCCGCGGCGGCGCAGTGGCCGCCACGTGGTTGCGCACGGGGACCAGCGCACCACGCAGCTCAGGCAGCAGCGCAGATCCGTATGCGTTGGTGCAGTGGAGCACCCGGCGCGCCAGCAGGGAGTCACCGCCCTCCACCACCACCTGCGCCGGCAGGGGGCCAGAGGACGGGCTGAAGACACACGCACAACGGTAGCGCGCGGCCCTCCTGATGATGCGCACGCGTTCTGTAATCGGTGCAGCCGGATATGTCCGTTCTGGCGAGATGTGCGAATACCGGTCAGGGGGTCTCATTCCGAGATGGAGTGTCCCGCAGCAAGCTCGGGACACTCCATCTCCTCTCCTGGTGCTCACCCGCAGCAGGGGCATGGAGGCGATGTCCAGGGGCTCCGGCTCCAGAAGGGGGTTCTGGGCGGTGGGGCGAGTGACAGTGCCAGTTAGCTGCAGCATTTGCGGCGTAGCGCTTTGGTTGCTTGGCACCAAGTGTGCTTGCCGTGCGCCCACGACGAGCTTGCCGCGCACGGTAGTTAGGCCGGGCAAGGTAGCTTCGTGGCTGCAGCCAATATCTCTACTGTGCAGTGCGGCATCTTCCTGCCTCCTTTGTCAATCGCACCCGTCTCACCCCTGCCCTCGCTGACGGCCGTATAGGCAGGATATTGTTGGCCGCCTCCACGCCGGCAGCCGCTCTCGCCTCGCGGCCGGAGATCGCGCTCCTTCCGCCCACCTCCCGCCCCACCGCCGGCCCACCCCAGCACAGCCGTTCCTCGGGCTCCCCACCGCTGCCGCCGCCGCCGCAGCCGCTCCCCGACACTGGCTCTACCGCCGTCACGCGGCTGTGCTCCGCCAGTAGCAGCCCCTCGGGCGGCCCCGCGTCGGCTGCCATGCGGGCCAGGGCGCGCACCAGCCGGGCGGCCCACACGCGCGCCACGCCCGGCTGCCGCACCGCGCCCACGTAGGCGTCGGTGCCCAGCAGCGCCGCGGTCTGGGACCGAGAGAGCGGCTGCAGGTCGGTGTGTAGCCCCGCCTGCGTCAGGCGGTGAGGGGCGTGAGGACGGGAGGGGAAGCAGCAGCTGGGCGCGCAGGAGCGGGGCGAGGGAAGATTGCGAGCGGGAGCGCAATGGTTGTGCACTAGGGTAGCGCCGGATGAGCGGAGCCGGCACCTCCAGCCCGCGACCCGCTGTCCGCGCCCTCCTGCAGCCCGTGCCTTTCTAAGTGCTTCATCCTTGCCAGCAGTACGCGCCGCCTGCACTACCGCACCACGCCGCTCAGCCCGCGTCACTCGTCGAGCACGATCCCTCCGCACCTGCTGCATGGCAGCCAGCTCCGCCAGCTCCAGCTCCATCTCGGCGCCCCCCTCGTACAAGTGGAAGGCGCCGTCCCGGAAGGGCGCGAACCGCACCTCCTCCGCCAGGCCGGGCGTGTCCGCGATGAAGGCCGTCAGCTCCGCCAGGCAGGACACCTCAAAGGCCATCATGCGGGCCGCCTCGGTGGTACCATAGCGCGCAGCCGTCTTGAGCCAGGGCGCATTGAGGCTGCACGGGGCGGGGCGGGGAAGGGACGGGACGGGCGCATCGGTGGCTATGGGCTTTTGGCGGGCGAAAAGGCATCGCCGGGGCGTGCATGAGGAGTGTGGTTGGTGTGGGGCCCCGGGATTGGCCTTTCGCTGAAGGCTGGGGGGAGGGAGCTGCACGGTGTGCTGCCCCAACCCACTAATGCTTCCATGAACTCGAACTCAACACAACGCCATAGCTGTCGACGGTATGCGGCCGCAGCTGCCACCGGATGACAGAGTCTCTCCGCCCCACTCGCTCCTCCGGCCCTCCCGCGCCGCCACCCTCCCCGCTCACGCCGGCCACAGCAGCCCGCCGTTCCTCCCCGTGGCTCCGTGGCTCAGCTCCCGCGCCTCCAGCAGCACCACCTGGCGGACCGGGCCCGGGGGTCAGGCCTTCCGAGGCTAAAGCCCAGGAGCTTGGCGAACAAAAGGGCTCAAGGATGTGACAGTAATCCGTCATTTGAGGACAGCCAGGGAGAGGCAGAGGCAACTTATGAGTTGGAAGCGATTGGAAGTAACCATTTGGCGCGGATGACACTTCCTGCATCAGTCACTCTACTTGACGCACAGACGCGCAGGAGTGAGGCTACATGCAGTTCCGCGCGTTTCTGCTGTGAACTCGCCCCTAGCCCCCGCTTGCCCACCTGCAGCTCCGGAGCGACCTTCCTCAGGTGGTACGCGGTGCTGACACCCGCGATGCCGCCGCCAATGATGACCACATCAGCGGCCGCTGGTAGCCGGGGACGGGGCGCCGCCGCCGCCGGCCGGGGGGTCGTGGGGAGGGCCCTGAGCCAGTAGGACTGGGTGGGGTTTTGGACGGGGGTCGGAGGGGGAGAGCCGCCTCGCAGCATGATGGCTTGCCCGTTGCAGGCTGCCAATAAGTGGGGCGGGCCTCGGACAGGGTAGGGGGGCACGCCGTACACGAAGTTGACGACTGGGGAGAGCACCCAGACAGACTGTGCACCTACGTGGACAGGAAGGGGAATGCCGCGCGTGGTGGAGAGCGGTTGCAGCTCCCTGGAAGTGAAGGCCAGTTGATGTCGGCTCAGATGGCAAGGGGGAAGCGGACAGGGTGACAAGGGCGAGCATAGGAAAGCACATGTGGCATGGGAGCGAGGGCGTCGCCGGCACGTCAGGGTGACGTGGGACTTTGGTTGGTTGGGCAGCAGCAATACAAATGAAGCGCCCCCAACCATATTGCAAGGAAAGCATGATTGTCTTCACTGCGGAACGGGTTAGCCTGCGAAAGGGCAGTGCATCCGTCGAGGCAGTCGATGTCAAGAACCCTGGGCCCATAAGCAATATCAGGGCTGCACCAGAGGCCTCTCAATGATAATCAGCAACTCAACACGGCATACAGCGGCGCCCCAGGAGCGCAGGGGCCCGCGACGCCTGCTCTTCCGACGGTTGGCCCCCAAATCCATGCTCCCAAACCGGGCGTGCTTTCACTCACCAGCTGCGCAGGGGGGTTCACTGGTTGACAAGCGCAGATGCGTTGGTTCTGTGGTGCTATAGAATCGAGGGCACCCAAAGTGCCAAAGGTTGAAGAAATACTTTCAGTCTTGGAAGCAGTGTGCGACTTGCGTAAGTGAAGCTAGAATAGCACAAAGACGTAGCTTCCGTAACGTGCCGTAGTTGGGAGCATGCAACTGGAATTCGACAGACCATTCATTTATGCACATCCCGCAACACAGCGACAGCACAATCAACAACTGGATAACCTTGATTTCGTGTAGCGCTCACACCTTCTTCTGACAGTCAATTGCGCACTTTCTGAGGGCTACGCTTCTGTAGCAGCATGGTCTGCTGCCTCAAGGAGGCAATTGCAAAAGCGCCCTGCCGGAACGCTACCTGGACATGCCCAGCAAGGGTGCCTAGAAGGAGGCCATTCCGACACCCCGTGCCGCGCCTTTCCCTACCGGCCGCTGGAAGCAGTCAATTGCCGATTGATACAGATGTCAGCCCATCTACTTCGACACCCCAATTTGCCGTTCCCGAGCATTTCCGGAAAAATGCCGCGCTTGTAAACTCGCTCCGCCAGGAACCGGCGTTGATTGCAATGAGCTTGGTGTACCTCGTCCAGGCAAGTTACTTGTCAGTTAGGAGCCTCCGGTCAACGCAGACTCGGGCGCGGGACAGCATTAGTAAACCCTGTACCAAAATGTGCTCGATGGTGACGGGTCTCCTGTGCAGGGTCTCACGGACGTCGCGTGGCTCGCCGAGAAATACTTCCTCAAGGACGAGCTGGGCGCGTCTCCCGCGCAGGTGGGGGCAGGCGGGCCAGCTGTCGAACCCTCCTCACGGAAATCTTGGCCCACAGTATCGTGTATATGTGGTCCTTCAGTATTACATCCGGCGGCCCCCGTAACACACGGCGCGCCGCGGGGGAGGCGAGCATTGGTGAACGCAACACGTGTATGGGCACAGAATTGGCACCTGAAGCAACCCCTTTGACACGTAGGCGCTCCTCTGCCTTCCCCCGCCCTATGATCGCCACAGGTCTCTTTGCTGCTCTCATTCGCCAGCCTACCATGGATGGCGAAGCCTCTACTGGGCTTCCTCTCAGACAGCATACCGCTGTGGGGGTACCGGAGAAGGAGCTACTTGCTCCTGGCGAGCGCAACAGGTGCGGCCTTGGGTACCGGTGTATTAGCGAGCCCTGTACTACCGCATGGGTAACCCGTCGATGTAGAAACACCGGGATTGGGCTCTCAGATGAGCTAAGTGTAGCCGGGCTCGATGTGTTCAGGCAAGCCACGGAAAAGCGGGAAGGTTACTGAGGCAATATGCACGCGAGCATGCCCCACGGTCGCCAAGCGGGGCTTCCGTGACACGACGTGGTTTCCACGCTCATAGCGCGCGACCCATCTCATCTGCGCCCCCTTCCTCCCCTCCCGCACTCAGCCTCCCTTTCCTGGAGCTATATGGCTCTGGGCGCGCCCTCCATGTCCACCACGCTGGCCGCGCTCATGTGCTGCAGCGGGGCGGGCGCGCTCAGCGACGTGGTGGTCGACTCGATGGTGGTGGAGCGCGCGCGCGACGAGCAGCAGGTGGGGTGGAATGTTCAGGGACGAGCAAACCCGTGTACTGAAAGAGCTTACGAGTCGCTCCGAAGCGGCGAACTGCGGAAGCCCAGAAGCCGGCCCGGTCGCCTGTTGCATCTCGGCCCGTGTGCTGAGTACAGGCTAAACGTTCCCCTCTTCGTGCGGGTATTGAGGCTGCATGTGGGTTTGCTCAATGCCCTCGTCACCCGCACCGGCTTGGAGTCCTGGCCGGATGACCTGTTCTCAAATCTCTTCTGCCTTCCCTCTCGATCCGCCTCCTTGCCTCCAATTATTGAGTGCAGGACTCTTCGGGCAGCCTGCAGTCCCTGTGCTGGGCCTCCTACGCGGTGGGCCAGGTGGCCACTGCGGCGGTCAGCGGGTCCATTGTGCAGTGCCAGGGACCCAAGTGAGGTGGAGGCAGGGTTGGGTCCATGAGGCTGGCGATCAGGCCTTCTGGAACGGTGGCCTGGGGCTCGGCTGCTGGAGGGATACGGCCGGCGTATCTATGGCCCTGTTTCGCCTGAATGGTGCGGACGGGGCCTAACATGGCGCCTGGGCAGCCTCTCTGCAGCCTCATCGCATGGACCTTGCACATTATGAATTGTAGGCGTGACACACGAACCAATGGTTGACACTTGAGCACATGGTCCTCTCGCAGGTTGGTGTTCGCCCTCACAGCGGCCTTCCCGCTGCTGATTGGGGCCGCCTCCCTCTTGGTGCACGAGGAGCGCTCAATGGACGGCGCGGCGGAGGCTCTTGGACCTGAGGTCCCGCAGCTCACAAGCAGCGGGAGCCACGGGAGCGACACGTCGGACAGCAGCCGGTACAGATACGTCCCCGAAGCGCCGGTGGAGGCGGAGGCGCACGCGCAGGAGTGCTTGCGTACCAGCAGCGCAGCCTCCGTGACGGCCCCCGCCTGTACCCCTGGGCTTACCCACCACCATACCGGTACAACGGCAAAGGTAGTCGCTCCAGCGCACTCGGAAGTTCGTGGGTCATCGATATCCCATTCGCTGCCACCCCATATCGAGCTGCGACCGCACGGCGACCGCCACGGCCACGAGCCCTGCAGCACCAGCTGCATCAGCGACAACCGCGCCTGGCGCTCCTCCCGCGGCAGCAAGAACAGCAGCCACAGCAGTCACAGCAGCAACCTCGGCCGCAGCATGGCCAGCAATGGCCATGAGCGTGCCCTGAGCCCACAGCAACGTCTGGCCGAGCTTGCGGCCTCCGCCTCGGCCGCACGCGCCAGCCTGGCGTCTCACGGGTCGGCCCTGTGGTCTGCCCTCTCGGCTCCCTCCATCGCGGGCCCGGTCTCCTTCCTTGTGCTGCTGTCCGCCACGCCCTCGGCGGACGACGCGGTCTTCTTCTGGCAGGTGGAGACTTTAGGCTTCACTCCCGCCTTCCTGGGCGGGGTGCAGCTGGCGGGAGCCCTGGCCAGCCTCGCGGGTGAGCGGGGCATGCGCGTAACAGTCGCTGGTATGATGGGTCCCTGCGCATGTGTGCGTCTGCTGATACATTCAGTGCGTTAGGAAATCATCTTCCTCAACCCCGGTTCCGGCTCCTCGCCTGCAATCCCCGTTCCGGCTCCCCGCCTGCAGGAGTGGTGCTGTACCAGACATTGTTCAAGACGGTGCCGCTGCGCTCGCTGCTGATGTGGGGCACGCTGCTTGGGGTGCTGCTGCGAAGCACCGACCTGCTGCTGGTCACCCGCGCCAACACGGTGGGGCAGGAAGGCGGGCGGGGGAGCAGGGTGGGGCGAGGCAGCCACGCGGAGCGGGCGGCAGCACATGGAGCCTGGGCCTGGGTCCTGTCCGTTCAAGTGCCGTGTAGCACTGATGTGAGAGACCGAAAATGCCTTGAATGTAGAGTGCGCTCGAAGGGTTCCCGTGTCGCCCCGGCAGGGGATTGACTTATGCCTCTACCGCTCCCATGAGCTAGGCGTGACTTTCCACACACGCCGAACCCTCCTCTGCAGTACCTCGGCCTTGACGACCACCTCTTCGTGCTGGGCGGCTCCGTCATGACGCAAGTCATCGCCAATGTCATGGCCATGCCCACGCTGGTACTGGCGGCTCGCCTGTGCCCCAAGGGCCTCGAGGTGAGGGACGCTGTGGCGGGGTTGCGGACTTCGCCGACATGTGGATTACGATACCTGTTGCGTCCTGTACGCTGCACGGCAGATGGTGCTGGGCGCTCGCACCAACGTCCCGTCCCTTTAAATCCTGACTCGGTCCCTCCCTCTCCCTCCTCCAGGCCACCATGTTTGCCACGCTCATGTCGCTGCTGAACATGGCGGAGGCCGTGCGCTTTGCGGGCGGTGCGGTGCTGATGGGAGCCTTTGGGGTGGGCGGCGAGGCGGGCAGCTTCGAGCAGCTGCCGGCGCTGGTGGCGCTGTGCGACGCAGCCATGCTTTTGCCGCTGCCGTTGCTGGCGCGCGTGCCGGTCAGCTTGGACGCAGACGCAGCGGCGGAGGCCGGGCCTGCGGAGGCGGCGGAGGTGCCATTGGAGGCGGGGACCGGCGCCGTGGAGGCGATTCCGGTTCCCGTTCCCGTTGCTGCTGTGTCAACGACTGCCTCCTCGACGATGCGCGCGCTGCAGCCGGGCGTGCACTCCGCGGCGGCGCAGCGGCGCTACAGGCGACGGCAGCACCTGCTGTGGCGGCGATTGCACGCCGGCGAGGGCGGTGACGCCTGGACGCAGCTGTTGGCACCGGCGCTTCCCGAGGCCTGGCCCGGCGTTCACGGACAGGACGACGCAGCAGGCGGCCGCTACACCGCCCGCCGGCTGCGGCACCAACGAGGGCCGCAACTGGTTGGGCCGCAGTCAGCGAACGGGCCCTGGTGGGAAGGCGAGGAGCTGGAAGGCGGCGGCTGGGGCCCAGGTTCCAGGACGGCGGAGGCATCCGCCATCGCGGCGGCTGACGCCTCGCAGGCGCGCAGCCAACAGGGCTCGTTGGCGCCGCTGTCACTGACGCGGGCGGGGTCTGTGGTCATGACGACGAACGTGGAGCTCGCGGAGGCCGGGGAGGTGTCTCGGGCGCGAGGACGAGGACGGACCGAAAGCGTCCCTGCTGAAATGCCGCAGCTGACGCCGAGTGGCTATGGGTGTCCGACTGACGACGGCAGCGCCTTGCGCAGCCAAAGGGTGGGAGGTGCTCACAGCAGCACTGCGTGGGGTTCGCTGCCAGAAGTGCCCGAGCGCATGCGGGCTGGAGCTGCGGCGTCGCAGCCGCGGCCCACGGGAGGGAGGGGCTCCTTGCCAGGAAGCGAAGATGATTGTGGCGAGTGTGTGGCGTGCGGCTGGGGGGGTGCGGAGTGCCCTGGGTGCATGGGCGATGGGGATTAGCGGCCTGCCCGCTGCTTCTTGTAGTGTTACCCTGACCTGATGGTGGCATGGTGCCCGGGGCGAGCTGCTTTGGCGGACATTTGCCGAGCACCTGCATGCCTTGCTTAGCTAGCTGCACCATCAATTGTCACCTATCAGCTCGACTGCATAGGGACGTTTCAGTCTTACACGTAGGGTGCCGCTGTGCGGCGCGTGGAGCTACAAGGCTATATGCACCTTGCATGTGTATATGCGTGGCGACGTCGAGACCCAGGGGCCTCACGGTGGGACGAAGAACTGGGCCGTTGTGTACAACAACTGTAGCAGAGTTTGAGCTGGAAGTGCAATTACATTTTGATGATTTGTCGATTTGTTAGCCCCATGTTTACGTCATATAATATATGTGTATACGCTGCGTTGTGCGCATGCTCATGCGTAGGCCGCAAGCAATGTTTATTCAGATAAGCACTAAAAATAACCGTTCTTGCAGTTTTTCTGGGCGGGCGTGCCCTAACGTATACTCAAGCATACCGGTATACATTATTTTCTTTCTAAGACCCTGCGTGATAGGGGTCCGCGGTAGGTCCCGAGCACTGCATGCTTGCGTATTCGTGGGGATTTTGCGGTTGGTGGCCGGTATGTGCGGTGCGAGTATAACTCCGCCTGAACGCAGTGCAGATGCCTGATGCCATCCTTAGGTTGCTCATAGGGCGATCCACACGAAGACGCAATGGTTTTGTCGTTATGGCTGGGGCAGGCCACTTCTGCTGACTCACATGTACTTACACGTGGGGTTGCGCGGGGGGCATGCCAACGCCGGAGAAGCTCACGCCCATTACGGGGGCACATCGCTTTGGCAAGAGCTCTTGCTTGTTAGAGACATGACTAGCGCTGCACCCAATAACCCAAACCAAGCCGACTTCAAGGTGCTTGTCTCTTTAGTGCCCCAAATGGCAAACCGAAAGAAAGAGCTAAAGCCAAGCTGGTCGTATGGGCAGAAGCCGAGACGCCAAGCTTGAGCCAACAGCAATTTGTTGCGCAAAAATGGATCCGACAGCCAGGATTCGGGAACGAGAACGTCGGCGCAAACCGCCTTCCCTTCGGGGCCTTCTTTGCACCCAAGCCCCAAATAATCCCCTATCTACTTCAAGTTATTTGGCTTAAGACCGAAAACCCTATTGAACGCTGACGCCCATCACTGTGCTTCGCGTCCAACCGTGATCTCTTCTAGGACTAAAAGTGGCTCATCGCTCTATAGAGCGAGAAAAATCCTAGCCAGGGAGCTTTGCGGGGTGCCGACAGTCGCGCAACACCGCTGATGGCGTCGACGTGGCTGTCCCGCTGACGTCGCTGGCGTGTCCGCTTATGTACTGCTGCGTCCGATTGGCCTTAGGTAAGGTAGGCTGGGGCGCAATTCTGGATGTAGGTTCCAGGAAACTTGGTACCAGGCAGAAGGGCCAGCTGCGCGGGCTAGCTCGTGCTGTAAGAGTCAAATTAAATAGGAAAGGGCATTGCGCTGAAACGGATGGCAACTAAAGGCTTGCCTCGATTGAACTCGGCCCTCTTGAGGGGAGCCTCTCCCCATCGCTCTCCTGTTCCTGATACCGCCCACACGGGCTCACCCCTTGCCGTCCGTGCAGCTGAGCAAGCGTCTCACGGTGGCCCCTAAGAACGACACCAGGCCAAAGAGACGGACGAGACGCTGACGGCGAGGCCAAGGCCCGGGATGAAACGAAGACTTCAGGATAGCCACTCAGAGTTCTCGGACATTGACTCTGACTATGAATCGGATCCTGAAGTTGGGCTGGAGCAGTGTCAGAGCTTGGGTAAAGCCTCCTATCCGGCAAGTGGACAAGAACGCGACGTCAGCGCCACGACTACCTGTCTATTCTCATCGACGACTCAAACGACCTCATTGTTTTGTCATCGCACTACCGGCATATCCATTACTGCTCAAGGAAGGATGCCTCACCCCAGGCGCCAAGAGGCCGGAGTACGGCAGGCTGCTCCGGACAAGCAGCACGCTTCTCAACTCGGCACGGAGCTTCAGCGGCGGCCGCAGAAGGCGCGGGGCGCCGCATCAGCTGAGGCCGCCGCAGCCGCCGCCGATCAGCGTGCTCCCAAGTCGCAACCGCGTGCTGTGGGGCCTGGCAGCGAGGAGGAGCGCACGAACGTAGCGGTGATGAGATGTGCCGCCGCCGTGGCCGGGAGTGCCCCGATTGCGGCACGCGAGCAGCGACCGCAAGCCACTACGACGCCGCCCGTGGCGGCCCTGGATCTAGCAGCCGCCACTGAGCTTTCGTGCAAGCTTGAGCAGGACCGGCAGGCGCTGGAAGCAGAGCTGGCTGCCGAAAAGTCTAGACACGAGAATGTAAAGCGCGCCCTTTCAACAGCGCAGGAGGGCGCTGCAGCGGCCGGGGGCGACCGCGATGCCGCCGTCGCACAGCTAGGTGTTGCTCAGGTGGAGCTGGAGGCGCTGCGTGTGCGGATCGCAACCGCAGATGCGGCTGAAGCCAAGGCATGCAATGAGCGGCAGGCGCTGGAGGCAGGCCTGGGCACCGCTAACAGGTGCTTAGATGCGGTTCGTTCCCAACTTGCAGCAGCACTTGAGAGCATCGCGGCGGCTGAGAGTACGCAAATTGTAGTCACCGCAACACTAGAGGCACTGATGGCAAAGTCAGCGGCTCTATGTGCTGACGTGGATGCGGCCAAGGAGGCTGCACGTACCGCCGTTGCTGACCGACAAGAGCTGGAGCGGCAACTGGACGCTGTTAGGTCGGAATTGGAGGAGGCCCGGCGGAACGCGGGTCAGGCGCTTGCAGCGGCGCAGAGCTACGCTGCGGAGAAGGCCCGGGCCGCTGAGGCAGCGCAGGCACAGGCCGAGGCGCTGCGAGCCGACGCCGCAGCTGCCGATGCGGCCACACGCAAAGTCGCCGAGGAGCGGGTGGAGCTCGAGGCGCAGCTTGCCAGCGCCCTGTCCCGCCTGGAAGCAGAGCAGCAGACGTGTGCCTCAGCGCTCGACCGTGCAAATGCCGCCGAAGACGCTCACGTGGCAGCAAAGGCGCAGCTTGATGGCGCAACGACAGAGCTGGAGAAGCTTCGTACCAGGATAGCCATTGCCAATGCCGCCGCGCTCCAGGCAGACGCCGAGCGGGAAGTGCTGACGGGACAGCTCATGACCACCAGCACCGACTTGCAGCAGGCTCGCAGCGACCTTGAAGCAGCGAGGGCGTCGGCGGACGAAGCACGATCTGTGGCCGCTGCGCGGATGATGGGCCTGCGCACGCAGCTGGATGCGGCCGAGGAGGTGGCACGTGCGGCAAACGCAGAAAGGCAGGAGCTGACGCGGCAGCTCGCTGCTGCTAGGTCGGCGCTGGAGGAGTCCGAACGGAAAGAGGGACAGGCGCTTGCCGCCGCGCTGAACAATGAAGCGGAGGCCCTGACAGCGCGCGAGTTTGAGGCTTCATCCCGACAGCAGCTGCAAGCGCAGATTGAGGCGCTGAGAGCTGCGGCGGCGGAGCGGGACCGTCAGGCAGCGGCGACCGTGGCAGCTGCCGAGAAGCGCCTTTCAAATGAGTGCAGCGCCCTGGCCGAGCTGCAACGCCTCTGCGACCGGCAGCGCGCGTTCCATGAACAGAGCCTTCACGCCGCATGGGCACGGTTGCGGTCATGTGAGGGGGAGCTGGAAGCAACCGGGGCCAGCTTGGCGGCAGCGCACGAAGACAACACCCAGCTCATAAGCTCAGCCGCAGCGCTGGCTGGGGAGGTAGACTTGCTCCGCAAGGCGCTGCAGCGGTGTGAGTCCTCAAATCAGGTGCTCCGCGAGGAGTTGCTTCTGCAGTCTGCGCAGGCCTTTGCCGCGTTTGCGCCAAGAACGGCGCAGCTGCCCGTGCAAGCATCCTGCGCGGCGCCGCTCGTTCCAGATCCGCGGCTCTTGCCAGTCGCGCCACCTGGCGGGGCAACAAGCTCAGAAGCCGTAAGTGCCGGCCCGACGGGACCTGGAACTGGCGCGGCGCCCCAGTCACAGGCCTGTGCTGTGCCCGCCGCAGCCGCACCCGCCCTGGCGCCCTGCAGGCGACAGCAAGGCCGGACGGCACAACCGAAGGGCTCAGCGGGCGGCCGGGCTGCGCAGCCGCACAACGACATGCGCCTGCAGCTGCTGATTGACGTGGCGAATGCGGCCGGGGGAAAGCTCGGCGGCGCCTGGGCTGATTAGAGAGGGCTTCATGCGCGAAGCGTGAGTATTCCGGATAGTGGACTTGGAAATACCATGACTCGTAGGATTCTTGTGCCTTGTTAAAGAAATGAAAGGGAGTCATGTCTAGTAGGGCCTCTTTTGCTCGTTGGACTTCAGGAAAGGTGTGTGCTGCCGCACGGAGGCGAAGCTGCAATGCTTCGTTGCGCCGTTGCTCGCCTTTGCTCACCAGCTCAGATGCGGAGCGTTTGTGGACCGTGCACGGGGTGTATGCATGCTCCGGTGTGTGAGGTAAGCCACCTGCATGTACACATTGGGCGGCGGCACGCCTGCGGCTGCACAACGCAGTAGTGCCGGTGCTGATGCTTCTACGCCGGACCGTCAGTTCAGTGTTACGCTGCTTGTTCGGAGTGACAAGACTGCTATACTGCGCCCTCAAATGCTTAATATATGACCAGACTAAACTGCATTGCAGCCGGACAACGATGGCGGCTCGGTGGTGGGGAAGGATGTGGGAATAGGGGCTTGGAATGACTTTGGCAGGCTGCGTCGTCCCAACCGTTAGGCAGCTGCCCGTAACCTTTCCAATCATATCGGCGCTTGGCAATCCGGTGTTGTCTTGCGTAACGGAAGAAGAGCAGACTGTCGATAGGCTAGCTCGTGGGCACGGTTTTATGACACTGGTTACGTGGCGCAACTGTGGCGCTGGGCGTAGTGGTTGTGACTTCCGACTTGTTTGCCAGGCCTTCATACTGTATCTTGCAGTAGCCGATTTCTGGCCACAGGGCCAGTGAAGGGGACGGGCAGGGGCTTGTGGGCAGGACGTAGTGCTTGGTTCCAGAGCGCATACGTCAGGTGCCGTGGGCCGCCCGGGCTTGGACGCAATCATAACATCCATGACAGACTCCATGCCCAAGTGAAACGGCAATTGCGTGGCTGCGTAATGTAGGAGGGCACCTTCAACCTAGCTGCGAACCAAGGGTGCAATGCTGACCTTACTACCGGTGACAGCGGCATTACGAGGGCAGGCCCTTCTCAAAGGAGCAGTTTTGAGTCTTCAAGCAGTTTCCAACCTGTCCTCTCTTTCGGGGCCCTCGTTGCAAGCTAGCGCGGCCGCGAGCGCTGAGTCAGCGGCACCACGGCCTGGCACCAAGCGCCTCAATCTTTGCAACGCGGTCAACGATGCTCTCTTCTTGGCGCTGGACACGGACAGCAGGTGGCTTGCCCGAACGGTGTTGGCGCTTGGGCTTCTTGCCGCGCGCGATGCTGACTCGCGACCGCACTTGCCCTAGGAGCTATGTTTTCGGGGAAGACGTATCCTTTGGAGGCGTCTTTCGATGCACAGTGGGGCTGTTGGAGCGGTTCGGAAAGGAGCGCGTGTTCAACACCCCGCTAAGCGAGCAGGTGATCTTACTAGAGGACATTGAAACAACGGATTGCTTGGTGTGTGGAGGGGGTCTCTTTCACTGTGCACATAAGCAACACCCGGACGCTGCAACACCCATGGACCCGAGACGCGAGTGAGCTGATGCCAGTTACCATCGCATACCAGGCAGCAAGATTCATCTGGTGACCCTTGTTCGCATTGCTTAAGTGGAGACCCTTGTTCGCGGCGAGGGGTGACCAGCTGGGTTGGTGCTTGCGTCGGGGGTTGCCATCCTTGTTGCTGGGGCAGCCCCTGAAAGTTTGCTTTTCGTTTGGCGGCGCGACAGCAGGCCACCCGGCCGCAGGGCAAACTTTCGCCTCCGCGGTGCATGATATGAAGGGGTTGGAAACCAGTGCACAGCCCTCCTGCGACCGCGCTGGCTGAATGGCTGGCCTGGCGGATGACTGTGCGGGGACGGTGCGGCTGGCCGGGGATGCAGGCTATGAGTTTGCAGCCCCTGGCCGCCGGCTGCCGGAGGCGAAGGGAGCGTCTGAAGGCGCAGGAGCAGCCAACTGCTGTCCTGTGCCACTGACGCAGCTACCCGACCTCCGAGTTCTACACCCCTAGCACCCACACCCGCATATGACAATCCCGCCAGCGACATAGGGCAAGTGCAGAAACACCTCGGCAAGCACTGGCGCTGCAGTGGCTTTGCGGCTGAGCACGGTCTCCCGGTGCCTCCGGTACCTCAACTTACGCAGCGGCCGCGCCCTTTTGCCCTTCATGGCGCCTTCTCTTATCCGCCCCGGTCCGCACAGGGCATAGTGGGCTTCGGCATCGGGCTGGCCTCCGCGGGCCACACGGCGGTGGCGGAGATCCAGTTCGCCGACTACATTTACCCGGCCTTTGACCAGCTGGTCAACGAGGTGCGGCCGGCGGGCCAAGAAGCGAGGGAGGCGGGGCAGTGAAGAGGGGATATTGAAGAGCGCACCTGTTTTCAAAGGAGGCGTATTGTCATAAGTTCTGCGCCTCCGTTCGCTCAAACGTGGGTGGCTTCGGGTTGGGCTGCTTTCCTTGAGGCTTCCCGCATTGCCGGCGCCGCTCAACCCCGCCCACCCAGCCCGTTGTTCATTCCCCTTTCCCTTCAGCCCCCCGCCCCGCCCGGCCACCCTCCACCCCAGGCCGCCAAGTACCGCTACCGCAGCGGGGGCCACTTCCACTGCGGGGGACTGACCGTGCGGGCGCCGTACGGTGAGGAGTCCCGGGGCCGCCCGGCAGCAGAGCAGCGCCATGGCCCTGTCGGTCTGGAATGTGCAGCTGAGCCGGGCCGGGTGCCCGCCTGCCCCGCACGGACCGCTGGCCGGCCGCACCGTGGCCGCGGTCGCGGGTGTCCTTTAGTTGGGGGTGGGGCAACGTCTTGCGGGGACAGTCCCCGTTACAGAGCATTAGGACGGCGCCGATTTACCCGCTGCCGCCCGGGCCCCTGCCGTACCCCACACCCATGCCCCATGCAGGCGCCGTTGGCCATGGCGGACACTACCACAGCCAGAGCCCCGAGGCCTTCTTCACACACGTGCGGGCGGGGCGGGGCGGGACAGGGAGCGAGAGTGAAGGAGGAGGGGCCGGGTGGCCACGGGGGACGAGACCCCAGGGGGTTTAAGGGCAGAGCCGTGCACGATGCGCGGGGGATACTGTGCCGGGCCGGTGCATTTGGGGGCTGTGTTGAAAAGGAAAACGCATACGACGAGCGTAAGCGCGAAAGTGATGGCGTCGGTGTAGGACCCAGCTCCCGAGGCAGTCGAAGGGGCGATGTCTCTGCATGTTAGTTCGGCGGCGACCACCACCGTAGCCCCCGATGCGGCCTAGAATTCTCTCTGGGGTGACCCTATGCAATGCCGTGATGGGATGCGCTTAGTCAACTCTACGTGCGTCGCATGCGGGCTGGTGCATGTCTCCCGGCTCCCCGCCCACCCAGCCCCCCGACCCGCTGACTACCGTTGTCTCACCTACGAGCACCGGGAAAGCAAGGGCTGTGTGTTATGCGGAAGCGGGCAAACCCCAAGGGCCCATGCGCATCTGCTGAGGCAGCACCCATGTTGCAGTTCAGGCGGATCTTGACCGGCCCAGGGAGCCCTGTGCTTTTTCATCATTGACGGTGGCTCATGACGGGCGCTTCTCTCATTCCTCCGCCACCGTGCCGGCCCTTCTTGCCACCGCCCCTACCGACCCTTACCGCTTGCCCCCCACCACTCCCGACCAACTCCGCAACCCGGGTGCCCCCAGGTTCCCGGCCTCAAGGTGGTGATGCCCAGCAGCCCCGCAGAGGCCAAGGGTGCGGCGGAGGGAGGGAGGGGGAGCTGGTGGTGTGGGGTTTCATCAGTAGTGGGTGGGAGGGAGTGCCAGCCAGCAAGGCCCGGCTACCACGACACCGCGCCGACGTCGCGTTGCTCTTGGGGCCTGTGCCCCCTCGCCTGCCCCCTCCCCGCCACCAGGCCTGCTGCTGGCGTCCATCCGGGAGCCCGACCCGGTGGTCTTCTTTGAGCCCAAGATGATGTGAGCCCTGAGCCCTGAGGCGGGGGGGGGGGCAGGGCGCTTGGGGTGTGGGGGCTTGTGGATGGGGGTGGTCAGGAATGCAAGAGCATGGACAGCGGGCCGGGAAGGAGCGGGCGCGGCGTCGGGGTGGGTTGCCCGGGGCGACAACCGCTATGACTGCAGGCCCGGTGGAGCGGGCGTGTCCCGCCCCCGCTCTGCGCTGTTCTCACCCCTGGCTGCCCCTGCGCGGCTGCCCACCCGCCGCAGGTACCGCACGGCAGTTGAGGACGTACCCGAGGTGAGCGGCCCACGGGAGGGGCCCGCACACGGACGGACGGCGCCAGCAGAGCGCGGGCACACGGTCGTGCTGTGTGCTGCACGGGGCGGAGGGGCGGAGTGGCGGGGGGGCGGAGGGGCGGAGGGGCGCACGTCTCGCACGCTGTCCCTGGCCGCGTATAGACCGCGGCAACCCACGGACTGTGCCACACGCGCCTGCCAACGCCTGCTCTTGACCCGCAGGATACTCTTTCCAACAAGTAGTCGCTTCCGGGCCTGCCTCATGTTTCATGCCTGCCTGATGCCTGATGCCTCATGCAGCGCTCCGTACTGCCCCTATCCGCCGTGTAGTCTCTTAAGTCCCCTTCACCTCCTCGGCTTAATCCTCCTGCCCCCCGCCCCACCCCTGCCACAACCCGAGCTCCCAGGGCGACTATGTGCTGCCGCTGGGTGTGGCTCGGCTGGTGTCGGAGGGGAGCGACGTGACGCTTGTGGGCTGGGGGCAGCAGGTGAGTGATGGGCGGGGCGGAGCGGTGAGCTGGGGTGTTGCCTCTTCCGCTCAGGGTTGAGTTCCTAGAACCACAGGTGCATGTGGTAGACCAGCCGCGCCCTCGCGGTTCCACTTCATGCCCACAACCTCGCCCTTCTGCCCCAGCCCCGCTCCAACGCTCCTCCCGGGCGTCGCCGAGTCACTACATTGCACAACTGAAGCTGTCTGGATCCCCCAGTCGCAACCCTAAAACCCTTCCCATGTGGCAGGTGCTGGTGCTGCAGCAAGCCGCCGCGCAGCTGGCCGACAAGGACGGCGTGTCGTGCGAGGTCATCGACCTGCGGACGCTGATGCCCTGGGTGGGTGCGTACTTGTGCACCGAAACTACAAAGGAGGGCGTTGGGGGGGCTTGGCAGTGGGGCTGATGCGGGGGCGGCCTGGCACACACACGGACGCACCACAGTCCCGCCGGCAGCCTACATGTGGCTCCTCGAGTCCCGCGCTACAACCCTGGAACAATTCCCAGCGACATGCATGATTGCCACCCCGCCCGCGCGCCATCCCACAACTGCCGTCCCGTCCGTCCGCCCGGCAGGACGTGGAGGCGGTGTGCGCCTCCGTGTCCAAGACGGGCCGCCTGGTGGTGTCGCACGAGGCGCCGGTGACGGGCGGGTTCGGGGCAGAGGTGGCCGCCACGGTGTCGGCGCGGTGGGTGGGGTTGGCTGGGGTAGGGAGGGCAGGATAGGGCAAAAGCGAGCGCGCCCTGGGCAGGAGGAGGCAGGCAGGCGGCGGAGTACCGCCGACACCGTCCGCAGTAGGGTTTCTGGCCGTACAGCCTGGGTACCGTATGTCGAAGGCCGGTGCGGGCATCTGGGCGCTGAAGGGCGAACCGCTCTGTTGTAGCGTCATGCCGCTTGTGCGCCTAGGCCCTCTTCTCGGGGTATCACCATCCTTCGGCCGCTGCCTCCCCGAAACCTCCACATCAGGCCCTCAGGCCTGCCCCCTCCCACGAACCTCTCCCTCCCTACTCCACTACCGTCCCCGCCCGCCCCCTCTCCCGCAGCTGCTTCACCCGGCTGGAGGCTCCCCCCGTGAGGGTGTGCGGCGCCGACACGCCCTTCCCGCTGGTGTTCGAGCCGCTGTACCTGCCCGGCGTGGAGCGCGTGGTGGAGGCGGTGCGCCACGTGGTGCACTTTTGAGGCGGCCCGCCCGGAGGCGGCAGCGCCAGCGGTCGAGGCAGCGGGAGCCATGGCAGCAGCAGCGTGGGATGGGATGCAGCGGCGGGGCGCTCGTGTCAGCCATTGACCTGCGGACGCGCAACCTCGGGGCTACGACGCAAGGACTCGGGCTACAAGCTGTGTGTGCGGGGCGACAGCAGAGAGGGGCCCGCTGGGGTGCTGCTTTGGCGGACGGGCTTGCCGGAGTAGATGTCTGGAGCCCGCGGGTTCCATCGGGCCTCTGTGAGCCCCGATTGTCAGCTGCTCAGCAGCTGGTTGGTGGGCCCCGCCGGGTGTCCAGAGTTTGCGGGGCGCCAGGAGCGGGATCCCAGGCGGTGGTTGGGGTGGTGGGCGCTCGTCGGGGCCGTGGCTGTGCACCTGGTGCGTGGGCGCGAACGTGAATACCCGCACTGTGTATCATATTGTAGGCCGTGTGCATGTACCGTATTTGGGTATGAGGAGGAGGAGCATGCATGGACGGGCGGCGGACAGTGACAACAGCTTGCTGGCTGAGAGGTGCTGCAGGTTGCCAGGCTTGGAGTGTAACTATCTTCGTTATTCCTTTTAAGAAGGAATGGTCCTGTATATTACGTCGTTGCCAATGTGCAGTGCGGCTGTGCTCCTGTACTTCTGCAGCTCGGCTTCCTTGTGTGGTTCATGTAGAGGCTGCCTTCCCCGTTTCTGGTTCTCTTTTTTTCATGTATCATGTTCTTTCGCGTTACGGCCGGGATGTGAGTCGGCAACAAGATGTATCTTGTACGAGGAAGGCACAAGCTGTGTCTGGCCTCGGACCGGGAATGGTATAGAGGAGGCACCATGCTATTTCGGTTTTGCTGTTTTGCGGTGGAGTTGTGCTGGCTACGTGGTGAGGGGCGCCGCAGAGAGTGGCGCGGAGGTAGGGCTGGCAGTTATGTTTGCCTGACCGCTTGACTACGTGTGTATGAATGGACTTCAGCTCATAAAAGGTTTGGCAGTCGTAAGAGTGAAATGCGGGCCTGGATAACGTGTGCGGGTGTCAGGGACGGGATGGCCGCCAGGCAGTGACCGGGACGCACCACTGAAGCGTGTGATCACCGGGTAAACATAACTGGTGTAAGGTTGGCTTTATCGCCTGTAATCATCCATGCATCTATGCCTGCGAGCTGCGACCAGAGGGCCAAGGCCGTTACTTCGTTGACCCGACGGTTAGGAAGGAGAGCATCAAACTTAGGTCCAATTAAGACGTCCACTTAGCAGCTCCCATTATCTGCTGCACTCTGTACTTTCCAAGCCTGCAACGCCAACGGCTTACTGTTGGCGCAAGCAGGTTCGGCACCAAAGGTGACTTGGTTCTTGGTACAGTGCAGGGCCATAGGATCCCAGGTTCTAGGTGCAGCGTTGCAGCCGTCTCAAGTAGAACCGTGTGGGAGCACAAACGTCGCGGCTTGAACACGCGAAGAAGCAATGTCCACGTTATCATTATGGAGGGATTGGGTGCTCATAGCTTGCCAGTCACGGCTCGTCAAGCAAGGCGTCCTGCCGCCCTCGGCCCCTGACCCACATCCCCAGGCTATCCTGAGCGATTTCCCCGGTCACACGGAGCTCAGCGGTGCGTGCCGTGATGGCGACCCTGACGGAGGGCACCCGCGTGCGGCTGTCGGGCCTGGTCTCCAGCGCCGCGCTCAATGGCGCCGAGGGCGTCGTGGTGGGCCGCCCCGATGGAGACCCCCCGCGCTACCCGGTGCGCCTGCTGCGGACCCCGGCGGCCGTGGAGGCGCACGCGGACGTCATCCGGGTGAAGCGCCAGAACCTGGAGCCGCTGCCGCGGGGCGCGGGGCAGGGCGCGGCGTCGGAGGCGCCTCCCAGTGGCCCCACCAATCCCAGCGGCGCGGCCGCCGCCGGTGGCGGTGGCGGTGATGGCTCACGGCATGGCCCGCTGGACTTTAAGACTCGGGAACGGGTGGCTCGGGCCATGGTGCAGCGCTTCCTCGAGGCCCTGGCCGATGACGCATACCCAGACGAAGCCATTGAGGCGGCCTTCGGCGTGCGGATGAACCCCCAATCCGGCGGCGGGGACCTGGACACCTGGCCCATCGGCAACCTCACCTTCGGCGCGTGGATCACCATCAACAACTGGTACACAGAGGACAAGATGGCTGTGTACGGCCCCGACGAGGACGAGGCCGACCCAGGCAGCGACTCGTACCATGAGGCCATGATGGCGGCCCTCAAGCGCGCCAGCAAGGACCTGGAGGACGAGCTGGTGGCGGCGCTGCTGGGCGGCTGCCTGCCCGCCTGGTACGAGGCGCAGCTGCGGCGGCTGCAGGGCGAGGGCCGCGCGAGCGGCTACGCCGTCGAGATCATTCGGCGCGGCTTCCGGGGTGTGCCCTGGGACGTGCAGGTGCTGGCGCGCATGGCGGGGCTCGTGTGAGCGGGGGCCCATCGGGGCGAGGGCAGCTGGGGGCGCGGGAAAGGGGGGGCCGGCGATTGGGCAGCGGCGAGGGACGGGAAGGGGGAGGAGGGAGAGGGGGAGAGGAGGGAGAGGGGGCAAGGGGAGGAAGGGCAGCATTTGGGGTTAGGGTAGGCGCGTGGCGTGAAGCGAGAGGTCCACACGTCTGCGCGGGGTCTGGGAGGCCCTGGCTCTGGCTCTGTGGGGCGGCGCGCGGCGCTCCCCCCCCATCACTACCTACTCCGGGAGCCGGCGACACGAAGGCAAGCAAAGGCTTGGCCGCCGGACGGGCGAACGCAGCTGGCGTCCAGCTGGCGTTACTCTACCAAACCTTGTCTCCACAAAAAATCCCCATCACTACCGGTACCGGACCTTCAACCTGCTGGCGGCGGTCGTGGTCGTGACGGTTGTGGTGGTGGAGGAGGAGCACGCGCTGTCTCGTCACCATCGAAGTGCTGTGGGCGCAGCTCCGGGCGCAGCCGGAGGTGGCCCTGCCGGCAGCAATGTTGAGCAGCCGTGCGCGTCGTGGCCGCTGGCCCGCTGGCCCTCACTCGGCAGCCCACAGGCCGGAAAGCTGCGGGGAGCGGCAGCGGACAGGGCGGCAGCGGCAGGCGGTGGCAGGCGGCGGCAGGCGGCGGACCGGCAGAGATGCCTCTGTCAAAGGATGGCGGTTTCCCGTACTCGGGAGCGGATGTCCGCTGCAAAGCCACGGTGAGTGGGGTGCAGGTGCAGGGGCATACCGGTAGGGCTTGTGCCCAGGGCCAAGCATCAGAGGCGGCTTCAGGTGGCCCCTCATGCGCTGCGTCAAAGGCGCGGCCAGGCCTCGCAAATGGGGGACGGTATGGCCCTCACATGGACGCTGCTGGGGCCCCCGGCTAGGGGCGTGCAACACAGGCTATCCTCGGGGTATTCTACGCGGATGGCAAACGTCCCTCTTTCTATCATCTCAGTGCTGCCTCCTTGTATTCTAACCCCCACCCCGGCCGGCCCCTCAGGCCGAACTGCGGGTGGTGCACGGCGAGGGCCCGACTGGAGCTGCCGGCTGGGGCATGGAGCAGCGGCTGGCCTGGCTGGTGGGGCGGGTGTGTCTGATTGCGCGCAGCTGGGCATGGGGCAAGGCATCGGACTCAGCTGTCACGGGCTGCTGCCCCGTCACTAATGCGGAATGCCAGTGGCGCTGAGGCATATGGATGTGCGCCGCCGCGCCCCACCCCGGCCTCGCCCGACAGGCTTGCCTTCTCTACCATCTACGGTACCGCCGGCTCTTGCGGCGGCACTGGATGGCGGCCTGCTGCGCTGCCTGGAGCGCCTGATGCGCCGCGCTGGCCGGGACCCGCAGGGCCCTGAAGCCGCCGCCGTCGTGCGGGCATCGGGCAGCATCAGCGAACGTGGCAGGTGGTCGTTCCTGGTGCTGCTCCTAGCGTACGGCGAGGCGCGCCAGTCGGCAGGGCACGATGCGCAAGCTGCTGCTGCTGCGGTCCGGCGGCAGCCCGGGGGCCACGCCGGCCGGTACCGATCCTGAGGAGAGTGCCCGCCAGGTCTTTGCGACGGCAGGCGCGTCAATCCTAAACGCGGCAATGGACGGTGGCAAGTTTGCGGGTGCTGCGGAAACCGGCACAGGACAGGAGGGAGCGGAGGGCGCGGCGTCCCGGGACGGCCCCTCGCCCGCCTCGCAGCAGCTGGTCCGCTTGCTGTCCTGCGCCGCCTGCGAGTGGCTGCCGGAGCTTTCCCGGACAGTACCGGTAATGGCGTCCAGGACTCTTGACCTGAGCACGTTCTTGCTATCTTCACCTGGCTGTCGCTGCTGGCAGCGCGCTGCGACTCCTGGCCCGGCGAGCTGGCCGCGGCGGCGACGTCTGCCCCCAACAACGGCGGCAGGCCTGGCGGCGGCCACGCGGCGGCGAACGACGCCGGCGGGCTCGACGGTGGCGAGGCGGTGGCGGACGACGGCGGCTGGAGGGCGCTGCTGCTGGAGGGGGCTGGCGCGGTGCCGCTGCTGGACATGGCCCTGCAGATGGTGCGGCGCTGGTTGGATTTGGAAGAAAGGGAGTATTACCTATTATGCCGCCTCCTGGAAAGCTGCTCCTCCGTCGCTGCGGTCTACATGCGGCGGTGGCCCTCGTGGCTCCCCCCCGAGGGCGCCGAGGCGGTCGGGACCCCGACCGCGGTAACTGTGGGGCCGTTCGGGGAGGCCCCCCAGGATGCGGCGGGGCCCTCGGGTGCCGCTACCCCGCCGCGACTGCCCTGGCGGCCTGAGCTGCTGCGGGAGGCGGCGATGCGCGTCCGGGCTGGCGGAGTGCCGGAGTTGGCCGCGGATGCGGAGGGCCTGGCGGCGTGCCTGGAGGAGGAGGGGGAGGAGGAGGAGGGGGAGGAGGAGGAGGGGGAGGAGGAGGGGGAGGAGGAGGGGGAGGAGGAGGAGGAGGAGGAGGGGGAGGAGGGGGAGGAGGGGGAGGGCGGCCGCGGTCCCTCGTGTGCATCTCTGCGACGGCGGATGCCGGCGGGACGGCTGCTGGCCGCCGCTCTGCTGCCGCCGGCTGAGGCGCGCCGCCTGCTGCCCGGCCAGTGCGCCAACCCCGACTGCGCCAATCTGGAGGGCGACAGTGAGGCGGACCTGACGCTCAAGGCGTGCGCGGGCTGCGGCGCGGTGGGCTATTGCTGCCGGCCCTGTCAGCTGGAGCACTGGTGGGCGGGGCACAAGGGGGCGTGCGGGCGCATGCGGGGCGGCGGGGCGTGATGCGCGCAGCCGTCGTGTTGCAGGTACAGCAACCCGGCAGAGAGCAGCCTGGCTCTGGCTCAGGCTCTGGGTCAAGGGTTGCGCAGTTGCATGTTTCGTGCTGGAGGGTTGCGGGGGTCCAGGACAACGGCGCCCGTCGCTGAAGCCCATGACCGGGTGGGGGGGATGTAGAGTGGGTCGTCCGGGTGGGACGTCCTCCCGTGCGCCAACCCCTGTGGCCCAAGGGTACCCACGGCATGCTTCCCATGCTTTTTTCTTCCGTTAAAACAGATCGACCGGCGAGCGCCGAAGTCAAAGGTGTGGGGGACATTTTGCTGGGCTGTTTGCTGTTGTCGTGTACCCTGCGTGTGTACATTCTCGCCAAATACCGGGCAGATGCGGGCAGATGAAGCATAGTGTCACGGCACATGCGTGGTGTGGGTGTCACCGGAGCGGGCGTTGCCCTTGCCCCTGATTGGCTGCCCCGACAGGGGCGCCCTCCCTGCCGGCCGCTGCACCGCTTGTTGACCGCCCACTGCTGCGGGGGCGCTGGACGGCGGCCTGCTGCGCTGCACTGCGCTGCCTGCAATGCCCGGTGTGCCGCGCCGGCCGCGATCCGCCGGGGCCCAGAAGCCGCCGCCGTCATGCGGGAGGGCATGTGGCCTCATGCTCCTCGCTGGCGATGGTTGCATTGTCCGTATCATTTGGTGGCTGCAAAGTGACGCGCGGTGCGCGGCCGTTGTGGGTCCGCCGTGAGGCACTGGCTACTCTGATGTAAGGGGGCCTGCTTTCCTTGCCGTTCTTGTGCTTACGAGGCGGACAGGGTGCCCCTGTCCGGTCCGGTGCTGGCGAAGCAGTGTGGTCGCCAGAGCTGCCTGCCTGGCTGGTGCTTTCCTCGCCAGACGCCATGCACGCACGCACGCATGCCGGCAAGCAAGTGCCGCTGCATGCGGGCTACGGCGCAGTGGCGGCGGCGGCTGCTGTCGGCGGTGGTCGGCGATGGTCGGATACGGGAGGTAGTGAGAGGTCATGCCGATAGGGGTGGCACTGCGGCACAGCGCTTACGAGGTCGCTCCGGTGTCAGGGTATGCTGCCGTACGCAGACGGTACGGTACGGCATGCTACCGAGTGCACCGTACGGCGGTGGATGATTGGCAAGGCGGACACCGGTTCAGGCCGACCGACCATGTTGCTGCCGCCATACCAGCCTCACAGTCAGCCCACACATGCAGGGAGCGCAGCACACCGCGCGCCGGGCCTCCTTGGAAGTCGCTGCGACCCGAACGACCCGGCAACCAAACAAAAGCCAACGGAATGGGCTTCATTATACAACTACAACAACGGGAGACCCTGTTCGTCCAGTGTGTCTAGGGTTCTCCAGATCCCGTCGTACCCCGTATACCCGCGTATAGCAACTTTCGCGGCCCAAGGTGTCGCCCAGACCGACCAGCAGAATGTCAGTACGGCACCATCACAAGCTGCGTTCGCAAAAGCTCGCGACCCGCGCCTCCAAACGCCGGGGTCCCGTTCTCCGCGTGCAGGGCGCCACCGCCCTTAACCGTGCAGGTTTCTCTTTTTTTAACCCATACGTAGCGGTATATTCAGCAAGCGCAAAACTGATGGCCCCACACACCGAGCGCGAGCCCCTCATGGCCTGAACAGCGTGGGCCGACCGGCGACACCACGCACAGCGCCCGTGCGCCATGATAGCCCCACACCCGGGGCCCTCCTTGAGTCCCACTCCAGCTAGACGCGCGCGGCTCCGTAGGCGACCTCAACGGTGCAGGGCACAGCAGGACCCCGCTCTCGCACCCCGCGACCCCGGGGCCCTAGTCCGCCCTGCTTCTGCCCGCCTTCCATCCACCCCACGTCCTTGCGTCTACGCCCAAGTCGACTAAGCCAGGCCATACAGCCTCTGCAAATCCACCGGCCGGGTAGCCACACAAGGGGCCGCTGCCGGCGCAGGTAGCTGCCACCGTTACTCCGCGGCCGCGGCCTGCCCTGGCTGCTGCGGCAGCGGCGGTGGGGGCGGCCCGGCCTGCTGCTGGCCGCCTGCGCCGCCGCCGCCGCCGCCCGCGAAGCCGCCCACTTCCCGCAGCCACTCCACTATGGCGGGCGGGTGCCCCTCCTTGAGCGCCGCGTCGTAACACACCCGCAGCACGGGCTGCCGCCACTCGCCCAGCCCCCGCTCCAGCAGCTCGCGCGCTGCCGTCAGCCAGCCGCCCTCGCAGGCGCGCAGCAGGCAGCCCGACCGCACCAGCACGTCGCCCCCGCACTCGGCGCACCCCACCGCGAGCAGCTCAGCCACCGCGGCCGAGCTGCCGCTGCGGGGGCCGCCGTCGCCGCCGCCGCCGCCACCACCACCGCCACCGCCACCGCCACCGCCACCGCCACCGCCACCGCCACCGCCACCGCCACCGCCACCGCCACCGCCGCCGTCTGGCGGCGCCGGCCGCCTCAGCGCGCACGAGAGCGCCGCCCAGCCGTGGCTCGTGGCGTCCACGCCGCCCTCGCCCGCCACGAAGCGCACCGCGCCGGGGCACTGCCCGCGGCCCACGCACAGCGACGCCCACTGCATGGCCGTCTGCGCGCGCTCGGGGTCGCGCCCCGGCTGGTAGCCCGCCGCCAGCAGCACCCTCGCCATGGCCAACTTGTCCCGCCGCAGCGCCACGTAGAAGCCCTCCGAGCCGTCCCGGTTGACGTCCGAGCCCAGCTCCCGGGCCGCGGCCACCAGGCACGGCTTGTCCAGGCACACCGCTACGAAGAGCAGCTCGGGCAGGTGCGGCTGCAGGGGGCAGCCGGCGGCCTCCAGCTGCTGGAGCAGCGCCTGCAGCTGCGCGCTGTTATCGACGCCGCGGCGGGAGTAGTGGAAGATGGCCTCGCTGGCGGCGGTGTGCGGGGGCCAGCGCGCGAGGGCCATGCGGGCGGTCAGCCAGGGCTGGCGCTGCAGCTCGGCGGCGGCGGAGTGCAGCGCACGGCACGCGCAGGGGGCGCCGCGCGCGCCGGCGCCGCCGGTGTGGGCGAGCACCAGGGATAGCAGGTGGGGCGGCAGGTCCAGCAGGCGCGTGCGGCCGCCGGGTGGGCGCCAGGAGCGGCAGCAGCGGAGCGGGCGCGAGGGCCAAGGCAGCCAGCGCAGGACGGCGAGGCCGAGCGAGCGGATGGCCTCCAGCAGCGGCCGCATCGTTGCTCTAGTCGCTGTTGCTGTGAGCTCTTTAACCGCGAGTGCGCTGCTTGCTTGTGGGGCGTGGCGTGATCGAGAAAGCTGCTGGCTGGAAGGCGTCTCGCGAGAGCGCGAAGTAGAGGAGGGAGAGCGAATCGCGTCACCCAGCCGAAAACGCCGCTGTCCTGCTTGTTCGACCCGCGAGTATGCTTTTAAATCCGATAGGTGTGACAAGCATATGTCGAGGGGGTCTGTTTGCCTTTGTGGGCTCGGTACGACCCGCGGGTCAGAATGGCCTGGGAACTCCAATCCCTAGAGGATCTTTTGTTACAATGAGGATGAGATGAAGAAAAGAAGTTGTGACAATAAAACTTCAACAAGCCCGACTCCGTACAACCGAAAAATTCCCGCGTCTGCCCTTCGGGCCAACTGGAGAAAGTCGTGCAGCAGTTACCCCATTCGGCCATAGACGTGGCGAGTACACTGCGCTCTAGATCTTTGACAATCCCGCGTCCATGACTGGAGACCCCAGAGCGTTCCTCACCCCTGCCTCCACCGTTCCACACCCACTCGATCGCTGCGCCCTGCCCGGGCTCTTGGCGCGCAGGTCCGCGCGTGCACGCGGCCCCGCCAGCCCTCCTGCTCTGCGCCGTGATGAAAGCACTCACCCACCCCCAACCCGACCCAACCCGGACCGCGACAGCAGGCCCCCGCATGCGGGCGTAGAACGTCAGGACGCCGCCCCCCCCCTCGATCGTCCGCCAGCCGCCCACACCATCCCCCCCCCGGGGGTCAACACGGTGCCTGGTGACCAGCCCACGGAAGCAGCGCGCCATGCCCTTGATTGCCCCACATGAAGCCGGCGGAAAGGGCGGTGGGATGCGGGCCGCACCCGGAGCCGTCCTCAGGCCCGGGCACTTCCGCCTCCGCGCCCGCATGCGGTCCGCTGCGCTGGAGCGTGAGAGAAGTAAGCCGGCCGGCCGATCAGACCTTGCCGCTGCCGTTGGCGCCGCCGCTGGCGCTGCCGCCGTGCGAAACTCGCTTGCGGGGGAGGGCAGGGATTGCGCCGCCGGTCTCGTAGACCTCCACCTGGGGCATGGGCAGCGGGGACAGTCAGCTTGGCCGGGGGACGGGGCTGCGGTCTCTGAAACACAGCTACACAAACACACCGCTGCCGTACAGCGGGCGCGCGCCACAACCAGGCGTGGTTGTTTTGGGGGGTTAGGGGGCCATCGATGCGATCTGCTCCAAACCGGGCTGTGCCCTCCCTCCCCCCAAAGGCTGCTGGACCTTCGGATCGCCGACACTTTCGGGAGCCGGCGAAACGAGACAAGGACCGGCTTGGCCGCCGGACTGGACTTACGCTGCTGGCGCCCAGCTCGTAGGTGTTAATTCTCCTTTCCCTTCAACCCCCCAAAGGCTGGAGTTCAACACATTCCCACTCGCGCCGCTCCTGCGGTCCTCCCAATGCCCTCGCTGCACCCATCAGCCGCTGCTGCCCTCTCAACCCCGCCCCGCGCCCCCCCCGCCCACCTGCGGCGTCAGCGCCCGGGCGCGGTCTCGCGGATAGGTCCAATGCAGGCCCGTATAGAAGAGCGCGCACAGCGTCTGCAGGGGAGGGGGGGCGAGGTTGAGACGGTGGCGGGGCAGGGGAGAGCCATGAGCATTTGACGAGTGCGGAGGACGTGGCGGTGTGGGTGAGCAAGGTGGGCGTTGATGGGAGACGACGGAGGGGTCGGGCTGGCCAAGCGCATTTCGACTATTAACCCGCCACGTGGCAGGATACCCGACCAGCCGCTCCGTATCCCCCACTCCCGTGCGCCCCCCCCCCGGGGACACCCAGGACCCAGCGCACAGCAACGCGGTGAAGAACATCACGGCGCTGCCCAGTGCCAACCAAACTCCAGTTGATATTTCAACCAGCCAGCCCTTGGACGAAGGACCAATCAACCAACCAACCGCTCAGCGGCCAACCAACCATCCACGCACCCAGGGTACGGCCATGAACAGCAGCATTGCGTCGCCCAGCGCGCGAGCCTTAACCAGGTCGGGGGGAGGGGCCTCGGCTGCGAAGGGGTGGGGGGCCAGGAGCCCCCGGGGCGAGAGGGGAGGGGCGTCGGGAGCGGGGAGGGGCGTGAGCGGGGAGGGGCAGGGCGGAGAAGGCCGGCGGCCGGCTGGTCATCGCCGTGGGAGAGAACAGTGCAGACATGAACGGACGATGCGGCGGGAGACCCCCAGCAGGGCGGGGCCCGCAACGAGTCCTGCCTGCCTGCCTGCCCCAGCTCGGTATGCGGGCCTTGGAGCAAGACAGCACCGCAGGGGCGGCGTGGTCGGCTATGCGCGCCTCGTAC
>LSYV01000005.1:132658-167724 GCA_001584585.1 Gonium pectorale | reverse complement strand
GTGCTGTTGTGCGCGCAGCTCCCCTCCCCGGCGGCCACCCCCGTGAAGCCGAACCAGCGCTCCGCAGCCAGCCCCACCAGCGGGGCGCCCAGCGCGGACAGCGCGCCTGGGCGGTAGATGCGGGGAGGCGGAGGGCATGGGAGGGGAGGGAGTAGCAGGGCAGGGCAACGGGTCGGGACGCGTGACGCGGAAGCGCAGTGCAGGAGAGGCGGTGGCCAAAGGGAGGAGGCGGAGGCGGAGGCGGCAGCTGGGGTTAGGGACACAGGCGTGCCCGGCCGCATGATGCCCTGGGCCAGCAATGGAGCGCGCGGGCAGTGCGGTCAGTGCGGTCAGTGCGGGCGGACGGGCGGGCAGGCGGGGGTGGACGACGGCAGAGGGACACGGCCGATGGGTCGCACGCGTGGTGCCCCCCCCACTGCACCGGCACCCAGGTAGCACCTCGCACCTCCGCACCTCCCAGCGTACCGGTACCCCCCTCCATGCCCCCACCCTTCACTGTGCCTTTACCCCCCCCCCCTCCTCAGCTCTTTCCTCCCGCCCTCATCCCGGACGCGCCGACCTCCCGCCCGCCCCGCACCCACCCTCGAAGGAGCGGTCGAACGCGTAGACCAGGTTGCGCAGGTCGGGCGGCACTATCTCGGCGAACACGGGGTTGTTGCAGGCGGGGGCGGCCCAGCTGGTCAGCACGCCTGGGCGGGAAGGGGGAGGCGGAGGGAACGCAGGGGGAATTGAGAGGGTGGGCAGGTGGGCACAGGGGGGAGGGTGTGGGGCCGCTCACCTCGCCATGGCACCCATGCGGTCAGCACCGTAGGGGGAGTGGCTGCCAGGGTCTCAGTGGGGTACCAGACCTGGCGAGGCCGCGGTCCGGGCTGCACAACACGGCCTATCAGGCGCAGGAGGCACTGTCGTACTGCGGCAGCAGCGCGGTGCGTCGCGACGTCCGCATTGCGGGGGAGGATAAGAAGAAGATGGCGGCGTATCGCTGCGCGGGCGGGCCCCTTGGGCCCGTCACCCGCCTGCACCGCTGCGCGGCCGTGCGCTGATGTGCGGATGCAGTCCAAAGCGGAACCACCTCCCGAGGCATCACCTCGCTAACTCTCGAATTGTGGACGCGCGGCCGTTGCGCCACAACAGCTGGGGAGCCTCATTGATTGGACAGACGGCAGAGGCTCGGCCCCCCCTCTCACCCGCAACAGCCCAGCGCAACCCCGCCCCGCGCCTGCCTCGCATGCGCCCGCGGCTGCCCAACCCGGCTTCGTCCCCCCCACCTGCCGACCGCTGCCGCCCCATCGGCATTCAGAGCCCTGAACCAGCCACTCGTTGAATCGCGTACCTTTCATGACCATTATGGTTCCGTACAGTACGGCAGTTGCGGGAGTGGCGCTCAGCGGCAAGCCCCGCAGGATGAGCACGGAGATTGGGACGCCAATGCCCACACTGAACTGTGGGGCGGAGGAAAGGGGATGGAAGGGCGGCGGACGGGAGGGGAGGCGGGGGGAAGAGGGCGGCGGGCGGGCAGGCGGGAGCGGGGCCGGGCGGCATGGGCGTGCGAGAGCGGAGCGGGATGAGGAGTGCATGCCGCTGGAAGGAGGCTCGGTACCCGGGTCCCGCCAGCTGGATACAGCGCAGCGCAGTCCCGACACCCGGAATGGGGATGGACAGCCAACCCAAATGGCTCCAGGAACTGTCCCTGGCAGCCCTGCGTTTCGCCCTCTGCTCGGCCCACATCCTTCCTCTCTCCCTTTCCCCTCCACTCCCGCCAACCTCTCGCTCCTCTCGCCCCTCCCCCCACATCCACCCATCCACCCACCCATCCCTCCCCACCTGCACCAGCACGATGCGGCCGTGGTTGGGGTACCTCTCCGCCACCCGGTCTCCCAGCCAGCCGCCAACCAGCGCGCCCGCCGCGGTGCCGCCCAGGAAGAGCGCCATGAGGCCGCTGGCGGCTCCGTCGCTGAAGCCCAGCAGCTGCAGGTAGAGCGTCAGGAAGACCAGCGCGTTCCAGGGCGTGCTGCCCACGATGCCCTGGGTGTAGCCGGGTAAGGGGGGGGGGCGGAGAGGGTGCAAGGCGGGGGGAAAGGGGGAGGCAGAGGGGGAGAGGGTTTCGGCCTGGAGGCGCTTTGGCGGGGTCAAAGAAGGGGGTCAACGGAGCGTCTTGTCGTGGTGGAGCGAAAGGACACGTGCACACCGGCGAGAGGTGCGGAAGAGGTGCGTGCGGAGGAAGTGAAAGGCGGAACGAGAGCGGCTCCCCGCCCCGACGGCCCACCCACCCACCCTCCCACCTGGAGGATGATGATGAGGAATGTGGGGGTAGTCACCATGTCCCAGATGCGCCCCCATGTCAGCGGCGCAGCGGCGTGCCGGCTGCCCAGCGCCGCCGCCGCGGTCGCCGCGGCGGACTCGTAGCCGCCACCCGACACGGCGCAGCCAGACACCTCCGGCTCAGCAGGGCCGAAGCCGCGCCCGCACCCGCCGTGGCCGCCCACCCGCTTTGCGTGACCCGCTTGGGCGGCTCCGCTGGCGGCGGCACCGGCACCGACCCACGGGTCACTGGCGGCGTGGATCTCGCCAGCGCCTTGCGCGCTGCTGCTGCCGGGGCCCTCCAAGTCGTGCTGCTGGTGCTTGGCACGGCGCAGGAGCGGCCGGCTGGGGCTGGGGCAGGGCGGCCCGGGCGCGGCCACGTCTTCGGGCTCCCACGCGGGGTCAGGTGGCGGCAGGCGGCTGCCGGCTCCGGCCCCATGCGCGGGCTGCCGCTCGTCGGCAGTTGCCCACTCGGAGCCGCTCAGCAGCAGAGGCTCGGTCTCGGAGCCGGAGGAGCAGTCGCCGTCGGCGGCCGCGGAGTCCCAGGCGGTGGGGAAGGACGCGGAGATGGCGGAAGCGGAGGCGGAGGGGGAGATCGGACCGGCGCCCAGTGAGGGACACCCCTCTGGCGGCCCAGAGCCCGGCGCCGGGGCTGTGGTGGTGCCCTCTACGTGCGGCAGAGCAGCGCCCTTGCCGCCGCCGCCCCGTGAGCGGTGGGGGTGGCGGCCCGCCCCGGCGCTCCGGCGGCGCCCCCAGGGCCCGGCGCGGTTGTGGCGAGTCGGGTCCACTGCTAGCAGGAAGGTGAAAGAGCCGATGGCCAGGGAGACTGCGGGCGGGCGGAGTTGCGGACGGGGGGAGGGGGCCGCGGTGGTGTGAGGTGGCGGAGTGCAATTTGGGTAGCCATATCGCTGAGGCCCCGGGCGGTCCAGAGCAGGCAGGGGTTGGGGATTCGGTAGACGATGGATGGGAACGTGGGTTTCGTGCACATTAGCATGTGCGGCCATGCGGCAGCCGGCAGCCGGACCGGCTCGTCCCCGGCTCCAAACGAGCATGGGGAGCACGTTGGCTGCAAGCGCGCCGCCTTGCACCTACATAAAGCCGTACCGCCCGTGGTAAGGAGTGCACATTGCCACTGGCTGCCTCACTCCTCCCGCGCCTCCGGTTGCCTCCCGCATAATCCGCTCCGTGCCCGGGCTCGCCGGGAGGTCCTTCCCCTCCCCAGGACCAAGATGCGCCCCATCACCCCGGCCGCCCCTCCGCCCCGGCCCGCCTGCGTGCCCGCTCGCTCACCCGCCCCCACCGCCATGAACGCCAGCCTCCAGCCGTCCATGCCCATGGGGGTCATGCCGCCCAGGTTGGTCGCAAAGATGGCGCCCAGCATGCCGCCCGCGGCACCTGGGAGGGGCGCGGCAGGGGGCGGGGGAGAGGGGGAGGGTATAGGGGAAGCGACGAACGGGGACTTTGCGGGAGGCGTCACCGGAGGCGTTGGTTGCGTGTGCTGCAAGCCGAAAACAGCTCCGCGATTAAAGTGCATCAGCAGAGGTGCATCAGCCTTGAGCTGTACAGCGAAGCCGGCAGTGTGCCTCCCACCCGGCCACGCAACGCCCCTCCACCCGCCACTCCCCCGTCCCCGGGCTACCGCCCGTCGCTCTGACCCGCTCTAACCCACCCACCCGTGAGCATGAGCGTGCCGAACGCCTCTCCCCGCTGCGTGGCGGTGTAGTAGTCGGCGATGAGGGACTGGCTGTTGGGGATGATGAGCGACAGGCCCACGCCGTTGAACGCCCAGGCGGTCATGCCCTGACGGTAGCGATCAGCGGGGGTGAGCGGGGATGGGGGCGCCACACCATGGACAGGGAGAGGGCCGCCGCCGGTCAATCAGCGGCGATCCGCGCCAGCGGACGTACTGCGGAGCACTACGCCAAACCGCCTCGCCACTCCGCAAATAAGCATCCAGGGCCCGCATTTCACATGCCCCTCCCCAGGCCAGCTTCACCCACACCCGCATGCGGCCCGCCCGCACGCGCCCCTGGCCGCACCTGGTTGGCTGTCTTCCCAGTTCCCCACCCGTGCACCACCCGTGCACCACCCGTGCACCACCCGTGCACCACCCGTGCACCACCCGTGCACCACCCGTGCACGCGACGCCGCCCTCGCCCCGCACAGCGCCCGCCCGCCCGCATGAGGCCCGCATGAGGCCCGCATGAGGCCCGCACGTGCAGCGCCCTCGGCGCACCTGGTTGACTGTGGTGGCGAACGAGAAGGCGGTGCAGAAGAAGCCCCAGATGGCGCACCCCACGAACAGCACCGTCACGCGGTCGAAGAAGTGGCCCTGGGGGTGAGGGAGGAGGGGAGAGCAGTGTGCGTTGGGACGGGGGAGAGCGGAGGAGGGGATGGGTGGAGCAGGCGGGCAGGGAGGCGCCGCAGGCGCTCCGGGCGTAAGCATCGGACAGATGCGCGGGACCCAACCTCGGCAGTAGCGAGGGCAACCCGTGGGGCAGCCGCCGGTGTTCAGGGCGGCGAAGCAGCCGCGGCAGCCGTGCGTACACATCCGCAGCATGCGCGCCCGCCACCTTCCTGCCGCTGTTCGGACTCATGCGCAATTACGCCCCGTAACCGCACGTCTGCCCGCACGCCTCGCCCACAGACCCGCCCTCCCACCGCTTCGTCCATGCCCGCCCGCTGGCTCGTGCGCGCCTGCCACCAGCCCGATTCACACCGGTCCAAACTCTCCCCCTGACGCCTCCCCGCCTTCCCCTCTCAGTGAGAGGGTGCGCTGAAGCTGCAGTTCGGTCGCCGTTGAACTCCGCGCCGTCATCAATTACGACCAAGACAACTCAGCCACGTCCGGTACCCGAGTCGCTTCGTTCGCGATGGCGTTTGGCAGCTACCGCCAGCCTTAGTGCCCTTCCCGGCCCTCCGGTATCATTCCCAGTATCTACCACCAACGCCCCGACCTCACGGCCCCCTCTCCCCTGCTGCGTCCGCTTTTGCCCCCGGCGGCCCTCCCCCCTCGCCTCACCGCGAGGCCCCCCAGCGGGCTGGCCACCGCCTGCACCAGTGCGCGGGCAAAGGTGATGAGCCCCAGCGCGTGCGGGCCCGCGCGGAAGGCGCAGCCCAGCGGCCGCGACAGTGCGGGAACGATCTGCTCGTCCATTCGCTCCATGATGGACACCAAGTTGATCATCAACACCGTGCGGCGCCGCTGCGACACAAAGGCAGCGTACGCGCGGCTGGCGGGGCTGGCGGAGGAGGAGCCGCCGCCGCCACCGCCATGGTGCCGCTCCGCGGAATCAGCGGAGTGACCGCCGCCGCCGCCGCCGGCGGCTGCGCGGCGCGGGCTGCGGCGCTTTGGGGAGGAGAGGCCTCCTTCGACCAGGGTGGAGGGCGGGAGGGGGCAGCGGGGGCCGGGCGCCGCGGGCGGCAGCAACAGCGGGTTGGGCACCAGGCCCCACCCTTCCTCGCCGCTGCCGCTAGGGGCTTTGGGAACACCGGAGGGCTCGTGTGGCAGGGGGCCGGAGTCGCGAAAGACAGCCGCGGCCTCGGCTGGGTGATGAGCTGGCAAGCGCACGGCAAGCGCGGGCGCTCGGGACTGTGCTGTCATGCTGCTGTTCCTAATCACCGCTCGGTCCATCAGCAGCGGTGCTCGATCGAGCGCGGCGAGGTCCGCGTCCTCGGAAATTGTCACCAGGTCGGGCGCCGAAGAGGGCGCGCGTTGCAGGTAGCTACGCCGTGACTGCATATCTCAACGACAGAGAGAGCTGAAGCAAATGTGCTCCTCGGTCTCCTCTCGCGCCCCTTGGCTGATCCGGCGCCTTGCGTGCGGGCAACCGCCAGGGTTGATGCCGCAGGCTGGCGCCTGGTATCAGGGGAAGAGCTCTGCTGCGGCGATCGTGTCGTAGGCAGCTTGCTCACACCGGCTTTGCTGGCCCAGCACAGCCGCGCGAGGGCACCATAACGGGGGGCTGGGCGAGGCGGCCCAGCTTGTCTCTTAGAGCAAGGAAAATTGCATCTGTCTCCTGTAGGCAATTGGGAGGGCCCTGGTGAGAGGCGGGCGCTGCGATTACATGCGATACGGCCCGTGGGACGCGAGCCCCAAAGCGTGCCTCCGGTCTCGGCTTGGCATGTCATAATAAAGGAAACATCTAGAGACGCCATAACGCTGAATAAACCTTGCGTTCCTTGCTTTCGCGCTCGCCAACCCGAACTGGCTTCGCTGGGTTCGCTGATGCCCATTGGTGCAGCATTGTATTCCATGGTGTCGTGTCTTCGCACCATCAATGTAGCTGTGCCTGGGGATGCTCAAAGTGGCTTTCGGAAACCCTAATGTCCCTGATGATGGCCCGAGTAGCCAAATGACGTGTAGGAAGCAAGTTCTGTCAAAGGTGGCCGAAAGTTGCAGTCGGCAAGTGGGAGTGCTAGTGGCTCTTGTGCCGTTGCGCGTTGTGGGGCACTGATGACCTGTTAACATGAATGACTGTTGATTTTGGGGAGAGGTTGTTCGGTAGATCGCCGGTACGTGTCGGTGAGCTCGGTGGTTGGGGCGTCGCCAACCGCCCGGAGGCGCCCGTGGGCAGGGGATCCCCTGTATAGGGGCCTGTGTCGAGCTTATCACCCAATGCGTCCAGTGCTGGGAGTCGGCCCCATTACCCATGGCCGATAGCTTTCCCCGTGGACCTGGGCCCTTCCTGAGGCGCGCCAGGCTCTAGGTTGCTGCCGCCCCATCTCCAGGCGGCTGCATGCCACAACCGATGGCCTGTCGACAGCAGCCTTGACCTGATGACAACGGCAGTAGAAGGAGAAATCAGATCTGTGAAGGGCTGCACCTTCAGCGCCATTGGAGCGGCTCCCTGGCCCTTTGGAAATCCTGGCACACAAGTTCATGCCTAGTTATGGCGGAGCGAAACTGTTTTGTACAGGGCATGCTCGGGTACCAAAAAAGAGAAATCTGCAGAGAAAGAGGGAGCCCACCTCTACGGTCATACACGCCCGAAGGCGCGATGTTTCCAATAGGGCGGGCGGGTACAGAGCAAGACGTTCGTCCCGCCCCCCAAAGACCGGCTTACCATCTTACCCGGTTTGTCGGACCTCACCTGGTGTACTGCAAGGTTTCAAGGTTGAGCTGCGGTGGTGTTGTCGTCATGCCCACCGGTCCGACGGCGCTCAGCGGTTACCAGACCTTCGTGCGCCCAGCCCGCCCAGCCGGCCGTGTACCTAGTACCAAAACACGCGCGTCATCACACGGTTTCTCTCTCAAATAGGAACCAGGTACTTGCACGCACAAGGCATACACGAGGTTCAAGCGACGCTTGCCCGCAACGCCCAGCGCCGACCATACCAGTGACTCCGCGTGGGCGCGTGGGGCTGATGTAGCTGAGGACGGCTGCCAGCGCGCACGCCAAGGACAGCTGCAGCCGGCCTATAGAGCGTCTGCCGCGGATAGACTGTGCACCACCCGTACGCGGCGCACACCCCAAGATGCACAGGCGAATACGTGGGTTCATCGGCTGCATACTATGGAGGTGAACAGTGTTCTCGGAAATGAGCAAATGCCCAAGACGACGTTCCGCGACCCTTTCGGGGCTCTGGGTGGTCATCGTACCATACGTTCGCTGCCGTGTTCGCGGCGTGGCAGCTTCCAACCAGGGAGTTTGCCACTCGCGCACTCTCAACGCGGTCAATCGGAGACCTCGACTCCGTGAAGGTTTCACTCTCCCGACGGATGCCATGCCCGGGCGGTTCATCCAACACGATGCGCTGCAATGCACCGCAGAGTTGGTCATACTCCATCCACCCCCTCCGCTCCTTCAGGCCAATGTTGTTCCTGAAGGAGCGCTACAATGCATCAGGGTGCCCGCCCGGGCTCCAGACGCTGTTTCGGGAGTGATGTGGATCAAAGCTTTACAAGGAACAAGCTCCTCAAGTTGTCAGGTTGCTAAAGAGTATTTCACGCTTACCGGTTCCAGGTCAGATCCTGTTGCTCGTCCTGCACCTTGCCTTTCTGGCTTACGGCTATTGCGGCAGTTGTCGCACGTAGGACGACACTGGTAGTTCTGCTCTAATTATACCATTTTCAAACCTGGCCTGAAGCAGACCGCAGCCCACAGAGGATTTGCGCGCTGGCAACAAGATGGGCAGGCGCGATGGAATAGGAGGATAAGCAGGGCTCCTCGTATAGGCACATTGAAGGTAAGACCTCATAGCAGCGCGCGCGAGAGCTGTTGGCGATGTAGCAGAGAACAGGCCTTTCCTGCACCTGCTGTAAACCTTCCTGCAATTGTCTACCCTTATAGGATGGATAGGAGCAAAGCCGAGTGGGGTCCGGGCTTGAGCGGCTTGCAGCGCATCCTTAAGCCTACGGCGTGGGACTGCAACAAGCAGCAGCCCCGCCCTGACACAGGAGATTTCAAACCAGCATGGAAGCCTGCAGGCAAGAAGAAGCTAGTCGAGGACAGCTCGGGTGTCGATGTGAGCCCGGTCGCCAGCCCACGGGACTCCGGCCATTACCTCTTGGGGGCTGGCTTCGCAGCCCTGATACAACAACCAGAGCAGCAACCACCAGGGCCGTCAGCGTCTGTGTTGGCTGGCAGTCGTGGCCCCGTGGACAGGCCCGCCGCACTCCAACCGCCTGGAGCCCCAGGCCTGGTTGGCGGTTATGGTTCTGGCGCAGGGCCGGTGCTGGACGCGCGACTCGCAGCGCCGCCCACGGGCAGCCGGCGGTCTGCTGGCGGTGCTGCACCTGGGCGGCCAGGGCCGTTAAGAGGTAAATCGACCAGCAGCTCAGCAAGGCAGCCGACGCTGTTCATGCCGGATGGCGCGGAGGTCACGGGACGGACCTCCGACATCTATGTGGACAAATCGGCGCTGGCGTTGCAACTCAAGGCGCAGGCACAGGCACAGGCACTGGCGCAGGCGCATCAGCCCACCCAGCCTGCGTCCACGCCTGATTCCATCACACCGTATGAAGCGCAGCTGTACGGCCTGCGACGAGTGAGCGGCAGCACCGCCTTTACATCCGCGGATGACGGCACTGCAATTCGACATGACCGAGTCGCTGGTGGCAGGCCGGTCTTCGCAGCTGAGAACCTACAACCCATGGCGGGTTTAACACCCACCCTTGATAATGACCAGAGCAGCTTGGGTTTGCGCAACGGTGTTGACTGGAAGCAGACCGCCCGGACGCCTCCCATCCCAGCCGCGTCAATCCTGCGGGAAAACCCGTTGGGGCAGCTCCCTCTCAACAGGAGCCAGCGGCCCAACGTGCAGCCGCAGGCACAGACAGCGGGTCAGGGCACCTTCCCCTCCCAGGTCGCTGATAGCCAGGCTGTGCATGGCATCCTCGGTGCACGCGCTGGGCCTACAGCAGAGAAGGGCCCATCCGGCAGCCAGGTCCTGCTGGCCCCCGCTGCGGCTGCGCCGTCAGCGCCAATTCATCGCCCCGCAGCAGCGGGCCGTGTGGCCAGCAACCCTCGCTCGAGGGCGCCGGCGCGACAGGAGGCAGCAGCGATGCCTCCAGCGCCTGTGCAAGCAGCCCGACACGGTTCTGTGCCGATGCGAGGCATGGCTCCTCGGGCGGCGTCCAGCTCGCGGCAGCGACCCGGGGCGGCAAGCAGTATTGGAGTCAGGGCCGCGCCACCCAACCGGCCAAACCTATTAGCCATTGGTAGCACGTATGCTACCGGAAGTGGTCTAGCTCAGCTGGCTGGGCTTCTGCAAGCGCACCAGCAGAAGCAACAGCGGCAGGCTTACGCAGTGAACGTCGCCATTCCACCTGCCCTCCTTGCGTCAGCGCTGGGGGCAAGGGCAAATGCGCAACGCCGCGAGTCAGCGACAACACTGCAGCCCCAGCCTCCTGACGACACGTGGGGTCGACAAGGCAACGGAAACTGGCAGCGCAGCGCGCCAGCTACGGGGACAGGCGACGGACCTGTCTCGGAGCACCCGTCTGATTATGAGCACGGCATGCAAGGTATGTCATGTTGGCGACGGGGATGCGGCGTACGTGCCTGTTCGTGTGTTTGAACCTTTATTGTGCAATTTGTAGCTCGTTGCTGGGCACTCAAACATGCCACGCCCCTGTTTTCTAATTGCCTGTCAAAAGCTAGCATACCCGAAGTTCATCACCCCGAAAATATGGCTGTCTTGCAGGTACAGGCCAGCAGGGCGTCGGGCTGAGTGATGAAGTTGTCGCGCGCTTGCTGGAGTCCCCCGACAGCCGGAAGGGCTCCAGGGGCTTCGAGCGATCACTGTGGCAGGAGGCGGCGTGCCCTGAGCAGAGCGAGTCTCTTCAGTCGCGGCTCTCATCTCTCGGTTGCTTCCGCGACGGCCTGAAGGGCAGCGACAGCGTTGGCAGCCGGCCGCCGGTGCCCATTCCCAGGGCCGCCAAGGACGGCGGCACGCCTACGTCGGCGTTTGTGGGCCTTCCCTCGGTGCCGTGGGATGGGGCACCGACGCACGAGCGTGGCCACCGCAGCGGCGAAGACCGAGCTCTCAGTAGCGGCTCTGGCAGGCTGACGCCCTCCTCAGAGATTTCGTCCGGTAGCTGGCTATTCCGCGCAGTCGAAGCTGTCCAGCATGAGGCCCCGGCGGAGAAGCACGTCCCCTGTGGAGCAGATGCTGATATGCCTTCAGCTCCGCTGGCAGGGCTCGCGTCAGCTAATGCGCACGCGACGGAGTCTCATCACTCCACGCCCCTGCTCGGCATGCAATGCACCGGCGCCTTCCCAGTCGCCGACGGGGCAGGGGACGGCTTTGGCTTACTTGGCGCCGAGGCGTCAGAGGAGTTTGTCCTTGGCGGGTCGGCGTGGTTGGACCGCGCCAACTCATCAAACGACCAAAGCAGTGCCCGCCCAGCTACGACTCGACGGCAGCTTGGCGCTGCCTTCAGCTACGAGGGGCTTACTGCGGCTACCTCCCTAGACCAAGCCAACCATGGCGCTGTGCTGCTGTCTGGGGAGGCGGAAGCATGGCAGTCTTCAGGTCTGCAGCAGCAACTCCCCATCCCGGTCCCGCATGAGCCGACGCGCTATGAAGACGGGGATCCAGCCCCGCAGCCACAATTGCCCGTCAGTCCTGAGCAGGACGCGGAGGTAGTTGGGCAGTTCCTAGAGTCTCTAGCCAACGACAGCCCCGCGGCTCACTCCCTGAGCCCTCCGGATGGGCATTCCGATCTGACAGTTCCCTCTGCGCAAGCAGGTTTCGATGGTGAAATTGACCCGGACTTGCTAGAGCTCCTACAAGCGAATGCGCCCGTGCCATACACGCCTGCGGCGTACGGCAAGGGCATCAGCTCCCCCGGCAGCAGTTGTGCCAACACGCCGCTGGACAAGGAGTTGCTCCAACATCAGAGTGTTGAGGTGTGCCACCTCAGGGACCCTAAGGAGTGACTTATTGTTGCGGTCTATGGAAATTGCACTTGGGGCACGTAGCTGGAAACAGGATGGCAACCAAGCTACGATACAAGGAGGGGCAGTCGAAAATGTTAGTGCCGATGCCACATTTGGGTGTTCCCTCTGCAGGTGTTCTCAGCTGGCGGCGGAGGGTGGAGCCCTCTAGATGCGGAAAAGGGCGCATCTCCGGCACCGCTGCGTTGTGCTACAGAAGATTGGGTGGAGGCGCCAGCGGACTGCAATGCAGAACCGGCGCTCTTGGAAGAGCTGCTGCGGTAGGTTCCGGTGGGCACGGATGTTTTACTATTGGGCATGCTCGTGTACCTTGCTGAGGTGAGGGACGCACATGGCGTCTAAGCATTTTGCCCGGTGGCTTCGATTTAGTGCTGCGAGGCATTGTAAGCAGTACACTGCTTACTAGGCGGAAAAGGCTTACTCGAGATGTCAGGAGCACAGCTCCTATGGGTACTAGCCGTGCGGCCAGCTTACATGAATTGTACGATACAGGGCCAAACCAGCCTGCTAAGTTTGCGCCACGCCCGAATGTCGTCCGTGCATCCCTATGCCGCGCAGGGAGGCTGGCCCAGCACAGCCCAGACCAACGACAAGCGGCTCGACTGTCTCCTCCGTCTCGGAGGCTGAAAGCCCTCGCACTGAGGGGCCGTCCGCTTGGGGCGAGGAAGCCATTAGCCGTCCAACAAAGACCGACAACGGATTCAAGCACCGGCTGGCCGACCAGGCGGGCGGGTATGCGAGGGTCGGGGCTAAGACTACGGTTGACGACATACCTTCGCAGCGAGCTGCAGGTGCCGAGACAGGCGTGGCAGTAGGAGCAGCTGCTTCAAAGCTCTCCCGGGGCTACCGCTCAACGTCCTCGTCCTCCATGCGGCTGCAACTTTCGCCACCGTCGCCTGAGGCCATTGAGGCCTTCACCGCGGAGCAGCAAACGCCTTCGCCCGCTCACAGTCCTGAGCACGACCGTGTAGCAATAGGCGGTGACGCCTGGCATGGTCATCTGCAAGCTAATGCTCCTCAGGGATCTGCCTGGGGGGGAGAGTGTGCAGGACGGCTTTTCCACCAGGATCAGTCGCCCCGATCGCTGGATGCGGAGCACATGGACAGTCCGCTGGAGAAGCAGGTGCACGCTTGGCTGACCAGGCCCGTGTCACCGTTGACAGCCCATGTCCTGCAGGCTCAGTGTGCTGCCTCAGCCGCCGACTCGCCGAGCAGCGCCGGCGAGGCCTCACCGTTTCCGGTCTGGCCGCCAGCTTCAAGAGGACAGCATGCCGCGGATTCTAACGCACATGCCGAGGTGCTACCTCATCATCTGCAGTTTGGTCCCGGCGTTAACAGCTGTGAGGCGCAACACGGATCCCGGGACAACGAGGAGCGGTTGCTACTCTCAATGGAGAGCAGCGGGGATGAGGGTGGCGAGTGGCTCCTTGAACATGCTAACAACGTGGTCGCGCGCAGCCCGCTGCTGGGCATTGGGTCGCAAGACACCGACGGGCATGGCGGCCCTCAGCCCACTAGCAGCATCAACACCGGGAGCAGCGGGTCCTCGGTGCCCCAGAGCCTGTATGCAAAGGCGATGGCGACACCTGGGCCGCAGGCTGGCGCTACATCCTCCAACGGCTCCTCTCCGGCCAACTCTGAGGCCAACAGCGGGAACGGGCCCGCGCCATTGAATGCAGCGCGGGCGAATCCGTTCTCCCCACCTGCGGACAAGATTGCACGCCGCCAGCGTCCCACGGTGCGCAGCAGCTGGCTATCAGGGGCACACCACGCAGCTCCCCAGGATATCCAGCCGCCTGGTCCAATAGAGCCTCAGCCGCAGGCCTATGGCTGGTTGGGAAGGGCTGCATCTGGGGACCTGGGCGCGTCCCAAGGCGTGCCGAGCACCAGGTCTGCCGCCCAGCCGCCTACAGCCCTGCAGCAACGCTGGCCTAGCAGCTTGGCGGTAGCCATACCGGAGCCCATTGTTGGCTCAGCTCAACCGTCTCCGACGCATCTTCCTCCTGGTGTTCCGCTGTCGCCCCTTCCATCGCCACTGGGCTCTCCGACCGCTATGGAGCGCGTGCTTTGCAACGACACCCAGGGTGCAGAAGCGCAGCACCATCCGGCTGTGCGTGCACGGAAACCAAAGACGAGTGTGTGTGAAAACTGGGCCACCGGCGATTGGAACAATCAGATCAGGAAGCTCCTGTGGGACAGCCCTTTCATGCGCACTACGTAAGTCACCCGCGCTTCACAACTGGCATACACATCTGCACCTTGGGCCTGCTTTTCCTGTACCTGCCTCGATCCATGCACCCCCGCATTGGCAGCGTTTAGCGAACCCATCTACATAATCAGCTGGCCACCCCGGAAACTAATATGCATCTGCGTAGTTTTCTGATGTTGATCTGCCGCTGCTTTACCCTTCCTATATGCGATGCAGGTGGAAGCCGCCCCGTCCCGCCAACACGCCGGTTTCCACTTCAGCGACCCCGCGCGCGTCGGGAGCCCATAACATCACCTACAACGGTGTCTGCGTGGACCTGCGCTCGCCTACATTTGGCTGGCAGATGCCGCAGCCGTCAACAGCTGCCGGGATCGCCGCCGACCAGCCGCCGCAAGAACAGGCCGTACCAGATATCTTCAATGATCCCGTGTACGTGCAGTCCATGAAAGAGTTTGGTGTGGACATGGGATCCTCGCCACGTCACTCTGCGCCCGATGCAGGCGACAGCCTTCCAGCCCCTCCAGTTGTGGGACTGGGTGGTGATTTGCTGCTACACATCAGTGTACCCGCCGGAGGAGCTCCTCCGCAAGTGGAGCTGCCCGCGCTGGCGTCTGCACATTCGGCAGAGAGCCCTGAGCCCAACGGAGCAGCGCCCTCGCCTCAGGTTGCAAGCACGGTAGCCGCGCCCAACGTGATGCAGGGTGCTTACCACAGTCTCGGCGCCACCGCTGCAGCTGTAACGGCCGCCACGGGCGCAACCCCTTCACCTGGCAAGGCGCGAGTCAACCGGACGCCTCCAAGCATTTCTTTTGCTGTGGACGGCGAGCGGGGGCCTTTCCTTCCCCAAGGATATCAAGCGGCTGACCAGTCCGCAGCTAGCACCATGAAGCCGGCCTACAGCGCTCAGCAGAGCTTCGGCTTCCCAATCATTGGGCGAGCGGCTGACTCTCCGGCATCTCTGCACGTGCGGCCGGGGCGTGCTGTGCCGTGCGGCAGCCCGACGCGGTCTCGGGACTGGAACCGCCAGGGCGACGTGCAATCCAGTAGCCCCGATCCCTTCGGAGCCCGAGGCTTTGGCAGCGGAGCTGCGGACAACCCGCCAACGCCTGGCTCAGCTCAATCAGCTGGCGGCAGTAGCTGCAGCTTCGGGGATCTAGTGGGTGACCCCGATCGCAACAGCGCCTCGCTCGGAGCTGCATCGGATGACGCGTGCCAAGACGGGGATGGTGCCGTGGAGGCCGATCAGCAAGATGGGGCCATGGCAGCAGTAGCAGGCGGCCTGTCCCCTCGGCAGTCAACGCTCTTGCCCATCCGTGAAGAGGAGCCAGCGCATTGCGATCAGGAGCTGTGGGATGCGGAGAACGTTGCGCCTGTTTTGCCAACGCAGAGCAGCAAGTCCCACCGGCTGTCACTGCTGCGACCAGCACCAGCAGGCCCGCAGGAGCAGCGCCCTGCCCTTCACCCGCTCACCAATGGTTCGGGCCCCGGGCCTACAGCTGTTGGTATGGGCCGCTACGCCGTGCAGTTCTCGGACGACGAGGAAGATGGTAAGTCAAGCATGAGGGAACATTTCGCATAAGCCTAATGGATTCTCTGGCAATCCTTGTGGTTACATGCTGTTGGATAGGGTTTCCGACAGGGTTTCCGGAATGTATCCAAACCTTGTTATGCTCCTCTCGTAGACTTGGTGGTGGCGGCTGAAGTGTTCTTGCGGCAGCAGTCTGGAGAGGCTGGAACGGAGGGCCGCTCGTTGGACGAGGCCACATCACAGGCTAAGTACGGCACCGACGCGGTGGGCGCCACCAGCGTCAGCTTTGCGGTAAGCCATCCTGCAGTATTAGGGCCAAAATATCTGCAGTGCCCAATGCCCGATAGTGTCGTGTCGAATACGTGTCTACCGTGCAATTGCCAGGGTGCCCGTGCGAGCGACAGACTGGTGGGTTCTCCAACCTCAGCAGCGGCGGGGATATGTTTCCCACATTCATGTTGAGTTACCGGCTTTATGATCCCTCGTGTCTCAACGACCCATTGGCTCCAGGTCTGCTCGGGTCTTGACGGAGTTCCAGGAACTCCCAGGGCGGAGGTTGCCACGCACGTAGAGCGGCGACTGGTCTTTGACACGCCACGGTCAGACGAGGAGGCTGATACGCTAAGCAGCAGCGACGCCTCACAGGACAGCGGCGCTAGCGGCGGTGGCTCTCCTGTCGAGCAGCACCAGGGCAGCAGCGGCGGCGCCCCGGCTGGAACTCTCCCAGGGCATGGTCAGGCGGGCAGCCGGTCGGTAGAGCTGGATCTGTGGGAGGATGCTGTGAACCCGCACGAGGTTCAGGGCCTGGAGGATGTGCCCTTGGACTTGCTCCTGCCGGAGGCCGCCGACCTTGACGAGCTCATTGCAGCAGCGGAGGGCATGGCTGCCGCGGAGCAGACGGCCACCGGTGATGGCGCTGAGGAGGACGCAGCGTCCGAGGTGGCATCCGTCAGCGGCTCAGCCCCGGGCCCGGCGACGCGGGCGCAGGCGCGGCACCAGGCTGTGCGGCGCTCCCATGCTGAGAATCCGGAGAAGCCAGCAGCAGCTCCCATCGCGCCGCTTGCACGGTGGCTGCTCGACGGCCTATCCTTCCTGTCGCCTCTGGGCCCAAGCAAGGTGCCCCTCAGCCCGGCCACCATGGCGCTGACCAGGAAGGAAGCATCGGTAGTCCCGATGGTGGCGCCGGGGACTGTAGCTCCCGTCTGCGTCTCCCGCGTGCGGCGCCGGGCCCTGAACGCCGCGTTGCTGGGCGCGCTGGGCTCTGACGCCGATGGCGACGGGTCTGAGCAGCTGGATAGCCCACAGACGCCCACCCATTCGGCAGGCCTGATCCGCGATGGAGGAGTCACGGAAGCTTATGACGTTGCCGCAAGCGCGGTCCGCGGCGGCCCTGGCGCCCCATCTGGCAGCTACGCGGCGGATAGGGCCGCTCAGGGCGTTAACCAGCGCAGCTACTCGAACGCGTGGACGTCGTCCCATGCGAGCGGATCGGAGGCCCAGCCTGTGCCAGCGGTGGGTTTCGGCGGCGCGGAGAGCGACTCCTCCCGAAAACTGCAGCATTCAAATCTAATGGCAGACCTGAGGGACGAAATCATCAGGCGGTCCATGCAGGTGCGATTCCTGGGCCAGGGCTTTATCTGGATAAGGCTGGCACCTAGCATGTGCGACAGTCACGTGTGCAAGTTGCGAACCGATCTTCTCCCTGTGCAGGTGTCCCAGGGCGTCCTCGCTCGCCGTGACAGTGCCGAGCAGCAGGCGGACAGCATGGCCAGCCCGCAAACGGCACACATGGTGTCTGTGGCGACCTCCCCTTTGGCGCAAGGCGGCCGCTGGACGCCAACGCAGAAGCGCAGCAGCCCACCAAAGCCAGCACCGCCGCCGCCGCCACCGCCGCCACCCCCTAGCGCCAAGGCTCCTGGCGCACCGCCACCACCGCCGCCACCACCACCACCGCCGCCGCCGGCTAACGGCAAAGGACCTGGAGCACCGCCGCCACCACCGCCGCCACCTCCACCCAGGGCTCCACCACCGCCGCCGCCTCCAAAAGGTACTGCAGGTGCCGATGTCCACATGATAAGCAAGCAGTCCGCTTCTTGTATTCTCAATCGGAGCAACGCGTGTGATTAGGCGGGAGTCGCTTGTTAGGAACTCAATGCCGTACATCTGCCTCTTGTGCCTCAGGGTTCAAGCGTGTGACTCCCAGCCGCGACCAGCGCCTGCGACTCAAACAGCTGCACTGGGATAAGCTGGCGCAAGCTGAGCCGGGCTCTTTTTGGGATTTGGTGCAGGTGAGTAAGGAGCCATTGCCTGTGGTTTGTACTGCCAAGGTGTTGCCGATGAAATCTGACAGCGGCAACGATGTGAACCGCCAACCCAAAGGTTTCCATGTGTCGTTGGTAATTTGTCCGCAGAAGTCGCAGCCGTCACTGGACAAGGAGCGCAGGTCTCAGCTTTGCACGCTGTTTGCGCTGTCGGAGAATGCTGCTGTGCTGGCACGGCTTAAGAGCAAGGCGGACGCGGGCAGCGGTGCCCCGATCGAAGGAGCCGTGCCGTCAGTAGTCCGGCTGGTTGACCACACCAGGGCCCACAACATCAGCATCGTCCTCTCTGGTGCGTTCGCTTAATGCAGCATTATGTGTGGCAACGCCCTTGTTGCAACATCATGCGACGTGTGGCCCCGAGACTTCCCAGCTCCACAGGTTTCGGCGCGCACATCGTTAACCAGGCCATGCGTGCTTGTATTGCTTCGCAGTGCAAGCAAGCTGTAACCCGTTCCACCCATCGCACCCCCCCTGCATCCTCGCAGGCATCCGCATGACACCGGAGGCGCTGCATGACGCAATCATGCAACTGGACTCGTCGGCGCTGGAGGCCGACCAGCTGAGGGCGCTGCTGCGCGGGGCGCCCAGATCGCAGGAGCTGGCAGACCTGCAGGCGTACCTCCAGGCGAGTGCGCCAACCTCGCGCGCCGCAAATAGGAGCAAGGAGTGCGGCCATCTGGTCCCTGCAACGCAACGCCCCGTAACGCACCGCTGACGCATCTATCTGTGCACTAACTGCCCCGTTAGCCTAAACTCGACCTTGTGCTCGCCGCAGGGTGTACACCCGCGTTACCCCGGCGTTTCAAACCCCGATATCCTCGGCATGGTAGAGAAGTTCTTCCTCGAGGTGCGAAGCCCGGGATTGAGGGAGAAGGGCTCGATAGCCAGCTGCCTGTTGTATGGAGCGCGGGTGAGGCTCGATACATGGTACTGCACCGGTGCTGTTCATACGCTGCTTCGCCATGCACCGTCTCAATCCCGCAGGTCGGGCGCGTGCCGTGGCTGGAGCAGCGGCTCAGCGCCATGGCCCTCATGAAGGGATTCGACGGCGCTGAGCAGCAGGTGCGCTGTGGAATAGGAATCGTACATCGTGCAGGAATGGACTTGAAAGAGTGTGTGGCGGTATCGGCTGTTGAGCACAAGGTTGCGCGGTGATGTACATGAGCGACGGTTTGGCATGATCGCCTGTTGCGCGGTATCAGATGCTAGGGTCCACGCTGAAACGCCTGCATCTGTCCGTCCCATGTCTTATGTCTGTCGTTTTTGACGTGGTCCCTTGCAGGTCAAGGAGCTGGTGGAGGTGGTAGACCGGGCGGTACACGCCGTACGGGAAAGCACTACCCTGCGGGTGAGTACTCAAGCTGTAGATAGAAGCGTTCGCTCCACCCAGACTGGGCACCGACATCTTACTGCCTCTGCTGCCTAACGTGCAGATGCTCCTCGGACACATCCTCGCTGTCGGAAACACTCTGAACGAGGGCACCGTGAGGGCGGAAGCTGCAGGTGCGGAGGGATGCGGCCGACGGGGTCGTGGTTGCGTCCTATGTTGTGTTGTGTCGTAAGGGCTTGTGCGAAAATGTACCAGCTTCTTGCTTCAATACTGTCCGCAATTGTTTGAGTGCTTACATCATTCCCGGCACGCTTCTCTCCTGGTCCCAGGCTATAAACTGGACGCCCTGCTGAGCCTCGCCGCCATCAAGGCGGCCGACCGCAGGTGCGTACCACACGGCTGAAGAGAGAAACTCGACTACCAACTGTCACGTGCGTCTCTAACGAGCTCTGGCATGACGTTCCGCTGAGACCTTCCCCCTCCCGGCTACCCTGCCTCCCACAGCACGTCGCTGTTGCACTGGATGGTGGAGGACCTGCACGGGGAGGCGCCCGAGCTGGCCTCCATGCCGGTCCAACTCGGCCTGCCTGTCAAGGCGGCCGCCAACGTGCAGGTGGGCTGCCCCAGCGCATGCGGATCGCCCGGCTTGCGCATGCCCTTCACTACACACACTTACGCAATGGGTGCTTGGGGGCTTATCTGCGTGCTGGGTTGGCAAGAAACTGTTCTCTTCCCTTCCTGCCCCGCAGTTGAGCAACCTGTCCGGCCTGGTGGATGAGCTGCGCGGAGGCGTGGAGCTTATGGCGGGCCAGGTGGAGGCGCTAGAGGGCGTGGTGGCGCAGCACGGCCACGAGGGCCCTACACCGGGCGAGCAGGCGGGGCCGGAGGAAGACGCGGCGCGGCGCAGCCTGGCGGACAGGCTGTTTCTGGACCGCTGCCGGGCCTTCCTGGCCGTGGCGCGGCCGCGCTGCGCGGCGCTGGAGGCCCTACAGGTCAACTGCGTCCGCGGCCTGAGGGAGCTTGCCAAGTTCTTCCAGGTGTGATATGAGCGGTTCCGTCGTAACAGCACGCGCGAGCACATGCACAACCGCGGGAGAGAACCCATTGCTTGTAGTCCGGTTATAAACCGCAAGCTGTGCCGCACGGTGGAATGGCGAACGGGGCTTTACGCTTGTACCTTGGGCTGCTCCCGCCGCGCCCCCTTGCAGGACGAGTTCGACCCCAAGGACCCGTCCCGGCAGCTGCAGCAGCTGCGGGACTTCCTGGCCGCTCTGGAGAAGGTGCTTGGGGCCATTGCCGCGGACAAGGCTCGCAAGGCTCGCGAGGAGGCGATGTCCAAGGCCTCCGCCGCCTGGCGGCGAAGCACTGCCGGTGCAGCGAGCAGCAACGCCACAGCGGGCACCAGCAGGAACACTGTTGCGGCGTCGGCCCAGGGCGAAAGCGGCGAAGAGGCCACTAGCCGCCGGGTTCCGCAGGTTTAACGTGTCCACGTGTGGTCGCGCTACGGTCAGGGAGCTGGCCGTTGGGCCTTGAATTGGAGATGGGCCTGTCTGCTCCCCCCTTTCTTCGGCCTGGCCCGTTCCGTCGGCTGGCAATATGGAACTACAGGCAAATGCATCACATCGTGACGGGCAGCTGGCTCATTATGCTTCACTTGAGCATGGCGCTGCAGGACAGGGGCCAGATCGGGCGCCTCGCTCCATTGGGGACCCCGCTACAGCCACAACGAACGTGCACCAGTCGGGGTCGGCGGCGGGGCAGGTGCGCAGGTTGCCTGCTTGCGCCGAGGTGAAGCACCATGGCAAGACTGCTGAGGACTGGCAAGGCTGCTTGTGGGACAAGTCGATGGCCCGAAGGCACTTGTCGTATTGGTGTGTGCAGGCGTTTAGATGCGTGAGTGTCGATTCTTTCTTAGTGGATACCGTTAGTGTTGTACGTATTGCTCTATAGATATCATACTACATGAGGTCGGAGGACATGTACAACGTATAGCAGAAGCGCAACGGCACTCGCCATGACTGCACTGAACGGCGCGAGCAGGCCACAAAAGCCGCGCAGCAGGGCGTCTATGTAATTGAAGTATGACAGAAGAGTTACAATCCAATGTCGTGCACAATGAGCATCAGCTACAGCGCCGCTACACGTACTCGAACTGGGTCAAGTGGGTGAAGCATATCGCATGAGCACCGAGCCACCGACAACTGCAACAGGCGGCATGTGAGAGACTCGTTGCATCTGTAACTGTACAGATACAGGTTACAGGCTCCCCAGAGGGGCTGCAGGCCTGCAGCACTCGGGCACTGTTTCATTGCTTGGTTTGTCTGCTGGTGCTGCCTTGCTCCCCGTCCTTTCGCAGTAATTTCCCGGTGGCAGGCCGGGTCCCCCAGCGTCGGGGGTACTGTAACGAAGTCTGTCTGTCTGTCTGCAGGCCACACGAGCCGATTGGCTCCCGACCCGCCATAGCAGAGTGGGTGAAACACCCGTTGTCTTAGCCCCAAAACATGAAAAACAAAAAGCGCAACGTGACACACACACCACAACTTGGCGCTGTGAGGACGCGTACGCAAACTTGGCAATTGCAGATAAGGACCTGAGCGGTTCGTGGGTTTAGTGATTAGTGTGTATTGTTGTGAAAGAAACCACCTATACGGCAGCAACCGTAAACGTATGCTCCTCAGGGCCGAAACCCTTCGCACTATCCAAAGTGCCCAAAATCGTACTGCATCCAGCCCCCGGACTCAATCTCCGCGCCCTTCCGCCACCGTGGGGACAGACCCTGCCCGTAGCTGACTAGCCAATTTAAAAATGTATATGTCCGCACTGACGCCAAAAGACTCCAGCAATCACCGACGCCCGGCCGCCGCCATGTTGGTTTGGCAGTCCCCGCGGTTCGCTGCTTCAGTGGGTTTAAGTTGCAATAAGGGTATGCCGATACATACACGACTTGACGGCCATCTAGATAAGATCCACCGGCCGCACCGCCTCCACCGCCTCTAGCAACGGCAAGGGCCCGGGCGGATACCGGATACCGGAGCATCTTTAGCGAAGGACGATGACGACGGCCGCGGCGGCGGCGGTGAAGGCAGTGCTGCCGGCAGCGGCCAAAGCGACGGCGGCGCCTCCTGCCATGGCGGCGGAGACAGCAGCAGTCGAATGATGGACGAAATCGCTGCTGCAACCGCAACGCTTTCGTCCCCCGAGGCTGGGTCAAGGGCCGAGCGCTGGCGGCAGTGGCTCGACGCCTTCTCGTGGAGCTCAGCAGCTCACCGCTGCATGGTCTCCATGCCGTCCTGGGCAAAGTGCCGCACAGGTGGGACGCGGGCCGGGTCCGGGCGCTGCTGGACTGCCTCCTCGCAGCCGCCATCGCGCAGCCAACGCAGCTGCTTGAGATGATGGCGGCACCGGAAGCCGTCGAGGCGGAGGGGCCGGGGCCAAATACGCGAGCCGCCGGAGCAGGAGCGGCGGCAACGACGACAGCTCGCCCTTTCGGTGGAGGCGCCTCCTATGGTGGCCGCGGCGGCGGCGGCGGTGACTGTGACGGCGGCGGAGGAGGGCCTTCGCAACGGCCCGCGCCCGCCGTCAAGGCGTCTGCCGCCGCTGCCACAGCCGCCCAAACCTGGCAGCCTCCCGCGCTCCTGTTCCTCGAGCGGCTCTCGACGGCGCTGCGAAGCCTGAGCTGCGTCCGGGGCGATCGCGCGCTTTCACGCTTCTTGGATCATGTCTTTGAGGCGATTCGTGAGAATGACATTTCTACCTTTGACTTCATGCATTCCGGGGCATCATCGGCGCTGTGTGACCGCCGGGCCCTGACGCTGCTTCATCTGGCGGTGTCGTTGGCGCCCCCAGCCGGGGAGATTCTCGAGCAGCCGGCCGAGGGCCTGCCGCCGGCCTGCGCCAGCCCGCGCTGCACCAACCTGGCCGGAGAGAGCGACGCGGGGCTGATGGCGGCGGTGGTGGAGGGGGCTGGCGGAGGTGGCCGGAACGGAGGCGGCAGCGGCAGCAAAGGAGGCGAAGACGGCGGCGGCAGCAGTGGCGGCCGGCAGGTGTCGCCGTGGTGCTCCGCTGATTGCCAGCGGGCGAGCGAGGGACGCGCCGCAGAGTGCGGCGGTGGCGGGGCGCCATAGACGGGGGCCGGGGCGGGCCTTTCAGGGGCTGGAGTTGTCGTTCAAGCACCCCTTCTTCCGGCCCCAATGTTTTGTTTAGGCCCGCCCCGAAAACGGGTGTTTTTACAGAAACGTGCAAGATAGCCAGCCTGGCGGGCCTCCGGGGCGGCAAAGGGCAGGCGCGCGGGGGGGGCGTTATCATGAGGGCTGTGCGATTTGTGGGCATCACGGCAGTTGGGGTCGGTTGGCGTGGGACGCAGGCTGCACTGTTGGCAGCAGGGTGGAGATCTGGGCGAGGCATGATGTTCATACGTTGGGGCCGAGTGTGTGGAGCACGGGCGGGGATGTCTGGAGGTCCTTCTTTGCCCAGGCAGGGAGGACCCTCCGGTGGTACCCGCCGAGCTTGCCGACCCACTCCGCACCGGGTCCGTGCTCAACAGAGGCAGCCCCTTGTCCGTACGGCAGCTGCAGAGCGGCATTGCGTTCTCGTGTAAGCGGCTGGCAATGGAGTGGATGCCGAGCAGACACCGGAGGCGGTGTGCACGACCGCGAGTGTGCACGGCGGTCCAGCGGCACCTAACTTGGCAGGACCAGCGCGAATACCATATATCGCGGCCCCAGCCGCGGAGGACCCTTTCGGATTGGTTTCTGGCGTGTTACTGGATGCATGCAGCTGAGGCACGTCCTCCTTGTAACAAAGTATTGAGTTTTATTGCGGTCCCAGCAAGCGCGTGGGCACCTGCTGGATGCTGGCTGGCGGTCTGCATCCTGCACAGCTCCTCGTTGTAGTTGAAACATGGCGCTGTACGACGGTTCGCATGCATGTCTACAGGAGTTACAACCTGCGCAATGAGATGTGGTTGCAGAGACAAAGTCATACACATTCTCTGCGCTAAGCGTTCACGCCGCGTGAGTATCGCCCCTGCCTTCTCCTCCAGTGGTACATCTGCGCTAGATGCTGAGTTCGTTTGGGCTTCTGTACACGCCAGCCACTGACTCCCTGCGCAAAAACGCACCGTTGCAACAAACTAGCGTACATGTAAAATGTGGCCCACGGGACGCCAAAAGTGACCCATGGGTCGACAGGGACCCTCACTGGTGCCGTACTATCTATGTCTTACTTGTATCCCGGAACTTATGGCAGCCCTGAATCGTTTCCGTAAGGGTATGAGGCGCTATTCAGGGGCCATCACAGTCAAACATTGGGCATTGGAGTCTGCCGTGGCTGCTTGTCGTCAGCCGAGCCGGATGGGTTTCAAGAGAGTGGCACCGGTGCGGCAGGCGCTTACCCTTCAAGAACTAAATGTCACTCGACTGACGCCTTCCAGGCCATCCGCGAGGGGTTCACCCGCGCGGGACTTTTGACACCATAGGCCAGGGCACGCTCCATCAGCACTTGCTCGCTCCTGCTGCAACATGTAAGACGGTGACGAGACGGCCGTGGCGCCGACAGCGCTGCTCGCCGTCCGGTTTGTACGTACGGCTCGTGTTGGTTGATGGCGGCGGCGGCGACAGTGGATCAAACATTCGGCACATGCCGTAGCGCGTCTTGCCTTCGACGTGAGCTGCGACAAGCAGGGCGGTGCAGCGAGTACTTGTGGCGGTTGTCTGTCTGAGACGCGCTCTTGAGCTGGATTGGGTTTGCGTCGACTAGTGCCGGGGCGCCCGAGAAGCCGAGAAGTGTGGAGCGAGGTAGCACAAGTGTACCGCAAGCCCGTGAAGGCACAAACCACCTTCTTAACGCCTTGTAGACATGGTACCAATTGACTTGCTTCCAGTTCGGCGGCATTGACAGGTGTCCTGTGCTGTCGTCCACCAAGCTGCGGGTTCCGGGTAGCATTGGCGCACCACGCATGCCCGCCACGGCCACCGGCAGACTTGTCAGCAGTGGGGTGACGAAGCCCTCCCCGACTCCCGACTGGACTGCCTCCTCATATCCCGGGTGCGCCACCTGCGGCGAGCCTAGCCGGGTCGCGACTCGCGAGGCGAGGCACTGGTGGTGCTTTTCAGAGCCGCCGCTTAGGGAGATGCGGCGGGAGGCATGCCCAAGGCAGCAATCGGGGCAAGGCGCCTCGGAGAGGAAGATACCGCTTTAAGGAGGATTACGCCAGGAGTGGTGACGCGAGACCCTAGCTCTGCTATGGCGTCAGCTTCCTGCGCTGGAAGAACGATGGCTAGTTGTATGCTGCAGAGACGAAGGTATCATTGCTGTGGAGATATTCGGAAACGCTGCGCCGGAGCCTAAAGACGGCACCCACGAGTACGAGCCGTCGAAATGCGTCAGCTTCTGGAACAAGGTTAGCCAACAAGGTTGCAGACCATCAGGTTCCAGGGCCCGTGCGCGTCATCCCGCCGTGACCCGTGGGCACGCACCTGCACATGCGTGACGCACCGGGCGACATGCGTTTGCCGGCGGTCGGGGCATCAGGTGCCCACTTAGCGGCCGGTCTGTCCACTGAGGGAACAGCCCTTGCACTGAACTACCCACAGGAGCTACTGGGGTCCAAGTTCGGCAGCGGACGTTGCGCCGGACCGATGCACTGACCCACGGGTCGGCTCCCTGGGTCACACCGCAAACCGGCGTCTCAGGCTTCGCGGTTCGCGAGCAAGTGAGCTCAACACCCGCGAGAGAGGACCGTCGCAAACAATGTGGTGATAACACCAAGCAGGATGACCAATTGGAAGCGCACGCACTGAGTGCCAGGGTCGTGTAAGGGCCCCGCCCAACCAGTGGCGCGTTAAGGGCAGGCGTGCTGTGCGTCCAGGTATCCCAATGGGTGCGCAGTTTAGTGCGGAACCGCGTCTAACGCACCGGTCACTATATTTGGCACGAGACCCTAGCGGCTCTGTATTGGTAACGGACCCCGGACAGCTCCCAGAGCTCCACGAACCATGGCAGCACTCCCAGGCGCAGCGTGCCTCACTCATTTTGCCGCAGCGCGGTTGCGACTGCCCTCAGCCACACCGCCACGGCCCGCGCGCCCGGGTCCGCCACCCTCGCAAGAACCTCGGCCGGGACGTAGGAGGCACGGCCCGCGGCCGCCGCCATCCCGCGGGTCGCCTCCGCTCCCTCCTCCGCCGCCAGCGCAGCCGCCTCCGCCGCCGCAACCCCACCAGCACCTGCGAAACATTCAGGCAGGCAGGACGAGCCTCAGCATAGGGCCCATAGAGCAGCCAATACTGAAAATATATGTCCTGCCGAGCAGAATCCCAGAGAGTAGAGATTTACTTCGGTCGCAAACACGCAGCATGCAACCCACCCGAGTCCAGGCTCGCCAGCAGCGCATCCCGCGCCGGCAGGAGGGCGTCCAGCATGGTACGGCAGCCGCGGTCGGCGCGCCCGTACTTTTGCACCGCCGCGAGCCCCGCCGCAAGCGCCTCTGCCCAGTCCCTCGCCGAGGCGTCACCAGCGGCCGCGCTGGACTGCGCGGCAGGAGGGAGGCAGACAGAAACCGTTCGCGCCAAACACTGCCGAAGGCGTCAACAGCCGGAACCTTCTAGCACGGCATTCCGGACACGCTATGCCCCCCACCCAGCAGGGTGCCGCCTCACAGCCGTGAACCGCACCTTGAGTGTCCGTGCTGCGGCCGTGATCATGATGTCGTACAGCGCACCGCTGCTGCCGCCCACCGCGCTGCGCACACACGCCGCCACCTACGCCGGGCGGGGCGGGGGTGGGGGGTGGGCGGAGGCGGGGTTGACGGGAACACGGAGGCGACGAGGTGCCGCACACCGCCGCCAGCACACTTGGCGGGCGACTATGGCCGCATGAGCCGGCAGCCGAGGAGCCAGCGTAGTTCCCGTAGTGGCGCTCCCGGTCAGCCGCCAGCACCCCTCTCGTTGCGGTTGCATGCAGGCCGGTGCAGCTCCGCGAACCCACCCCGCCGCCCTCCCAGGTTCGTCCCCTCGGCCGCACCTGCTGCGCGCTGGTGGCCGCGGACGTCAGCTCCAGGGAGCCCGAGTCCAGCGCGCGCAGCAGCGCCGAGGCGGCCCCGGCCAACGTCGCACCGCAGTCCCCGTCGCCCACCTGGAGGGGCGCAGGGGGCGGAAGGGTTGGAGGGGGCGGAGGGGAGTAGCTGCAAGCTGTCCGGATGAGGATGAGCGGACGCTGTGCGATGATCGCTCCTTCATTGATCAATCGCGTCCGCGCCCGCCCGGCCCCACCTTGGACAAACCCGACGCGGCCCTACATGCCCATGCCTTGGGGTCCTCCTCGCCCAACCCGGCCCCAGCCCACCTGGGCGTCCATGGCGTCCAGCTCGGGGGCAGCGGCCAGCAGCGCCCCCGCGGCGGCACGCAGCGCACCGCCCAGCGCCGCAGCCGCCGGCGAGGGGGAGGGCGCCGACGCGGCCGCACCCGGGGCGGGACCTGGCGCAGCGCCCCCTCCCGCTGGACCGTGCGTCAGCGGCGCGGGCGTGTCCGACAGAGTGTCCGGGTCGAAGGGCCCCGGCAGTGCGGGTCCCCGGGGCAGCCAGCCGGGGGCCTCCGTGGGCGCATCCAGCAGCCCCAACAGCTCCTCCCAGACCAGGCAGGCGCCGGCGGCGCCGCCAGCTGCCGCCGTCGGCGTGTAGGCGTCGTACGAGAGCAGCGTAAGGGACATGCCGGCCATGTCCAGTGACGTCATGTACGGCCCGACGTACAAGCGGTCAATGGTCGCGTGCAGCTCGCCTCGCAGCGTCCGCAGCGCCTCGCGGGTGACGACCGACAGCTCCAGCGGCGGAGTGGCGCCCAGGCTGTTCACAAGCAGCGCGCAGCGGGGGCGGGGGCGCGGGGAGGCGCCAGCGCCGACGCCCCCGTCGCCGCCACTGCCACCGCCGCCGGTAGCCGCCGCATCCAGCGCCACGTCCGCGGGTTGGCGCAGCCGGAAGAAGGGCCCGTCTGCGATGCTGCGCAGCATGCGGCGCACCAGGTCGGCTGCCCGGGGCGGGGGCGACTCCCGGCTGCGCCCCGGCTCGCCGTGGATGCCCAGGCCTAGCTCCACCTCTTGCGGCCCCAGCCTGAACGGGGGTGGGGTGGGGGGCGGGCCCGTCGAGGTTGGCGTCCGCACCGGGGGCCGGAAAGGGGTTACGACGAGACAGGTGCGGGAGATAGCTGACGCTTGTTGACCGCTGAAGGGGATGGCAGCGGACTCTCACAGCGCTGTGCGGTCCATCAGGGCCCAGCCGGACAACAACCCCTTGGAGGCAGGCAGGCGGGGGGGGGAGTGCAGGGGAGTCCGTGCGCAGAACAGGAAGCGTGTTGCTCCTTGATTCCCACACACCCATGCTTCTTACTCGAAGCTTGCACTTGGAGGAACCCCCCCTCCCCTCCCCTCCCCGCCGGTGGCAGGCGCGGGGTGCCACCGGCATCGCCACGCACTCCCCGCCGCACCTGTCGGAGGTGGGCTTCCCGGGCAGGGTGCACACGGTCAGCCCCACGCCCAGCGTCGCCATCGCACCCGCAACCCGGCCCGCCACCGCCGCCACCTCAGACAGCGGCAGGCCCCGCGCGGCAGCGGCGCCCGCCGCCTGCAGGCCACCGGGAAGGGTGGCAACGGGAAGGGAGGGAGGGCCCCGCAGGCGGCTGACTGGAGGAGCCGCCGGCCGGACCGGTGGAGTGCGGCAGGGAATGGGCCTAGGGCATGCGCCCGGAGGTGCGGGCGGTGGACAGCGGCCGTGCGCTCTTGCCGATCCCTCTCCTCCATGCTCCATCCCCGCCTTCCCAGCCCGGCAGCCCCAGCCGCACCTTGTGCACGAGCACGGTGCCCGCCAGCCCCCTCCGCCCCGCGATGGGCGACGGCTGCGCAATCGCCACGTCCTCCCCCACCACCACCATCTCCACCGCTAGGCCCTCCGCCATCGCCTGCTCGGCCGCCAGCCCAAAGTGGAGTCGGTCACCTGCCGGGGCGCGCGTGTGAGGGAGTGCGCGGGGGGGGGCGCTTCAGATGGGAAAGTAGGCGACGGCGGTACCGAGGCATAGAGAGAAGGCAGATGAAGGGGTGAAGCTTGCAAGAGAGAAGTGGTGAGTCAGAGGAGGCGGGCATGATGCTGTATTTGTGAAGGAAACGGGTGGGCTCATCGGCAAGGCTGCGGTCGTCGGTGGGGCGTGGCGGGACCACGAGACCGACGGCCGCCAGCCGCACGGATGTCACGCGCGCAACAAGGTGCTCCCCCCATTCGGGTGCACCCCACCCCACCCCACCCCACCCCACCCCACCCCACCCCACCCCACCCCACCCCACCCCACCCCACCCCACCCCACCCCACCCCACCCCACCCCACCCCACCCCACCCCACCCAACCTGTGTAGTTCTTGACGATCAGCAGGCAGCCGGCGGGGCCCGTGACGGCGCGGATGGCCGCGAGCACCGCCTCAGCGGAGGGGGACTGTGGGGGCGGGATTGGGTGGGGTGGGGTGGGGTAGAGGGTTGGAAGGCATTCTCAGTAGAGAAGCCCTTGCGTGGGGTGGGGTGGAACTGAGCCGGCAGCTGTGGGGAGGCATCTTCACTACTAGAGGCGCCGGCGTGCGGTAGCGGCCTGAAGGCTTGGTAGGGGATGCCCGCCCGTGGGCGCTGCGGCCCCTGCCCCCGCAGCCGGGGACGCTGCGCCACTGCGGCGTCGGCTGCCTGCCAATAGCAATTGACAGTACGAGTGCTCACCGCGAAGACGTCACCGCACACCGCGGCGGCCAGCATGCCGTCGCCCACATAGCCCGCATGAGCCGGCTCGTGGCCGCTTCCACCACCGGAAATGACTGCCACTTTGTTCTTGGCATGATGACGGTTGATCACAACCTTCACCTTTGCACAGCGGGCACAAACAAGCGACCGATGAGTGTTGCGTTCGCTTTTTCGCCGAGCGTTAAGTGACAGTAAGCCTCACTTGTGGGGATCCTTCCAAGCGCTGCAGGTGTGGGTGCGTGAGAACCAGCCCCTCGAGGGCATCCGTGACTGCAGAGTCTGGGCTGTTGAGCAGCTTCTTGGCGCTGGTCATGAATATGATTTGGATCAACTGGATGTTTCAGCCTATATGGCAGGTTGATGCTGGGGGCTATCCAAAACCTTGCCCCTCCGAAACCAATGGGCACGCCGAAACCAAACGCCCCACCCCGCCCCGGCCCGGGGTGTGACGCAGAGGGGATCCTACATGTGCACTGCTTGTAGTGTTCAGTTGGGTTTAAATATGCGAGCAGGGTGTCATACGAGCAGGGTACACGGTTGATTAAATGCCGTGGAACGAATGTGCAATCACGTCGTATTCCCGCCATCGCCGCTCAGGACTGCTATGCGCCCATTTCGGAACGTCCGCTCTCCGCAACGGGCAGGGCTGGGCCCTCCCCAAGTACCCGTCCCAGCGGCCGTCAGCACAACCGGAAACTGCTCCGGAGAGCGGCAGTACGATGGACACTTTGGGCAGTATGGGGAGGTTGTTACGAAGGAAGTAGAGGCACACGGCCGCGCGCGTGGTCGCCCGAAACGCCCTTGACAGTCCTCCAGCAAGCACATGGGTTCCCATGTTACCACGGCCTTCCTAAGGACAGTAGATCGGGCATTCCCCTGCCGTCAAGGCGCTCGAAAGACCTTTCCGGGCGGTAGCATCAAAGGTAGCATCAAAGTCTGCCACCCGCCCGCCAGCGGGGCATCCGGAGCCACAAAAGACGGCATCACAGTTACCCCATATAATGCGACCCACACTGCAGTACATAACTAAATGAAGATCGGCGTCGTAACGCCGCCATCCTGCGCACATGGCAATAGACGCAGGAACGATTCTCGCCTCCGGTACTTGTGCCAATAAGGGCCGCATCCTGCAGGGCTGCAGCTGTCCTCCAGCTCTCCAATGTCGCCCAGACCGCGCGCACGAAATACAAATAGCCCACCCCCCTAAACACGCCATCACAGGGTTCACCGACCCATCTAGTGCCTGCACCAAGCAGGCTATGGAGGCCCACAACACCTTAGGCCTTCACAACGTTTTCAAAGCGACGCGCCCGGCCTGGATCGGCCCAGCGCGCACGACCTTAAGACACGGCTGCTGTGGCCCTCCCCCTGCCCCTCCCCCTGCCCCTTCCCCTTCCCCTGCCCCTTCCCCTAGTTCCCGTGCCGCTCTTGGCCCCGCCTCCAAGCGTCTTCTGCACCTTCCCTCCCGCCACCCCCTCCGGCGCCCCCTCCATTGCGGCATGCACATGGCGCCGACCCCTGCCGCGGCGACCGCCGCGCCCGCGCACCGCCGGCCCAGCAGCGCCCCCCTCCCCCTCCTCCGAGTCGCCACAGCTGGTGCCGCTGCCGCCCGCGCTCTCCCGCTCCCCATCTTCCTCCGCATCCGAAGGAGGCTCCGCTGGCTCGGAACGCCTGCCCGCCTGCTTGCTGGCGCGGGCCGATGGCGGAAGTGCTGCCGGGACCGCGGCCCGTGGGCGCAGTACTCGCCCCGTCGCGCCGCAGCGGCGCTTCGCCCGCTCCTCTTCTTCGTTGGCGTGCTGCTCCAGGTCCCCCTCATCCGTCCCGGCCAGGGCACGGCCGCCATAAGCACGAGGCTCCGCCTCCTCCTCCTCCCCATCGTCCTGCGGTGACGGAGCAACAGCTGCGGCGGTGGCCGCGTGCCCCTCCGCCGACGCGCCCGAGCGGCGCCGTGCCACCTCCGGCGCCCCGGCAGTGGCCGCGCCGGCAGCGGCCGTGTCAGCGCGGGCTTGCTCCGTCACCTTTGCAACTGCTGCCTGGGCAGAACCCGCCGCAGCCGCCGCCGGCTGCCGCTGGGAGGGCGAGGCCGCGGAGCGCTTGCGCTTTTGCTGCCCATTGCCCGCCGGCTGCAAGCCCGCCGCAGCCTCCGTCACCGCCGCAATTGCCTCCGAGTCAGGTAATGCCTCAGCCTCCGCCTCCGCCGCCAGCGCCTCCGCCTCCGCCAGAGAGGCCTGCGTAAGGATGTGCGCTTGGCCCACGCCGCCAGCCGCCTGCTTGGCCGCACGGGGGGATGCGGCAGCTGCCCGCCTGGCAGCGCCCGCTGGCACAGTCCTAGCTCCAGCACCCGCTGACGCGCCCTGAACCGGCTGCGGCTGCGGCTGCGGCTGGGGCGGAGCAGCCTCTGGCGCTGCGCCTCTGGCCGCTGCCGCGGGGGAGCCTGCATGCAGGTAGGCGTCTCCGCCGATCCGGCGCCGCTTGGTCGCGTTGGCCGTTGGCGTCAGCGAACCTGGCTGGGTCGCCGCAACGAGCTGCGCGGTTGCCGCCGGCATCCGGGGTGAGGGCTGGCCCGGCTGCTGCCGCCGCTGCTGCTGCTGCTCTAGGGGCTGCTCCTCGACGACCTCGGGCGCCGCGGGGGGACGTACTGCGGCTGCGCCGTCAGAGACCGCTGCTGCTACTGTCGTTTCGGTGCCGGCTGCGACGACCGCGGCCTCAGCTGCTGCGACCCTGGCGGCGCGGGTTGGCGCGGCGACACGGCCGTGCTCGGCTCCATCTCCACCGCCACCTCCGCCGCTGCCTGCAGCCTCACGGACGCGGCGGCGGCGGCTGCCACTGCCCGGGGGAGCGCTCGGCACTCCAGGCTGCGGCGGCTGCACCTCCTGCGGGAGTCCCGGTGGCGCTGCCGTCAGAACCGCAATCTGCGTCGTTTCCGCAGACGTGGCGAAACGCTCGCATAAAAGGACTGCGCCTGGAGACCGCACCCGCAAGCCCACTCCGACAGCGCACCGCCCTGCCAGCCACCCGGGCCCATCCCGCACCCCACCCACCCACCCACCCACCCACCTGCGGGAAGCCGGCGCCTCCAGCCCCAACGTTGGGCTGCGCAGCGGTGTCCGCACCGCCTTCGCCGGCCTCTGCAGCAGCAACCGGTCCAGCTCCCGAAAGCGGCGCGGCCTCAGCAACAGTGACAGCAGCGGCAACAGCGGCGGCAGCGCCGGCGCCATCCGCAGCGGCGCGCTCGCCGCCAGAGACACCCGCCGAGGGTGCGGCTGCCCGCGACCTGGTCCGCGGGGGTTCCCTGTCAACCGGCCGGGCTGCATGCGAGGGCACCTCGGCGGGCTGCGGGACCGCCTTCGCGCGGCCCTCCGCCGCCCCTCCTGCCGCCGCCTTCACCTGGGCGCCCCGGGGCGAGGCTGGGGGCGCGGCCCGCGGCGGGGCAGCCGGGGCGGCCTCCGTGGCGGCAGCCCCGATCGCCCTCCCCGCGCGCGCGCCAGCGCGGCGAGGAGTAGGTGGAGATACAGCTCCCGCCTTGCGTGTGGACCGCGGACTGGCGGCGAACTGCGCACACCGGGTCGGTTCGGGTGAGGTGCGGGGCAACGTCAAGGTGGACCCGGAGGCCAGCTGCCCCGCATGCGGCAAGCTGCAGCAAGGCAGCGCAACGGCTTAGCCAAACTAATCAGCACGCATGGCGCATGTGGGCCAAAACGAGACCGCAACCGACCATGATGCCGCACCTTCCGACACAATCTGAGCACAAAGGCGGTCTACCCCCAGACGGTCCGCCCCGAGAAGTGCGATCCCAAGTCCACCGCCGCATCGTCAGGAGCGGGGTGGCGCTCACCTTGACGCCCGGGTCAGGGTGCGGAGAGCGCGGGTCAACCGCTCCACCGGGGGCAAGCTGCTGCTGCTGCTGGGTGGGCTCCGGGGCCGTGATGTCTGCGCCGTGACCCGGGCCCTGCGGCTCCAAGGCCCCGACACCGACAGGGGCGGGCTCGGATCGCAGCGGCCCCAAAGCAGCTCCGTGCTCCGCCTCCGGCTCATCTCCGTCCTCGACGGCAGCGCCCTCGCTGCCGCTGCGGCTATCTCCTGATCCTCCACTGCTGGCAGAGCCATTTCTGCCGCTGCTGCCGCTGCTGCTGTCGTTGCTGGAAGAGGAGCTTTCGCTGCCGCTAGTTTCCTCGTCGTCACTGCCGCTGCTGCTGTCGCTGTCAGCACTGCTTTCGCTGCTGCTCTCGTCGCTACTGGCGCCGCTGCTGTCGCTCGGGCTGCCGCTGCTGCCGCCGCTCACGGCGGCCGTAGCTGCCCGCGCATTGGCCGCGCCGCTGCCGCCGCGGTCCCCATCGGCCCCCGCAGCGGCCCCATCCGCGGCTGCACCGGGAGCGAGGCCTTCTCGCAAGGCCTCGCCCGGCTCCGGAGCCTCCGCCGGAATCGGAGAGCCCTCCGACGGCGGCTGTGTCTCGTCCAGATCCAGCGCATCGCCGCCAGCTGCTCGGTCGGCGCTGCGGGCCCTGCCAACCGACGGCGGCTGCGTCTCGTCCTCCGCATCCACGCCCTCAGCTGGCGCCGCATCCTCGGACGGCGGCAGCGTTTCATCATCGCTGGACGGCGCCTGCCCGGACCCGGTGGCGGCCGACGGAGGCTGTGTCTCGTCGTCAACGTCCCCGTCCGCAATGGCCGCCACGCCAGGTGCCGCATCGGGAGCCGGGCCCGCGCGCGCAGCGTCCCGGGGCGGATGTTCGTCGCCGTTCGGGCCGTCGCGGTGGCGCGAGGCCGTGCGGACCGCCTCCGCTGCCTGCCGCACCTCCTCCAGGATTCTCCAGCTGTGGTCGGGCCCGCCGCCGTCGCTGTCGCTTACGGCGACACCGGCGCCCACGCTGCCAAGCGCGCCGGCGGTCGCTAGGCCCGGGCGCGGGCCATGGTCCGGGGCCGTCTCGCCGGCAGCAGCGTCCGGCGGCAGGCGCAGCGCTAGCAGCGGCAGCGCGCGCGGCGACTCCCTGACGGCCGGGGAGCGCAGCAGCCCCTTCGCCGTCGGGGCCGGGGCAGCGGCCCCAGCCTCCTGGTTGGGGGCCGCCTCCAGCCGGGAAGCAACCTCAACGGCGCCTGCGGCTGCAGCCCCGGCCTCCTCCTCATCCGCCTCCTCCTCCTCATCGGAGTTCCCAGGCTGGCCTTCGGAGTCACCGTCCCCGCCGCTGCTGCTGCTGCTTCCGCCGTCACTACT
>LSYV01000005.1:111040-132638 GCA_001584585.1 Gonium pectorale | reverse complement strand
CTACTACTGCTGCTGCTCCGTCCCGCCACTACTGTCGTCCGCCCCGTTGTCCGCGCTGGCGCTCTTGGCATTGTCGTCGCTTGGTGCAGCGTCCCCGTTTCCTTCGTCGTCGTCGCCGCTGCGGCCCGGGCCCGAACCGCCGTCGCCGTCGTCGTCGCCGCTGCTGAACTCTGGCTCGCCGCCGCTGGACTCCGGCTCGCCGGCGCTGAAGCTGTCGCCGCTGCTGGGGACCCGCTCCTCTGAAGGCTCCTCGCCCTCAAATACGCCGTAACCCAGAAGGCCCGAGTCGGCGTCAGGGTCCTCCTCCCCGCCATCGTCGCTGCTGCCGCTGGAGGTCGGGGGGCCGCTGACGTACGGGTCGCTGCCGTCCTCGTCCTCGCCCGAGGGCTGCGACTGCGAATGCAGCAGAGGGAAGGCGCGCACCGACACCGAGTTGGAGACCACGCTACTGCTCGCCTCGCCCTCGCCCTCGCCATCGGCACCACCGTCGCTGCCAGAAGGCCATCTCAGGCAAGCGTCGCCAAAGGGGCTGGGGCCGCTGCCGGGCTCCATGCCTCCGCTCGTGCCGCAGCCTTCGCTGGGGGCCGTGACGGGGAGGCTCTCCTCCGCCTCCGCCTCGCCTTCGCCTGAAGCAGAGGGAAGCGCAGCGTCGGCGTCGAAGGAAGGAGCAGCCGCCTGGCCTGCATTACCCTGCGACGCAGCAGGGCTGCCGGGGGCGGCCTCGGCAGCAACGGCGGCTGCAGGCTCGAGGTCAGCGACGGCACCACCGCCAGCTGCCTGCGCCGCCGCAGCTCCTGCCGGCGCCGCCGCCTCTGCCCCCGCAGCTGCCGGGCTGCCGGGCAGCTGGAGGCCGCCAGGAGGAGGCGCTGAAGCGCCAGCTCCGGCGGCGTCCGCGGTGCCCATTCCTGCAGCTGTCGGCGCCTCGGCACCTCCTGCACCGCCCGACTCATCGGCATCGACGGAGCTGTCGTCGGAGCTGCTCTCGCCGTCACTGCTGCTGCTGCTGCTGCTTTCGTCGTTGTCTCGGCTTCCGCTGCCGCCCGAGGCACCGCCGCCGCCGCTGGAGGCTGCCTGGGTCGGCTTGGCCTTGTCGGCCTGGTTCGCCAGGTCAACGCCGGCCTGCTCACCGCGTGCTGCAGTCCCGTTCTCGGTCCTGGGCGCCTCGTCGGCTCCCTGGTTGGGCCCCTCAGACCCGGGCCCAGGCTCGGAGCCGGAAGCAGACTCAGAGCTGGCTTCGGCGCTGGACTCAGAGCTTGAGCTGGAAGCCGAACTGGTGCCGGATGTGGATTCGGAATCCGAGCCCGAAGCGGAACTGGAGCTTGACCCGGAATCCGAGCTGGAACTGGAGCTTGAGTTTGATTCAGAGTCGGAGCCTGACTCGTCATCGGCGCCCTCCCGTTCCTCCCGGCTCTCCTCGCCCGCATGCAACGCCTCCTGGCCGCTCGGGAGCTGAGGGGCATCGGCGGCAGGGCCCGCGACAACAAACGCACCGCCGCTGCTGTCGTCCTCCTGCGCCGCCGGCTCTTCTGCGTCTGCCCGTTGGTCGGCTGGGCTCCCCCGCGCGGTTTCAGCCGATTCCGAGCCGGATCCGGAACTGGACTCGGAGCCGGAGCTGGATTCGAAACTGGAATTCGATTCGGATCCAGAGTCAGAGCTGGGGTCGTCCTCGGCATCGGCAGCCATCCCCGCAGCTGCCTCCGCTGCCGCCTGGTCCCCCGGCAACTGCTGCTTGGCGGCGCCGACAGTGGCAGCGGCAGTGGTGGCGCCCGTGCCGGTGCCGTCCTCACGCTCCGCTGCCTCTGCAGCAGCGGGCCCCGTCGCCAGGTCTGCAGCACACGCCCCCTGCTCCTCTGCCGGAGCGGCCTGTTCGGACTCAGATGCGTAACCGGAACCGGAGGCAGAGCTGGGACTGGAGTGGGACTCGGAGCTGGACTCAGAGCCGGAGCTGGAATCGGAGGAGCTCGATTTGGAATCGGATCCAGACCTTGGGTCGCTTTCGTCTGCCGCGGCAGCAGCAGCAGCAGCGGCGGCACCCGCTTCCGCTTCCGCAGTCCCGCCGCTGCCGTCCTCGAGCGATGCTGCTGCGCCAGCAGTGGGCTCCACCGCCTCGGCCTCCGCACCCCGGCCGACCTCGTCCTTCACATCGGCCAGCCCAGAGCCTGACTCAGAGTCCGCGCCAGAACTGGAGCTCGAGCTGGAACCAGACTCGGAGCTGGTTCCTGAACTCGACTCAGAAGATGAGCTCGACTCCGAGTCGGAATCGGAGCCTGAGTCGTCGCCATTGTCTGCGGCAGCCTGCGCCGCCTCCTGGCAGCGCGGCTGCTCCTGCGCGGGGCCGGCGCCGGCATCCGCCTCTACCTCTGCCCCCGCCTCCGCATCTCCATCGGCCCCGACGCTGCCGTGCTCGGGCGAGTCGGCTGCGCCAGCAGAAGGCTCCACCACCCCAGCCGCCGCGCCCTGGCCGGCTTCGTCTCCCTGGTCGGCCAGCAAGGACCCCGATCCGGAATCTGATTCTGAGCTGGAGCTGGAACCGGATTCGTCGGTGCCGGAACTGGATCCGGAAGAGGAGCTTGATTCCGTGCCCGAACCGGAGCTAGACTCGTCCCCATCCTCGGTAGCGGCCTGCGCTGCCTCCTGGCTGCTCGGCTGCTCCTGTGCGGGGGCAGCAACGCCAAGGTGCTCCCCCGCCTCCTTCTCCTCCACAGCTGCTGCGCTGCCGCCGGCGCTGCCGTCCTCGCACTCGGGAGCCTCCTCGGGGATGGCCTCCATGCCCCGCCCGGCCGCCGCTCCGGCCACGGCTGCGGCGGCAGCGGCAGCTGCTGCTGCTAGCGCTTGCTGCTGATGTTGCGGCGCGGCGCGTTGCGCTGCCGTGGTGAGCAGCTGCGGCGAGGGGGCGTCCGCCTCCGGCCGCGCGAGCCCCGCCCCTAGGGACGGCTCTGCGGCTGCGCCGTCTCCCGCTCCCGCTCCGGCGCCTCCCGCCCCGGCCCCAGCAGCGGCAGTGCGGTACACGGCCCACAGCGTCGCTGGCGGCGTCGCGGTCGGTGCGGGGCCCGCCTGCGCGCGGGCCGCCCCTGCGGCCCCCAGCACGCCAAACGTCGCGGGCACATCCTGCTCGTTGTCACCTGTCATGCCGTCGGGATGGCCAGACGGCATGCCGGCTGCCGCACCCGCAGAATCGGGAGCAGCATCGCTCGCAACAGCGTTGCCCGCCCCATCGGCTGCCCCGGCATCGGCGTCCTCCGTAGGCGAGTCGTCGTCACTGCCGCTGCTGTCGCCCTCACTGCCGCTGCTACTGTTGGTATCATCCGAACTACTGCTGCCGTCGCCAGAGGAGGAGGAGGAGGACGAGGACGAGGACGAGGAGGACGAGGAGCTGCTACGGGAGCTGCTGTCGTGGGCATCGTCAGGTCCGTTGGCCCCGTCAGTGCTACCACTGCGGCGTCCGTTGCCATCGCTGTCGTCCGCTGCGGCGCTACCGCTCCGGGCTTGAGCGCCCGAGCCGCCGGGGCTGCTGCCAGCTTTCCCGCCACCGCTAGCTCCGCTGAATGCGCGCGCTCCGTCCGAGACAGCGGCCGGTGTCGCAGCCGCAGCCGCGCCGACGGCCTTGCCTGCAGCCTTGAGGCCATGAGGGGGTTCGCGACCGCCTTCCCCGTCCGCGCCGGCGCCGCTGCCCTCAGCCGCAGCGGCCGCCTCACCCACCCCGCCCGCGCCGGCCGCGTCCGCCCGTAAAGCTCGCCGTAGGGCCTCAGCGATCGCCGGGTCGCCTCCGTCTCCGCCGGCTGCGGCGCTCGCCAGCGCCGCCGCCACAGCGGCCGCAGCTGCCTCAGCGGCCGCCTCATGCAGGGCGACCGCCGCGTCCATCTCCCCGTCATGGTCCGCGGTGGCCGGCGGAGGTGACCCGTGGCAGCGGCGGTCACCTGTCTGACCCGCCACTGGACGTCCCTGAGGCGGGGCGGGGAGGGCGCCTCGCAATCAGCAGTCCAAACAGCGGCGCCGCCAGCCAGCCCGCACTAGATGCGAAGCGCGACTGAGCGCCTGACGACACGTGAGCGGTGGTGGTTAAGGTCCCGGAGAGCACGCGTGGACGGCCGCACGTCCAGCTGTGCTCCCCCGTCGCACCCCCATCGGCAGTGACCGCCCTCCCCCCCCATCCACACACACAATGTTATGCATTGATCGCACTGATCATACGGATCGTATAGAACACACACCCGCACCTGCGGATGCGATGCCGCGACTGCTGCTGCTGTCGCTGCCGTCACTGTTGCTGCTATCGTCGCTGCTGCTCGAATCATCGTCTTCGCTGCTATCGCTGCTGCTCTCCTCGCTGCTGCTGGAGCTAGTGTTGCCGCTCTCTTCACTACTGCTGCTGCTCCCGTCGCTGTCGTCCTCGTCGTCGGAGGAGGTGGAGCTGCTGCCGTCGCCACTTTCCGAAGATGAAGAAGACGACGGAGATGAAGACGTGGCCCCGCTGCCACTGCCGCTGTCGCCGCTGCTGTTGCTGACCCGTGGGTCGGGGTCCGCTCCGCCGAGGGCAGCGGCGGGGGTCACAAACGGGTTACCCGCCGCAGTAGCCCCTGCCGGGCTGGCGCCGCCAGCCCCCTCCCCGGCTCCAGCGCCGCTGGGGCTTCCGCTCGTGTCCGATTCGCTCCCGCTTTCGGAGGTACCCGATTCGCTGCTGCTGCTTCCGCTGCTCCGGGACGTAGAGGTGGTGTCGGAGCTGCTGGTGTCGCCGCTGCTGGTGTCGGAGCTACCGCTGCCGCTACCGCTGCTGGTGCCACTGCTGGTGCCGCCGCTGCCCGAGGTCGGGTCGCCTCCGCTGCTGGGCTCGCCGACCGCCGGCACTGGGGGCCCGCCGGCGGGGGCCGCCGCCGGCGCTGCCGCCTCCACGCACGCCAAGTACCGCAGCAGCACGCCCTCGGCCCGCCCCACGACCCGGCCGCTGCGCGCCACCAGGCCCTCAAAGCTGCGCTGCACCTCCGCCAGGGTGGGGCCCTTGCCGCAGCCCTTGCCGCCGCCCCCCGACACCGCCGCTCCCGACGCGGCGACAGCATCGCACCGCTTCATCAGCGCGTCCAGCTCCTCCATGAAGCCGTACCCCTCGGCCGCCGCAGCCTGCATCTCGGTGGCGAGCTCGGGACTGATCAGCCCCGGGTACAGCACCTGCGCCGTGATGGCCATTTTTGGCAGCAGAAAGGATGTCAGGCGCATCAGCGGCGGCAGCAGCGACCGCGCCGTTAGCCTGGCGGCAGCCGAAGACAGGCCAGCGGCGGCGAGGCGGGCGGCGGTGGCGGCGAGGGAGTGGGGACTGACCGCTGCAGTGCTGGTGCTGTTGGGGGGCTGCTGCGACTGCGAGGGTGCACGCGGCGCCGCGGCGTTGGCAGCAAGTGCCGCTGCGGTGGTGGCGGCGGTGGCCGCATGGCCGTTGGCATGGGCCGCACCGTCGGGGAGGCTGGCAGTGCGCTTCTTCAGGACGGCCTCTGAGGGGCCAGCGGCGGCGGCGGCGACGCCATGGACGTGGGGAACGGAAGGCAGCGATGGCGGTAGCAGCAGCGAGGGATGATTCCGGTCCTGCGGAGCGGGGAGGAATGGGACCAGCCGAAGAACAAGGGCTGTTTTGCTTTGTAGCTTGACATCCACTCAGCAGCTTCCGGTGCGGAGCACGCAGAGGCCGACACGCGGAAGACGCCTGACGCGAGCCTGGCCCTGGCCCAGCCAAAGCCTGCACACCCCGGGTGGCCCTTTCAGCGCGCCCCGCCCTTGGCCCCCATCCTCCCACCTGCAGCACTTCGGCGACCCGTGGTACGCTCCCCAGTAGCGCAGCCGCCACAGTCGCCGCAGCCGCAGCGGGCCCGTCCGCCAGCCCGCTCGCCGCTGCTGCACCTGCACCTGCACGGCCGTCAGCCGCTGCCCCCTCCGCCAGCTTCCTGGCCCGCTGCCGCAGAGCCTTCAGCTCGGACGGCTGCAGCAGCCGGCCGTGCAGGTGCAGCAGCGCCGCGGCGACGCGCAGCAGCTCCCCGCATGCGGGCGGCGACGGCGATGGCGCCGATGGGGCGGGCCCCTGCGGCCGGCCCCCGGGTGCCGCCGCGGCTCCTGCGGTGGCAGCTTCGGGCGATGGCCAGGGGAGCACCTGCCAGAGGGGGAAGGGCGCGTGCAATCGAGGACAGAGGCTTGGTGGGGCTTAGGGCCGCGCACCCGGCTCCAATGCTTCTCGTTGAGGTTTCCTGCGGGGCATGCTGGTAACTGCGCGTCCCGGCTCGCACCCGTCCGGAGGCCGCCATCGCACCCGGAGGCGCATGCCAGGGCTGCGAACCTTTCAATGTCCCGGTCATTACCTGCGACAGACGGACGGCCCACACCGGGCACATCGCGAGCAGGCGGCCCGCTCCCTCCCAAACCCCTCTGCGCGCGCGGCATTCCCATCCGACTCGAGTCCCGGGAACCGCTCGGCTGGAGACGATGGAGGGGTTGGCGCGCACCCACCCGCAGTACGGCAGGTCGCAGCTGCTCGTCCCACGCCTCGGCCCGCTCGTCCAAGACCACCGTCAGCGCCATCGGCGGGGCCCCCAGGTCGCCGTACGCGTCCTCCTCCTCCGCCTCCTGCTGCTGCTGGTCCGCGTCCGGCATGGGCGTGTCCCCATGCGCTGGGTGCAGCCTGCGGAGGTGCGGTCAGGATTAAAGTGGGCAGGAAGAGCAGAAGCTGAACAGTGTGGCGGTGTTTACACATGTTCCGGAACCTTCCCTGGGAACATGGCGGTTTGGAGCATACTGGACTGCCGGAGCGCCGGGGCCGGGGCCGGGGCCGCACACAGCGGTGCACCACCCGGCACCAGCTACACAGCCGCTTTGCCCCAGTCCGTCGTGGCGGCCGCGCACAGGAGACCACGGATGCAGCCGCCACGCCAGGCAGCCGCGGGAGTGAGCCTCTCGTCGCCACGAGGCGCCTGTGGCACTGCCGTACCGATGCAGCGGAGTCTGCCTCACCCACCCACCCACCTGGGCAACCGCCGGCCGCCGTCGCCCCGTCTGGCCGCTGCCGCCGCTGCAAACCGCCGCCGGGCGCGTGCCCAGGGCAGCAGCTCCCACTCCGGATCCAGAACCTGCCAGAGCGCCAGCGCAGAATCCGGATCTCGATCCGTCGAGATGGCCGGCAGGAAGTCGAATCGTGGCACCTCCGCCGCCGCCGCCGCCGCGGCCCCATCGCCGGCCTCCGCTGCCGCCTGCGCCTGCCTGGCCCTCTTCCCCTTGCCCGCCTCGCCTGCGGCCGCCCCGCCGTTAGCTGCTGGTGCCGATCCGTCAGCGCCCGCGGCGGCACCGGCCTGCTCCAGGAGCTGCGGGTCCGGCCACCCCGCAAGTAGGTTCCGGAGCGAGCTCCAGCCCTGCCGTACATGGACGAGCATACTGGTTTCGGGCCGGCCGGGGTCGGCCCGCGTGAGCGCCAGCTGCTCCAGCCCGGGTCGCGCTTCGGGCGGCAGCGGGATGCGGATGACGCGCCGCTTTGTGGCGGCCCCGCCCGGCGCCGGGGCCTTCTCGAGCCTGTAGGGGCAAACAGAAATCGCCCGACAGCGGCCGCGATGGGACAAAGCAGCGGCTGAAGAGGAGGGGCTACATCGGCAAGAGAGGTACCGCACACATCCGCATCACAGCGGCAACTCAACGTGACATAGTGCTGCACATGCAACACAACGCAAAAGCAGAGCATTTTGGCAAAAGGGGCACGCAGAATATACTGAAGGCACAGTTTGCGCGCAGACTCGAAAGCGACCCCACACGTTGGCCAGCGTGCAAGCTCCCTCACCGGGCCCTGTACTGCTGGCCGTCATACGTGACAGTCCTGCCGCCACCGTCACTCCCCGCAGCTCTTGTGTACTGCCGCAGCAGGTCCAAATCAGCCGCCAGCGCCGCCTCTGTGGCTGTCGCCGCCGCGACGGCCTGGCGGAGGCGACCGATGTCCGCCGCTGCCATGCATGGCGCCGCCGTGGTGACGGTGGCCGTTGCAGCCCCGCCGTTCTCCAGGCGCCGCCGCTTCTTGCCTCCTTGATGCGGCTGTACGGCCTGGGGGGCCTCAGGCCCATCGCTGGCACCGGCGCGCTCGGCTGCAGCCAGCTCGGCGGCGAGGCCGGCCCTGAGGGAGGACACGAGGGCAGGGGGGGGGCAGTGCAGGGCTCTGCGGCAGATCCTTCTTTGAGCAGCCAAATGCACATCCACAACGGGTAGCGATTCGAAACCGGCGCCCGCCGTTGCGCTCAACTCAGCCCTCGCAAAACCGGTTGCACGCACGAAATGTCGGGCTTGCGTACGCAGGCGCAGGCTCCGGCGCAGCCACATGCCCATCCACCTTTCCTCCCACACTCGGCGGGCCCAACCCTAGCTGCTCCAGCTGCCGCAGGCCTTACCGTTTGGCTTGCGCCGCCCGCAGCTCCCCCTCCAGCTGCCCGGCGGTGAACGAGCGCACCAGCGGCCCGTCGTTGTCGCAGCTGGCGCACACGGCCAGCCGGCGCTCCCGAAGGGCCCGCTCCGCCGCGGCCGCAGCCCCGGGGGGCAGCAGATAGCCCCAGAACAGGCAGGCCGGGGGAGCAGGGGGCGAGGGGCCTGCTGCCACCACGTCTGCGGGAGGTATTGAACAGGGAACCCGACAAGGACCCGGGCCCTTAGCATGTCACACATGAAAAATACAGCTTAGAACAACTGCACCAGAGCCACTGCGATTGACCGCAACGCATCGGGTCCAGGCAGAGACTAGTCACGATCAACACCTCCCGACACGTACGCACGGCGACCAACCTGCGCTGCCGGGCGCAGTCGCGACTGCAGGAGAGACGGGCGCCAGTAGCAACTCCAGCTCCAGGTCGGCCTCAGCCTGGGCCTGAGAGGCGGCCCCGGCCCCGGCCCCGTCTGGTTGCGGGGCCGCCAGCTCCACGCGGGCCCTCAGGGCACTGCGACTGCGGACGCACTCGGCGTGGGTCGCCACGAGCGCCTCCGTTGCCCTGCACGGCACGGCACGGGCGCGTGATTGGTCGGATGCCTTAAGGGTCCATGCATTCAGTCTGCAGGCTCAAAACGAAACCCTTCAGCCATTGTGACGAACAGCGCTCTCTGCACGCAACTACCAGCCTTCCGCAAGGGAACTGCCCGAAGTCCTGGGTGGGCTCGGCGTTTAGGTGCGCCCGCAAGCGAGTATGCTCACCGCTTGGCAGCAAGCTGCTGCCGCTTTGCGTCCTTTGTGCCCTGCTTGGCTCGCTTCCCAGGAGCGGCCGCAGCCGCCTCGGCGGGGGCCGATGTCAGGGGCGGCAGCAAGTACACGTGCGGCCCCGAGCCTGCAGGGCCGCACCACGGAGGCGAACGACACAGGCAGGGCAAGATGAGGGAAATTGGACCGGACGCAGCACACGTTATGACACGCGGATTGAAGATGCAGGGGGGCGGCATGGTGGCCGATGGCCTTAAGGGGACCAGGGACGCTATACCCCAGATGGCGTGATCACTTGCTGGAGCGCATGTCCTTCCCAAAAGTTGTCCAGAGCCTGAAGGCCTTGGACAGTCACGCACCATTACTGGCAATATGGAGGATCGCGGAGGGGGCAATGGGCTCCGTGCTCCTGCAGAGGAAAGGCATGTTACAAGCATCCCACGAAGTACATGGTGTCGAGTATGCGACTGACCATCGGGCTTCGATGGCGATGCGTTGCGGCGCCAATCGCCCGCTGAGCGGCAACAGTTGGCAGGGAAGGTCCCCCTGCCCCGCCCCCAAGCATATTGCTGCTGCGCTGCTCATCCCTCCTCATGAAGGCAGGTCAGTGCGCCTAGCGCCGCCGAGTCGCCGCACGGAATTGCCGCCAAAATTGTCAGTCGAGGTACTGCTGTTGAAACGAATGTATCAATAACACGAAACACAGATATGTATGTGGTGCAGCACCCTTTATAGCAAATGAGACTAGTACGGAGACTAGTACGGCGTGGGTCAGACCGGCGGTCAGGCCACTTGGGTTAGCTTGGGTTAGTTTGGCTCGGGTAAGCCAGCAATGGTCCATAGGCGGCAAGGGGTGTGGATGGGCAAAGCTTGGGGCGCAACCCACCGGCTGCAGTGAGACTGAAGGGGGGTAGGGGGCACGAGAAACCGCAGTCCAGCGCCAAGGCCCATCACCCAGTTCGTACGCGAGGACAGTGCACCGGTTCAACGATGCGGTCGTCTGGGGTGACTCCAGCAGTCCCGAGCGGCCGCCTCAACAGCCAAGGGCGCAGGCCCATGGAATCCCCATGGCCGGTCCCGCGGTTCTTGCTGGGGCCCGACATGCATTGGGTTGCGCGTTTAGGTGCCCCGGAGGGCTGGGACCTGGTTGCGGACATGGTGATATTGGTCGGCTGCGTGCCGCCATGTGCAATGAGCAAGCCGCGCCGGGCATATGCGCGGGTCGCTCAGCGCGGCCGTGTGTCTCATTCGCCTAGCGGGGCGCCGCGGGTATGGGCACGGTAGCCGAGCGGTCATGGTAAAAGCGGCGCGGGGGACGAAAGAAGGCGGGCCCTTGCGTTTAAAAAAAGGAGAAATCTGCAGAGAAAGAGGGAGCCCGCCTCTACGGTCATACACGCCCGAAGGCGCGACGTTTCCAATAGGGCGGGCGGGTACAGAGCAAGACATGTGACGTTCGTCCCAGCCCCCAAACCCCCAAAGACCGGCTTACCATCTTACCCGGTTTGTCGGACTTCACCTGGTGTACTGCAAGGTCTCAAGGTTGAGCTGCGGTGGTCTTGTCGTTATGGCCACCGGTCCGACGGCGCTCAGCGGTTACCAGACCCAGCCCGCCCATCCGGCCGTGTACAGACCTGGAATGATAAAAGAGGGCCGCCTTACTTGCCACGGTGGAAAGGGCTCTGGTTTGGTGATCTAGAGACGCTGACGTGGACGTGCCAGTAGTTGCGGTAGGCGGGTGCGCCGGCTGGCCTGACCGGGCGGCTGCGCACCGGTGCCTTTGCCTTATCGACGGCTGGGCGCCTGGGCCTTTGCCATTGCTGTGCGCGTGCATAGTAGGGTGATGTACCTCGCCAAGTCGATTTACCTTATCCTTAGACACCCTTGGGGCTCTCACAGATGGCCGCGAGAGTCCGCACACCCAGTCAAGTGCCCCGCCGCCCGACGTGGCCGACCACGACAATGAAGGCCAACCCGCGACGGTATGCCCACCATGGCAGAACGCCGGTCGCGGCACGCAGGGTCAAGAAAGGCTAAGAAAGTAAGGTCAGGGCACAGCGGCATGCAGGATCTGGCGGGAAGCCGTACACGTGCTCTGATGAGTACTCCAAGCAGCAAATAAAGCGGCCAGCTGCTACACGGCTAGCGGGAGCGGTTTTTCGAGACGCAGCATGGGGCACGCCCTCCCGCGGTCCCCTGTTGGGGCCAGCAACAGTTCCAAGGCGATAGAGGCGAAGAGCAGTGGCTACTTTGAGGTGCGCATGCAGGCGCCTGGCCCCACACTGGCTGGGCACTCTGGATCTCAATCACTGTGCTACGATGTGCTCGCTCAGTGGGTGATCCGGGACTTCAGCAACGTTTAGATTGAGGACTTCCAGATCGGCCCCTTCTGCTGGTACGTGCCTCACGCCGCCAGCCCCCCCGCCAACCCTGTCGTCGGCTATCTTTAATGCTGGCTCCCACGCTGGTCGGGCGGATACGCAGCGAGGGCTGAAGCATTGCACGTTGCCACTCGCAGGTGTTTGGTATGCTATCCACACGGAATCGGGGTTCCCCATGAACTCGCGTCGGTGGCTCTCCGTGGTGACGAGAAAGCCGTGTCAGTGGCCCTCCGCTGCGACATAACGGACGCCGCAGTGCGCGTCGGTGCGCGTCGTACAATATCATTGCCATCAATTATTAGGACAAGAAGGAAAATCATTCCGTAAGCACTGCCGAGCAAAGAGGGAGCAGCGCCCGAGGCGCGACGGCAAACCAGGGACAGCACGACGCACCACACAGTGGAAGACACTGGCCACACCCGGGCGGGACCGCTCTCCGCTGCACTGGTAGCGCTGTGGCGCACCATGTGCTGGTGCCCACGTTACGGAGGAACGGACGCTCCATGAACGAACGGGGCTCGTGCCCAGTATACGCTGTCCGCACATACCAGTGTTGAACATGCATCTAACCCAAACCCTGCGGCCATCGGGCACCTGCCCCACCCATTCTCCAGGCAGCACGTACACCATCGAACCCAACCTAACTTTTGGCTGCAAGGGTGTGCTACCGCACTCGTCCCTCGCCCCTGACTCGGGATACCTGCGGGAGGCAGGCACGCTGGTAATCCGAGCCGAAGTCCAGGTTGAGGACCCGCAAAAATGGAGCGTCGGCGGCGCCAACGGCCTCTCCTCTGACACGCCACCCCTCCACGACTTGCCGGGCGCCACCTCGGACTTCACCCTGCTCGCCGGCGGCCGCTCCTTCCCGGTGCTCCGCGCCATCATCGCGGCCCGCAGCCCCTTCTTCAAGACCCTGTTTAACAACGGGCTAAGCGGCAGCGTCCCCGACACGCTCTTGCTGCAGGACGCCCACCCTGACGCGTTGGCGTTGCTGCTCCGTATCGTTGACGGCGACGCGCCCACCTGCCCGCCGGAGCAGCTCAAGCCGATCGCGGAGCTTGCGAACGTGTTTCTCCTGGCGGAGGCCCGGGATGCGCTGTACGGCCGCATCGGCGCGGCCTCCAGCGCTGCAACCGTTGTCACCGACCTGCTGTGAGCGGACGGCAGCGGCGGCAGTGCCGGCGGACTGGCGGCGGCGGCGCTGGTGATGCGGCTGGAGGCGCCGTCTGTGGCCGTTGCACGGGTGGTCAACGGGGCGGGCATGGCGCCCCTGGAGGCCAACCCGCGCCTCGCAACGCGCCTGCTCGCGGCCCTCGCGCGCAAGCCTGGCAACAAGAGGAAGCGCACTGCGTGAGAGGGCGCCCCAATGATGGCGCAGCCTTTCTGCGATTCGGCGAGGCGTTTCCTGGGGATGCGCCCGCGGCGCGTATGTTCATGTGCGGTCTGTTCGGTCGTGGGTCGGGAGCCCTGGCAATGAGCTCGCTGCGCGTGATTACCTAGGAGCGTGTTTGTGCGTACATACGGTGTATGTTCTTGCACGAGCGAGGCGGTATGGCAGTACCGCTGTATCGCTATGCCTGCTGGGCCCGTGTTGGGTGTGCATGCTTTGTCAGCTGGTAGGGAGATTGCTCAAGCTTGAGCTCGTAGAGCCCAAGTCATAAAATGGTTGCGTCCAACCGGAAAGCGGGCACAGCGCTGCCAGCTTTGCGAACAGCTGTCACTGCTGGGCAGGTGAGGGTGATGCTTGTCGGTCTGTAGGCGGCACGCGCTGAGCTCACGCCCGTGCCCCTGGGGTATCGGCGGCTCGTCGCAGGAGTAATGGAACTTACCGATAGCTACAGGTTACACGTCCGTCAAAGCTGGGGGGGGGGGGCATGGACGAAATGGTGGCGCAAGATGCTGTTGCGGTCAGCCGATATGCAGAGGGGCCTCCCTGGTCCAGTGGTGCGAATCTGCCCGGGTGCATCATGGCAGCGTCGCGCTTGGCGAGAGAAGCTGCGTTATTCGCTCGTCGACGCTGGGAACCCGACCAGCCGCCTGCAGCTGCTTGCGAGCAGAGCAAGGCAGCACCAGCAGGCAAACCATTCCTATCCCAGTCCAAGCCATGGAACAATGACCCCAGTGTCGAACCGAAACTGGGCGCCTGTGGCGGGGCTTTTCAGCTATACAGGAGCCATGCACGTCAGAGCCCGGCTACCCGCAAGATGGACCAAGTCTCCTAAGCCACAACCATTGCGCCGGAGAGGCCGAAGCGGAGGTCCAGGCGAGCAGCTTGCAGGGCCTGGCAGTGTGTTGTCCCACATCGTGGGGCCGCCGTGCGGGAGGCAGCGGCCACCCACCCACCAGACCTATACATGCAGCCCATTCCGGCAGCGTGCACGGAAGGCTGCGGACCGGGTGAAATAAAAAAGCGTCATGTTGTGTGCATGCATGCAAGATGCCCTGGTGAGCACCCGGGTCCTGTGAGCACCACGCACTACCGGCTGCTCACCAGCTCGGCACCCTGTTCACGCGACCAGGAGGCTGTTGGCCTCCCTTTCCAGCTGCAGCTCAACTTCCGCAGCGGCGAGGACCGATCAGAGCGACGAGTAAGAAATACCTCCACCACAGCCACACGCAGCGCTCCACCATGGAAAGCGCGGGGCCCGAGAGCCAAATCCCCAAAGATCGACCAGCGTACCCATGCCAGCCGCCTGGCAGTGTGGTCGGACGCGGCCCGTGCCCCGAGGCTTCCGGCGCATGAGCCCGCGCCCTGATGCCGCAACACCACGGCCCGTGCCGGATCAGGCGCCTGCCAGACCACGCGCCTGCGGGCCAGCGGCCCCGCAACACCCCATCAACCGGCGTTGTTCAGCGCTCCGCAGCGCCCGTTGGCGCCAGCAGCACCGGCGGCGTCCTCTCCCTCGGGTGCGAGATGCTACGGCGAGCCCGGCGCAGGAGGGGCGAGGCGCCGGGGCAGGCCACTGCGGTAGCGGTGCGGGTTGTATGCCGTCGGCAGCGCACTCCAACAAGCAACCCGCGTGCGTGGCGCGGCCCCTGCTGCTGCAAGGAGGCAGCCTGGCTGCCTAGTTATCTGACGTTGCCCACGCGTCCGGGCCCCTCAACCTCCGCCTCGCCCGCCGCTTCGCTTGCCGGCGCTGCGCTGCGCCCGAACCCTCGAGAGGCCTGCGACGTGAAGGTGGGCAGCGCAGCGAGCAGTCGGGACCCCAGAGAATGCGCCAATCGCCCGCGCAGCCCGCGGCCTGAGCCGGGCAGTAAAGGGCGTGCGGTGCATCGCTGACGGGTGCAGATGGCCGGTACCAGGATGTCGTAGAAGGTGCAGGCGTCAGTCGTATGCCAGTGTACAGCAGAGTCACGCCAGCAGTCACGCGCGCAAAGCCAGCCGACTGCCGTGGAGCCCCCATCCCCTCCCCTCCCGAGCCCTCCCCAGTGCCAATCTCCGCAGCAGCGCTTTCCCGCCCGCCGCCCCAACGCTGAGGTTTGCCAGTTAGCCCACCCCAGCCGGCAGCGCAGCCCTCTCTCTCCGTCCACCTCCCCTTGGGCCCGCCCCCTGGGCCCACCGCTGCTGTTCGCCGCCGCTAGGTCGCTAGGTTGGCAGCATCTGCGCACCCGGCGGCCTGTCCACGCACTCCCGGCTGGGCGGGCCCTGCAGGACGCAGCACATGGCCGCCACCTTGTCGTACAGTCGGGCGTGCTCCGGGGAGGGCAGCTCGGGCAGCACCACTGGGCTGCTCAGCCACAGCACCGGCGCGCTGGAGGAGCCGGCGGCGCCGGTGGGGTCGGCGGCCAGCAGCGCCAGGTCGGCGGCCGTGAGGGTGAGGGGTGGGGGCGGGGAGGACGCGTCGGCGGCCGGCGGAGCCACGCTGCCGCCGCGCTGCTTGAGAATGTCCTGAGCGGGCGTCGGCGACGTGAAAGCGGGCAGAGGGTCGGGCGAGACAGACATGAGTGCGAAAAAAGCCCCACCCTGCCGAACCACGAAAGGCCGGTTACCAGTGTTGACTGCGGAGGGAGAGCACTTCTCCATGGTGAGACGTGTGAATGTGAACTGTTTGCGGCCCACCTGCACCGTGTTTGCGGGTGAGGGGTCCAGGGCCGCGGCCGCCTGCCCGCCCGCCCTGCGACCAGCCGCCAGCCAGTGGTCGAACTCGTGCGGCAGTAGGCCCCGCGGCGCGGAGGAGGCCGCCCCGGGCCGCGTGCCGCCGCGCAGGCAGCTCAGCTTGTCCGCCGCGGCCACCAGGCAGCGCAGGCCGTCCTGCGCGCCGAGCGAGGGACGGAGGGCCACGATGGGGCAGGAGCAAGTTAAGAGGCAGGACACGGGGCCGCCAACGAACCGGAAGGCGTGCGTAAACGGGTGCATGGGAAGGTGCAACATCAAGCAGGAAGCTGTGCAAGTCAAGTCGCTGAGTTGCCAGGGCCGCGACGCACGCCGGCACCCGGGCACGTAGCGCCACGCCACGACAAGGGTCAGGGGAGGCTCACCCATCACCCAAATGCCCATCCGTGCCGGCACGGGGTGCGCAGTTCTCAAGCGCCCGTCGGCAACCTCCCTCACAGACCCGAACACAACCCCTTCCCACCTCACCCCACCTTGAGAGACGCCGTGGCGGGCCCACTGGGAATGGCCGCGCTGGTGTTGATGTAGTCGGACCAGGGGATCTTGTGGCCCGAGACCGCGGGGTCGTAGGTGGCCCCCTCACGGCGCAAGAAGGGCGCCTCGCAGGGCACCCAGGGCCACACCACCGCGCGGTTGAGCACCAGACCCAGGCGGAGCAGACCCTGCGGCCAGCCAGTCCGGCCAGCAAGGGGCAAGCAGCACAAACTTGGTGCGCGGGGTGTTAATCTCCCACCACCAATCCTCAGACCCCAGGCACAACACACCCAAGCTGCTACAGCCAATGAACCTCCATGCATCCCTGGAGCCCGGCAGTTCCCATGCAGGCCGCGGGCCTGGTGGGCGCAACGTTGCGTACTTGCCCCCGGCTTCAGCGCCCCAGCCCCGGGGGGGAGGGCACGCTCTTTCCATCTCCGCCCCGCCCCGCCCACCTGCATCATGGCCGCAAAGTCCGCCCAGCCCAGCTTGGCGTGTGCCACACCGGGCGCCAGCGCCAGCAGCGGCGGCGTGTGGCCGTGCAGCTCGGTGCCCAGGTAGGGGGAGCCGCCGGCGTTGACGCGCAGCGCCGTGTCGAAGTCCCAGCCGTCGGGCACCTCCACCGCAAAGTGCACCAGCTTGGTGAAGTCGCCCGGGGTGAGGCCGGCGTGCAGGTGGGACAGGGCGGCGGGCAGCTGGCCGGTGAGGTGGTCGTTGTACCAGCCGTCGTTGCCGTTGTTGGCGGGGCCCATGCTGTGCGTGTTGGCCACCCAGGGAGGGAAGTAAGCCCAGTTCTCGGGCGGCGCGGCGTCGGCGGCGGCCGCGGAGGCGGGGTCGTTGGGGTCGGGGAAGGCCGGCGCGCCGTCGCCTGAGGAGCGCGGACAGCGGGTGCCAGGGGGAAACAGGGCTTGCGGTCCGCGCCAGGTCTGAGCCAGGAGATGTCCTATACCAGGTTGGCAAGGTCTACTCGGTTCGCAACGCGCGGTGTACAAAATGGACGAATTGCTGCATAAGGCTTTCTGGAGCAGAGGAAGCCCAGCGAAGGCCTGACATTCGGGCGGGCGACTGCTTCATCCCGTGGTATCATACTCATCAACACGGACTCATTGTTGATATCCAATCGCCCAATCGCGTTGCGGCCGCCCGTGGAGGGCAACTCCGGCCGTGGAGGGCAACTCCGGCCGTGGAGGGCAACTCCGCCCGTGGAGGGCAACTCCAACAGCGTGGCATCGCTGCAGTGCGACGATAGTTGCTGCCCGCATGTCCCCATCCGCCCCGCCCCGCCCCGCCCCTCCGCGACGCTCACCCGCCTCCCGGAACAGCTCCGCCACGTGGCTGGCCAGCGGGCCCAGCGTCGGGGCGAACGGGTAGCCGCCCCGCTCCGGGGGCCACTGCCCGCGCGCGTGCGGAATGCGCAGCACCGAGCTAACCATCTCGGCCTCTGGGTCGCCGTTGGAGCCGCGGCGGACGGCCTCCGGGACCGCCACCTTGACCATAGCGTACGGCCCGAAGCCGGCGGCCCCCTGCGGCCCCGCCTTGCTGTATTCGCCCAGGTGCAGCTTCTCCCACTCGGGCCGCCTTGGGTGGTGCCAGAACACACACTCGAAAATCTACAGGGGGGGCGCGGAGCGCAAGGTTATTGGGGGCCAGCAGACGGTACTGTATCCGGGATCGCTCGGACCGGCGTGCGGACCGCCTCGGGGGGGGGGGGGGTTGCCCACAATGTTGGCCGTGCGCTGTTCTGTGCGCAGCCTACCACACTTCTGCCGCCCGTCGCGGCTCCGCTGAGCCTTGCTCGCCGGCGCCCGGCCTGCGCGCCCTCGCCTGGCCCCCTCCCGCTCATTGCCCCACACCCCCGGCCTTGCCCGCCCCCGGCCTTGCCCGCCCCCGGCCTTGCCCGCCCCCGGCCTTGCCCACCGCCGGCCTTGCCCGCCCCCGGCCTTGCCCGCCCCCGACCTTGCCCGCCCCCGCCCCCCCCCGGCCCGCACCTGCGGCCTGCCCGCCCCCGACCTTGCCCGCCCCCGGGCCCCACCCCCCTCCCCGCACCTGCGGCCTGCCCACGATGGCGCCGTGCACCGCGTCGCTGAGCGAGAACTGGTCGTTGCATAGGAAGCCCGGGTAGAGGCCCGTGGAGCCGTCGCTATCGGACAGCCCCACCGCGCGACGCAGCGGGCCCACGTCCTCGTACCTGGGTGCGGGCGGGCAGGTGGGCGGGGATTTGAACTGGTCGGTTGGCGGTATCGCCAGGAAGGCACAATGAGCCTGTAAAAGTGCGATGTATGGGAAGTGGAGCTTTCTGGAATGATTGAATTCTCTCCGTAGCAGATCAAGCCCTTACAACAAGGTACCGGCTCAAGAAAGGGCCCCTGTGAAAGGCCCCGATGGCTGCACGCACCATCGCACATTCTTCAGGATGTTGTCGTACAACAGGTACGCCACGGGCCCGCTCCGAGACGCGTTCCGGATGTAGTACATACTGGCGGTAGGGCGAGGGGTTGATAAGCTTTGGCAGGCAGTACGTTGATGGCGGGGGCATGCGTCAACAGCGGGCACAGCTTGCGGGCGACCTGGCGGCACAGGCGCGCACGTTTGGGGAGTGCAGCGGAGTTCCGCACCCCATCGATTGTTCTTCAAACCCCAACACCCACCCTCCATTGACGTTGAAGTTGCCCTCCCGCTGGTTGTACATGTTGACGCTGTTGTACGGCGGCTGGTGGATGATGCCGTAGAAGTCGTAGATGGGCATCGTGTCGGCGTCCGCCACCAGCACGTTGTAGCCCATGCGCACGGCCCTGGCGCCCGTGTAGTGTATGAGCCACTTGTCGGTGCAGCCCTTGCAGCCGCCCTCCTGCTTAATGATCCACGCCATCTTGGTATGGTCCTCATACCATGCGCACCCCAGCTTGTCGAACGCCCCCCGGAGCCGGTCACAGAGACGCTGCTCCGGATACAGCACAATGAGGTGCCCGTACCCGAACTTCTGCCAGCGCTGTACCATCTGGTACGCGAAGTCCAGCTGCGCATGGTGGGCAAACACAATCTCCTGCTTGTATGACACGCTGTTCAGCGCCTCCCGCAGCTGCGCATTCGTGTCAAGCGGCCCCACGTAGCCGGTGATGTGATTGAAGCTGCAGTACTCGCCGCAGCGCGCGTTCCTCGGTGGTAGTTGGCCAAACACGGGCCGCCCTGCCTCTAACGCTAGGAGCACTAGCAGTGTGCTGTATTTTGTACATGATGATCTAGAGCGACGATCGGCCATCATCTTCTGTCGCGCAGTAGCAGGGGGTCGCATCGGGGGGCTGCCCGTGCGCTGTAGCGCGCTCTCCTAGGGCCTATCGTAGTCAAACTCGTATAAAGAAGAGGACTGGATCGATCCAGGACTGGATCGAGGAATGCGCTTGGACGTCGTCCTGAGACAGGCTGTAAAGCTTCTTATGCGGCCCACTGTCTTCGATGCGTGCGCAGTTTACCTCTATGTGCGTAAGTCTATGCGCCCTCCTTAGTTCTCCACACGCCGCGTGCCGTACCATTAAGGCCGTACGCACGTACACACGGCAGACGGCACCATGGGCACCGGCACGGCACACTGCACGCTACGTCATGTAGTGACCCGAGCTAGCCTGGAAAGTTCCGGCCCTTGCCGCGCATTGGTTACATGGAACTCCCCTCAGCACTGGGTCGGGAAGGTCGGGACCGGAAGAGGACGTGCGGGAATCCAGCAAGCTGGTGGGAATTCAACGAGTCAAGCAATGCCTCCGTGCAAATGACGTTACATGGGCAAGAAACTGTAAAGCCACTTAGCAGCAACCTATCGCAGCGGCACATGTCAGTACACATAAGGTTAACCGGCCGACTCCGGTCACGGGTCAGTAGCATGAGCGCCAAAACTGCGCGCACAAACTCATACCATTCATCATTCGGGCTGCCTGACCGTCCCGCAAGTCCGGACAGCACCCCGTATCGCATCAATCGAAAGGGCGCACGACCCACTGACTCCCGATCCGAAATGAGCATGATGTCTCAACATGGCGCGTTCATGCCGTACATCTCCCGCTCGCGGCCATGCAGCCTGGCGGGCGCCACCCACACGCTGCATGACACGACAGGTCAGCCACCTGGCCTGAGTGACCCCACACCCCACACTCCACACCCCGCGGGTTGACTGCGTCCCCGCCGTGCCCCGTGCGCGCGCACGCGGACGGGTCCAGCCAGGTCGGCCCGGGAGAAGCACCTCGCCTCTCAAAACACAAACCGCACGCACGTGCCCCACGTGCCCCACTTGCAGCTGCGGCCCCGGCCCAGGCTCCGGGCACGGCCAAGGCATCCCTACTGCATTGGTCCGTCAAACGCACTTGACTCTGGCGGGTGCTCTGGCGGGTGCTAACCTCTGGTACATCAGCCAACCTGACATCAGCCCAAGGACGGCGCAGCGGTGCCCTGACTCTGATACTCCTTGTACACTTGAAAGTACGTGATCGGCGCGCAGCCCCCCACCCACCCACCCCACCATCACCACACACGTCCAGCAGTCAGTCCTGCCCAGCTTTCACCACGGGTTGACGTTGTACATCCACGCGTACCTGCAGCGGACAGAGTGTGGGCGGAAGTGAGTGGCCACCCCTCATGACGACGCAGCTGCGCGGCGCCTCACCAACACCCAACGGTCCTGCACCCGGCAGTGCATCGCCCTCGGCCTTCCACCGAGAGGGGCAGCAACCGCAAAGGGGGGGGGGTGCAGCCGTTCCCTTTCCCAACCTTATCCACCACGCCCAATCCCACCGTAACTCAACACTCCCCCTAGACCCCGCCCCTGCCCTCCGTTCCTCTCCCTGCAAGGTCCCTCCCCTCGCCACTGCCAAACCCCCGCCCGCACTCGCCTCCGCCTCGCCGCCGGCGCGATGTTGATGTACTGCTGGTCCAGGTAGTCGGTTTGGTGCTCCAGCACCCACTCGGCCAGCTCGGCGGCGCGGGTGGCCTTGGTGCCCCCCGGCGCGGGCGTCCAGGGCAGGTGCGCCGCCCGCATGGCGTCCAGCTCCGCCACCGTGAAGTCGCGGGCCAGCTTGGCGGCCAGCGACTCCTTGCTCAGCGAGCCCCGGTTGCGGTGCAGGAAGCGGAGCACCTTGTCGTTGAGGGTGGGCAGCCGGGGCTGCAGCACCGCCAGCAGCTGCGTGGGTTGTGGGCGGGGCGGCGGGGGACAGGCGGGAGGCGGGAGGATGCGGTGGGACGGGTATGGGGGAGGGTGGGAGGGGTAGGGGCAGGCCGAGGAGTGGGTGGGTGCAGCATTGCGGGGGCCAGGCGGGCGGCGGCGGCAGTGGCGCCAGCTTCGGGTGAGGGGCCGGCCCCCCTGCCTTGCCGCGGGATGACTTTGACGCACACCCACACCCGTTTGGTCCAGCGCAACCGAGCGCTGCAGAGAGCAGCAGCCGTTGTGGCTGGAGGGAG
>LSYV01000005.1:53259-91542 GCA_001584585.1 Gonium pectorale | reverse complement strand
CGACGAGCGTAAGCGCGAAAGTGATGGCGTCGGTGTAGGACCCAGCTCCCGAGGCAGTCGAAGGGGCGATGTCTCTGCATGTTAGTTCGGCGGCGACCACCGCGTGTGTGTGTGTGTGCCGGGCCACTCACGTCCGTGAGCGCGTTGGCGGTGAGGAAATTCATGCGCGCCTCCCACACGGGGCCGCGCTCCGCGGCGCGCGACGAGATGTAGCGCGGAGCCAGCTCGGTGGCGGTGTCCAGGCTCACGCCGCCCCCGCCGGCGCCAAAGGACCAGGCGGCGGGCAGCGGCGGCCTCGCGGACGCGGCAGATACGCGGCGGGCCGGGGCGCCCTGCGGCCCGGCAGCGGGCCCTGCCGCCTGCGCGTCCTCCGCCGGCGGCAGCAGCATGCGGTACGTCTCCCGGTACCTGCGGCCGTAGGCCCACATGTCCACATTGAGCTGCCAACTACATTGAGAGGAGCCTCCACAGGCCGCCGCACCGTGACCGTAACTGCCATGCTCTAAGTGGTGTCGATACTGATGCTGATAGGAGAGCGCCCTCCACCAGTTAATGGGCCGCGGTGCCCGACTCCGACCCGCCCCGCCCTACCTCTCCGATGCGACGGCCGGGGGCGCATTCTGCCGGTACCAGCCCGCGAACACGGAGCGCGCGTACGCCGAGGGGAACTGCCCCGCGTAGCGCAGCCCGGGCATGTTGCCGTGCTCCACCCCGGGCAGCACGGGGATGTGCGGAGGGGGCACGGGCGGCTGGGCCGCGGGCCGCACAGCCGGGGCGGAGCTGCTGCTCGGCCCCGGGCCCGCGCCGCCCTGGGAGGCGGCCTCGGGCCGGGTGCAAGGGATGAGTTGCGCGGCGATGAAGTCCGGCGTGCACCTGCGCGGGTCGGGTCGGGTCGGGTCGGGGTGGGGCGGGGCGGGGGGCGGGCAGCGGCGCAGATCACAGCGGGCGCGGCACAAAGGATCACGGGCAGTCGTACATAGCCTTCCCACGCTGCGGCCCTGCCCGATGCAAAGCGTGTACAGCGTGCGGCTTGCGAGGATGGCGGGCGGGGCGGGCCGAGAGAGGGCGCCGCCTCAGACGGCCGCCGCGGCGCGTTACCGCACCTGGGGCTCTCTAGCTCCTGTTGCAGCCCCAGCGGCGCGCCGGGCCCGGGCAACATGGAGGCCGGCAGCGGCAGGAGCGGGTCCTGCAGTGGAGCAAGAGAAGTTAGGTCAGTAAAATTCTGGGGACTCTGGTGCCGGTCAGTAAATTATTTGGGGACTCCGGTGCTGCTCATAGCCAAAGGCCCGCAGTATATGTACGAGAGTCAGCTGCTGCAGCGGGGTGTTCAGGACCTGCTAAATGGCATATGCAGATATGCTGGACTGGTTTGCCAAGCACAAACCCACCCTGCAGGCCCAATGGCTTGCCAAGCACAAAACACACTCTGGTCACACACACGCACAACCCCGACGCACCACGTGGTTGGGTCCCAGCACCAGCATGCCGCGAGAGGCGGCGGACAGCAGGCGGCCCACGGTCAGCGGGCCCGAGCTGAAGGCGGGGGCGCCGCCGCCGGCACCGATGCCGTTTCCCTGCCCGGCCGCCGCCGTCGACGCAGCAGCCGCCCCCTCCGGAGCCTCGCCCTGTGCCGCCGTGGCCAGCCTGCCCATATCCTGCTCGCACAGCACCGCGCCGCCCCCCTCCATCCGCGCCGCCAGCAGCACCGCCGCCACCGCGGGGCACAGCTGCGAGTGCAGCGCGTCGTAGCCCACGCCGCAGCAGCTGGACGAGCAGGCGGCCAGCGACCAGTCATCGGTGCGCAGCAGCACCTCCACCACGTGACCGTACCGCTCAGCGGGGCCGCATGTGCCGGGCGCGACGCACGCGGTGCCCGCTGCCGTGCTGCCGGCGCCGGCGGCACCCTCGCCGCCGTCAGCGGCACCCGCCGCTGCTGCAGTCGGCCGCGCATCGGCCGCCGCGCCGGCGGTGCCCTCCGACCGCCGGCGGGGGTCGCTGGCGGCGGCGCGGGCCACGCGCGCTGCGTTGTTTGTGCCATTGCAGCTGCATGGCTCCAGATCATCGTGGTGGATGCGCAGGAAGGCCCGCAGCAGCACCCGCTCGCCGTCGGCGCTGTGCTGCGCACTCAGGCTGTGCACGCAGCGGCGTTGCAGCAGCTTCTTCACGTCGGTCCACGCCCATGGGGACACCTTAGGCGGACGTGCATGCGACACGTTACGTTAGACGGGTAGTGCACGGGTAGTGTCCCTCCGGTCAGCATGACGTTGGTAGGTGGTGTGCGACGACCGCGGGCTGTGACACCGACGCGGGCACATGTGTGCTAACCGGCGAGTGTCATCTGCGCAACCCGAAGCACCTGGCCTTGTTGGCCGTACCTGTTGACGGACATCGTCTGCGTTGACGGGTGGGCCGTGGGCGTGGCTGCGGTGGAAGGCGCAGCACGCACCCCCCGGGGGGCACAGGTGGTGCAGCGCGGCGCTGAGCGCAGGCAGCGTGGCAGCGGTGGACGCAGCTGTTGGCCCCGCAGTGAGAATCTCGGCGCTCAGCAGCGGCGCCAGCACGCTCCTGAAGCGGTCGTCCGGCTTCTCGGCATCTGCTTGAAAGGGGCAGGGGGCATTGTAGCCCCGAGACACGACGCGACGCCCAGTCACAGTCCTGCATACCTGGAACCTTCTGCCGCTTCGCAGGTACCCCGACCGCTTGGCCGGTCCCCGCCGGACGCTTCATTCCCGGGCCCCGGTACTCAATTCAGCCGCTCTCGGCGGCAGTCCTCAGATCTGAGCTTTAACTTGCATGAGCTCACTAGCCCATGCCCATAGCGATTGGCGGAGCGTGTCGTGGTCCTAGAACCCAGGCCGAGAGGGAAGCCTCAAAGGCGATTGCCGGCTAGCAATGACAATATGCACACAGGCTTTCCGTAATGGTTGAAAGAGGAGCGCAATACGGAAGGCTAGCTGGCAAGTTGGCTAGAACAGTTTACTACTGATTACTGTAGGCATGCTTCCCATCGTGGAAAGCCGCTTAGAGGGCGATAGTGAAGCAAAGCAGGCGTGCAGTGACCACCACTATTGCATGTTTCATTCGGCGCATGCTACGCGTGCTACGCCGTACTAACCGTGTCAAAACCCGTGTGCCCGTGCGCCGTGTCCTGCGCACTCACCGGCAGTGGGCACCCGTGCTTACCTGTGATGTTGACTTCTCCGGAGCAGAGCGAAGCGTCGCGTCGGAGAAGGCAGGTTCTTGGGTCGAAGGAGTCCTAGACAGTTGTACGGCAGCCTTGCTGCCTATATTGGGTCATAAGGGGCTTCGCACGCTTATCTGTTACTTCGTAGTTCATTTCGTAGTCCATTGAGTGCTTTCGCCCTTCTGCCAGGGCGTTCGGTTACTTCCCACCCGCCTCCCCGTCACCGTAGCTTTCGGGTCCCCGCCATCACCGCGGGGCCGCTGGGTTGGCGGCGCCTCGGCCGCTGGCGCGGAGGCGCCTGGGCTCCGCGGCGCCGCTTGTGCCTGACTCGCCCTGGGTGCCACGGGTCGCTTCGGCGTTTTCTCTTTTCTACCGAGTTGGGCGTGTTCTGCCTTCATCACGATTTCCGCGACCTGCTGCGACTTTGCAACTTTGCAACTTTGCTGCGACGTTGCGACTTTGCTCATGGATCTGCTACTTGGTGGCCGCTTGTTCAACGTGGAAAAGCTTACAGTTGCTGCTGTGCAGGGGTTTCGGTCGGTTCAGCGCTGCTTTGCCAGGTTTGGTGGACGGCGGGTCTGGTCCGCTGTCGGTTCCGTTGTAACGTTAATTAGATGGATGAGAGCATGAGACCCAAGAAGCAGTCTTGCAGCTGCTCGTCGTCGCCGCCGTCGCACCCGCACCCCTGCCCTGGCACGGCCTCCGCTGGCTGCGAGCCGCACTGCAGCACCTGCAGGCTTGTGGCCACGACACGGTCTGGGGTGGCCACAGCAAAGCTCCATCCTCTGGACCCCAGCGGAGGATGGTCGACGGCTATGGCTTCCAAGCTGTGGCTCCTGGCGGTGTCAACACAACAGTGGGCCCTGCCACTGGGCTGTTCGGACATCTCGGGCTCCCACTGCGGCTCCCAACTGTCGCATGCCCGGCACAGCACTGGATAAGACAATGACGCAGCTAACACCTCGACATAAGCACAATACGCGTCTTCAAGATATACCAACGGTACTCAGTAGCAGGCAGATGTTTACTCAGAATCAGACCACGGCAACTACCAACTGACACGGCGTGCCAAACCCAGGGCAACCCAAGTGCTACCGGAACCCACGGAATGTACTACATCACGGAACCTATTATCTCCTGACAGTTGCATCAGGAAGGCGGCAGCACCAGCGGCATCTAGGGTTCTAGGCGGACCTGCTCCTTCGTGTGTGCACGCGGTACCGCGTCCGTGGATTGCTGCGGGTGCGCCCTGCCGCTCGGGACACTCACGGGCGGGGCATCGCAGGTGTCGCATGCGGTCGGGGCCACACGTATGCGGGAAAGCGGCGCGTGAGCGGCCGAATCCAGGGTTCGTTTTTGCCGCGGAATGCCGCGGTGATGATTTGCGCGAGACTTCTAAGTAATAACTCCCATGTGCGTCCGGCGCAGGCCAAGACTAGCCAATATGCGGTCACCTGTCTCCAATGTGCAGTAAACGTTGTGCAGTAAACGTGCGCAACATCCTGGCCCCAAGCATTTCCAATATGTCGTGACGCTGATCTGAATGGGGTACGCGCTCGAAGGGGCTGAGGGCTGAGGGAGCGGTGTATGATTGACGGGGACTACGCACCTGGGGTTGCGGCGGCACCTCCAGAAGCATTGCGCGTGTGCGGGCACTGCTGGGCAGCCAATCCCAACAAGCCCCTCAGATTGCTGGATGGCGTCTGGGGCTGGTGTCCGGCTGTTTGTGTTTATTCTCTCGTCACAGTTACGGCGTCTCCATGTCACCCTATACAGATTACGCGAGGTGTCAAAAGCAACATGCCGTTGCCGCCCCAACCGTGCGTTTCCACCGGCCTCACCCGCCCCCGGGAGGAGCTTCGTACCCAAGCCTGTGTTTTACGTGTCGGTTCGTCGCTCGGGTCCCCCGCGAGGCGGACGTTGCAGGAATGTGACGGTAAGTAAGAGCAGTCAACCGTCAGGACTCCCGTTGCTGTCGCCCGGGAACTGCCTAGCGTGATCCAGGGCGTGATCAAATCTGCTTATCCACAGGAGCATCCCCCTGTGCTCCAAGAACCGCCTGCATTGTGGGACTAGCTGCATGCTCGGGCTGCAAACAGCAGAGATCCACCCAGGCGAGCCACCCAGACGCGCGAAGCTGCGGCCGGCAGACAGCAGCATAACCGTGGACGTCGTCATCGAGAGGCGATGGTGCAACGCAGGCGTGTGTGCTTGCAGCGCGAGCACTATGAAGCGTCCCTTGCAGAGATGCTCCGTCCGAACGTGCCCGCGGAGCGATCAATATGCCATTACTCACGTACGTGGCGGTGGCGGTGGCGCTGGACCGGGTGGGCGCCTTCCTTGTCATCCCCAGCCGCTTCCGTAGCATTCATGGACCCTGTCCGGCTCCTCCTGTCCTTGCACCAATTGGGCGTGCCTGGCTCCCTCAACAACGCGGTGGACCAGCGCCTCCGCGCCACGCACCTCGGCGACGACCTCCCCGCGGACCTGGGCCGCGTCCAGGACCTGACTGCCAGCAGTCCCAGCACCTATGGGTGCTGCACCAACCCCTGGCTTGAGCCGCGCCGCTGCCCTGTGCCCTCGTCGCACAGCGCGCCCCGCCCACCCCTCTGAGGTGCTGCATCCCACCCCGCCCCGGGTCCGCCACGACCCGTGTCCGCATTCCCGCTCTGCGTCGCAGGTGCCGTACCGTTAAGACCACCTTAAGACCGTTAAGACCACAGAAGAAAACCTCTACGGTCATGCACACCCGAGGCTGAGACGTTTCCAGTAAGGCGGGCAGGTACAAGACAAAACAAGCAGGCAGAGCGAACGTCCCACACACTCCTACCGTACTAGCCGCCGCCGGTACGGTGGGCCGCAACCCCTGTATCATATACAGCTAAGCACCGCTGGAAGGCGCAGTACCGTGCAGTACCGCTTCTCCTCCACCGCTAGAAGCGTTCAGACATGTATACGTCTCCTTTCCGCCCCCACACATGTTCCCTACAAGACGCCAACGTTGCCTGCCGCCTTTACTGTGTACTACTGCCCGTCGTCTGTGCGCAATCTAGCACCACGCGCGCTTCCCCACCCTACCTCCTCACCAGCCACCCTGCACCCATATTGCCATCACCCTAGCACGCCACGGCGCCTGTCCCTCTCCATCTGCCTAGACACCACGGCGCCTGTCCCTCTCCATCTGCCTAGACACCACGGCGCCTGTCCCTCTCCATCTGTTACCCTCTCCAATCGCGATCGCACCTGCCCAAACCCTCACATCTCCAAGTTTCACGAGTGCACGGCCTGCTGGCGGAACGCTGGCCCTTGGGGTGCACAATCTCATTCACGCAAAAAAGATCATAAGAGGGGCGGATGGACGTCCTGGCTGTGTTGCTTGGCGCCCTCAAGTGCAATGCCTATGTATGTACAGAGTGCCAGCTGTACGACAACGCGACCGACCGATGGGTCACAGGTTCGAAGGACAGCGGCCTGCTACTGAACACCAGATGCCATCATGAGCTGCGAAGGCAAAGACCCGTTTGCATGTCTGTTATGGTTGACCTTCTCAACGTGATCGAGAAGGCAAATGCCTATGCCATATAGCACTACACCGCCCGTTTTATGGCGCCAGTTAGGGCACGTGGGCACCAGCGGCCTCAACCGCCTGCTGGCTTCACTGTTGCGACTGTGACGCAGCAAAGCCATGCAGTGGGTACACAGGCTAAAGCGACGGGTTGCTCAGGGAGGGGCGATCTGGGTTTGGAGGACGCATGCCCGGAGTGGAGCCATAAGATTGCTGGAGCCCCGCAAGATTGCTGGAGCCCCCCATAGTCCGGCCTGTAAAGGCACAACATTCACTGCACGCCGGCGCGCCTTCTGTGGTGGTCTCCGCGGTTGGCAGTGTGGCAAGCGGCTGCGTCCGAACAGGACTTCACCGCCGTTGTCGCCTTTGAGCATGCAGTCTCGGGTCTGAATCTGTCGCAGTGGGCTGCGCGGAGGGGGAAAGGCTACGCATGACCCACGGGGCGCCGCGCAGGGGTAGGGGCCGTGGGCGCGGCCGTGTGCGGGCGGGGGCTGCGAGAGCGGGTTGGCCCCGCCTCCACGCCGTACTTCCCCTGGGCTCCACGTCTCATAAGCAGGCTCCCTGAGCTCGTAAGGATGCTTCCCAACACACTTCTGCAATCATCACCGCCACGCGCGTCGTGCTGTAGATAGCTTGCCGGCTCTGCTGCCCACCCACTTGTTTCCTTGAGCCGTGCTGGCTGGAGCGAGCTTGAAGCCCGCTTGGAGCGTTCAGTAATCATCCCTTGTGCAACATCTGTTGTTTAGTCAAGCTGCAATAAGGCGCTGGAGGTAAAAGCTGGTGCGTTGACCTCCTCCACGCTTCGCGCTCTTACGGGCGGGCAATGTCCTTGCTAGTTTACTTTCACCTCCTAGAGGCAGCACCCACCGCTGATCAACTGGTGTCTGGCTGCTACCAGCTGTCCTCGCCTTCGCTCAACCTCTTGCCTGGTGCCGTTGTTTCCAAGGGCGCGCACGCTGCTGTGCATTGCAGATTGAAAGAGATGCATTTTCGCTGATCACAGCTTTGCGTGCCCTCTGGCCACCCCCAGACCTCGAACGGTCGTCGGCGGTCGGCTCGCACCAGCTGTGGTCTTCACGACTTCAAGGTACGTTGGCACATCATGGGGGCGCGACTGCAGACCAGGAGCATGCGGTGCTGCGTTCCGCGTAGAGCGAACTGCTGGACTGTTGCGGCGGACTGTTGCCGCCAGGGGCAACCAGGGGCCCCTGGTTGCCGCAATGGCTCGGGCGCACCCACATGAAGCCCACAGTATCCCTTCCTCTTATTGTTTGGCTTCCTTCCCTGTGCCGCGATTGTGAAGGCGTCGAACAACGGGTTTGAGCAATGGAGGCTTCGCGCGAGGTGAGCTACCTGCATTTATGGGTTTTAGGGTAGGGCACTTCGAGGCAGCAGGGCGGAAAAGGGAGCGACATGTGCGTTCTCCTGTCTATCCGTACCAAACGGTAGTACCGCCTCGTGCCCGTAACCCCGTATGGAAGAGAACTTTTACGGTAGGTCGCACGATTCCCGTATTGCACCATTGATGATAATCTCCACCTGGGTGTCAGTCTAGCCGGCTCGCCCCCCTTCCCCCTGCGCAGTCCAAGTTGGCTGTGGCCTCGACTCGGGCGGACACGCCGGAGTTGCAGGAGCTATGGAGTCAGGCCGTGGAATTAAGTACGAAGCTGGCGGCTGTGAGGGCTGCTGCGCCCTCGGCCCGGACGTACGAAAAGGAGCTGCAAGAGCAACTTGACAACGCCCTCGCACCTAATGAGAAGCTGAAGATGGAGGAGGTAATAGCGTACGGCCTTGGGAGGGATAAGCCCCCTGCCATGTGAATTGCGAGGGCCTAGCCTTGGCATGCAGTCGCCAGTGTTCAACAGAGCTTGCAGCAGCTGCCTGCATTGCTTGCATGCAATGCGTTGTCCTCCAAACCATGTCTGCAGCCCTCCTCACCACTTGTCGCCTCTGCAATGCCACCGCCACAGATTCTTCCGGAGCACAGCCGGCAGCAGGATAACGCGCTGCGCAGTGACCAGGCGGGCGGGCGGAAGTCGGCGGTCGGCGAACTGAAGATGGATTTGGACAGCCCTCGGCAGAGTCTGTATGGGCTCAAGATCGGGGGCGTGATGGAGGGCTACGAGCAGCAGGGAAAGGTGCGGGACGGGGCGGGGCGGCCCGAGGACCGCTGGTGGATCGGGGTATGCCTCCACATGCAGAGGCGGTCCGCATGCGCGGTCGAATCCTGCTGTAAGCTATTTTCGGTCGCGCCAAAACATGCCCGCTGGCGCACGGCCCGTGCACCCCATGTATGTGCAGGAGATGTGGCTGGAGGCGCAGGCCAAGGCCATGAGGCAGGCGACCGAGATCTTTGAGAAGGTCAGTCGCGACGCGGCCGTGATGAAGAAGGTGCTCCAGGAGCTCCGGGAGAAGCGGGCCAAGGTGTGCACAGGAGCGGAGCTGGCGGTGCGCAACGACTACGCACGTCGCTTCGGCCCCTGCGCACAGGTGCTGCGCACGCGGGCGATTGCAGGGACTCGGGCGATTGCAGAAGGAGGGCTGCAGGTTGACTGGCTGAGGAGACAGGCCCTCATGTGCATGCCCCCCCCCCTCAGAACTGACGTGCATCTGGAGGTGTCCGGTAGTGTATGCCGAGTCCTCCGTAGCGTCAGGCCATCCTGGGCGCGTTCCGTGTACACAAACATGCTCCCACTCTCGCGCAGCATATAGTTTCAGTATGACATATATGCACTATGGGGCAGCAGGGCGGAAAGGGGAGCGACATGAGCCGTCTCCTCCCTGAACAGACTCTGAACAGTTGTGCCTTCTCATGCTGCCGGAGGAGATCTGCTACGGTATGTCACGCGCCCCCCTCGTTGCAACCTCGATCATCTTTACCTGGGCTTCAGTCTGGCCGGCTCGCCCCCTCCCCCCCTGCGCAGTCCCTTGCGCTGGCTGTGGCCTCGACCCGCATGGACACGACTGAGCTGCAAGAGCTATATGACCAGTCCCATCCAACCATTAAGAAGCCGTGGGGGGAGGTGCGTAGGGCCTTGGAAGGGATTGAACCCTGGTCTGTGTCGTGAGTGGGCCTAGCCGTCACACGCAGTCACCAGTGTTCTGCAATGCCACCGCCACAGATTCTTCCGGAGCACAGCCGGCAGCGGGATAACGCGCTGCGCAGCGACCAGGCGGGCGGGCGGAAAGAGACGATTGCCGACCTGCTGGAGGTGGAGCCGGACAGCCCTCGGCAGAGGCTGCACGGGCTCAAGGAAGCGGGGAAGGAGGAGGCCAACCAGCTGCAGAGAAAGGTGCGGGACGGGGCGGGGCGGCCCGAGGACCGCTGGTGGATCGGGGTATGCCGCCACTTGCAAAGGCGGTCCGCATGAGTGGGCGGATGCCGCTGTAGGCTCCTCCTTCCCTCGCCCTTGCCCTGACACATGTGCGCTGGCGCACGGCCCGTCAACCCCATGTTTGTGCAGGTGAATCAGCTGGAGGCGCAAACTGACACGCTCACGAAGGCCAGGAGGGAGCTGACGAACAAGCTCATTCACGACGTGGCCGCGCTGCAGGAGGCGCTTCGGGAGAAGGTTGCCGAGGTGTGGCGTGTGGGTAAAATCTGACGTTTATTATATCGTTTAAAAGTAACGGCAAATCGTACGTGAACAATGTGAGGAAGCGACGGCACGGAGGCCAACTGCTTATTCCCATGTGTTCAGTTGCAACCACGTTCTCATTACGACCCTTCATGCTGGGAACGGCCTCTGCAGGTGGACCTACTCAAGAGTTCGCTCGAGGGCGCCAACGCCGCCGCTGACCGGGCGCAAGCGGAACGTGACATGGAGGCGGCCACTGCGGCGGAGGCTCAGAAGGCAGCGGAGGCTGTGGTGGAGAAGCAGGCTCGTGAGATGGAACGACTGCAGGTGGGGTGTGCCGGCTTCCGGAGGCATTAGAAAAGGTTCGCCAGATGCCAAGAGGACCCTGTCCTGCAGTCAACCCAGCACCCGGAGGGCTGCACACAAAGCGCCCTTTCCCATTGCCAGCCTGGGTTAGTTCTGGCCCCATCTCACTCGCTGGAAACGCAATCCGCAACTGCGCCTTCTCAACCGTAGCTCACCCAACCGCATGGGCTGCGGTCCGCGCTACCCAACGCAACCCGCAGTCCGAGGTGGCGCGGCTGGGAGCGGAGCTGGCGGAGCGCGACTCCAAGCACGCAGGGCTGTAGGGCCTCTGCGCAGAGGTCCTGCGCACGCGGGCGAGCGCGAAAGGAGGGCCGCAGCTTGAGTGACTCAGGAGGCAGGCCGTCATCCGCGGGCCACCTTAAAACGGGCCTGCATCCGGGAGTGTTCGGGAGAGAATGCCCATCCCCGTAGTGTCAGCTACGCGTCATCCTGGACACGCCCCGTGGACTCATGCATGCGACCCAGCCACTACCACACTACGCATTTGCGAGAGTACAGTAGGACACAAAAGAATCATATATACGGTGCGGTGTAAACGCGTGTGCACCTATTACAGCGTGCGTGTGTGCGTGTGTGCGTGTATGCGCAGTCGCGTGGTGAAGGAGGCCTATTTTTTTTGGATACAAAGTCCAGGACAAGCAGGAGGCCCATGAGAGGGCAGGTGTTTTGTTCCCGTTTTTCCTCCTACATCTCAATGAGGCTTGTCTCCATCCCTGTCCTCCTTGCTGGATTTCCCTGTCCTGCGGGCTCGGCTTAGCACAGTCTTCGTACAGAAAGAAGAGAGATTTGGGATAGTTATTGGTGGGCTGGGGGCACCGCACGGGGGCACCGGGTTTGTCTGTGCTATGGTAGCCCCGTCTCTTAAGTCCCAAGCCATGTGGTTGGATTTGGGTACCGGTATGCCGCCCGTCATCCCCATGCATGCGTGCATGCGTTTCCGAATCCACCAGCACATAACGAATACTGTTCACCGGGTGTTGATACTCCTACCCTGCTGCTCCAGCAGGCGGCCCTCCTGGCCAACATGTGCTGCCGGACTGAGGTGATGCCAAGCATGTCTGTAGCATGTGGTACAGTGCAGTGTATCGCGCATGCGCGGCAACGTTCACCGTGCAGATCCCGCTGCGCTGGTCCGCACCCGACGAGATGGCACTGCTTCATCCCGTGTCCAGCTGCATGACATGACCGGCACAAGACGACACACGGTACCGGTATCAAGCACGTGACCTCGTTACTCCTGACTCCGCTAAGCCCCCTGCCGTACCTCGGCTTCGCACCGTCCACACTGTCACCATGACCAGCCCAGCCGAAGCACCATGATATATGTAGGTAGGCAGGAAATGGTATGGACAAACTGGACAATATGGATACAGCAACGACCAACGGTCCTGCGACACGCCGCACGAGTCCAGTTGCCGTGCGTGCGCTACCTCCCATTTGCGGGCATTGCCTTTCGAACGTGAATTCTTCTTATCATCCGTTTGCTCGATGTAGCCAGTGTTCACTGATGGCATATGGAAGCTCGCGCCCTTTCGGATGATTTATCGACGCTTATAACTGGGATCGTTTACATTTCTACCTTCGTATACAATGAGTGCAAGCGGCGAAGCGCGCGGTAGGGTTTGGACGACCCTTGGGAGTTGGTTTTGCTGCACCATGCTAGGCCGCCGCACTTGATCTCTCGATGACGAATTGCAGGTTGAATGCTACTGTGGCGCCTGTCGCCCCGCTGCGGGTCGAAGGCGAGTCGAGTTTCTTTGGCCAGGTGGGAGGAGTGACCTTCATACCAGCGTGTTACCGCAAGTGGATGTAGCCACGTGTAAAGATTATATGTTTCAATGAGTGAAGTCTTTGGGAGTTGTTAGAGAGGTGCATAAACGGCCCTCGACTCCATGCAGGTGTACAAGCGACAGGCTTCGCATAAAATGGTCTGGACGGCCTCCGATGCAGCGCTAGCTGTCGGCCTAAAGGCTTTGTTGGCCTTGGCCTCGCGCGTGGGTTCGGGCGATGCCGAACCCGCAGCCGCCCCGAGCAGCGAACGCTCTGGTGACTTCTTGCAGGCCGCACCGGCTGTGCCCGGGTCACAGGTGGGACGTGAGGGGTGGAGCCATGTGGTGGCGGCGTGTCACTCCCCACGGTGTCCGCTGCCGACGGTGCCCGGGTGACAGCAAGCGCGTACATGGCGTGATGTGGCCCTGAAAGGGGCATAGCGGCGTACCAGCATGAGGAGTAACAGCTTCGATGCGAACTGCTGAAATGGAGCCTGCCCTTGCAGCGCAGCGCACCACTTCCATGCCCGCTGCCTGCTTGCAAGCCTGACCTCACCTGGCACACGATTTGAGAGGCTCCCCTCTGTGTTCCTCAGGAAGCCGAACCGGTACCCGACACCGATGGCAGCAACACGGGCAGCAGCAGCTGTGTGCCGCAGTCCTCCCTGGACCAGGAGCAGGCCTCCTGCCTGACGGGGAGCAGAGACTTCCAGCGTGAGGTGGCCGACCTCCAGCTCTTCGCGCTCATGAACAACGCCATGTACAGTGATAGCATTGGCAGCAGCAGCGATAACATCAGCGGCAACGAGGCCAAAGTGGGAGAGCTGACCGGCGCCAGCCAGTCGCCGTCGGCCGACGTCGCCGCTGCCAGCATCAACGGTGAAGACTGCGCGTCGGCCACAAACGCCGCGCCCGGCGCGGTGGCACCAGGGGCGATGTCGCCGCCAGGTGACCCCGCCTCCCCGTCCTCGCCCTCATTTTCGGGCGGCGAGGACCCCGCTTTGACCGCTGACGCGGCCATCATGGAGCGGGGCTTTGACCGCTGCCGTGTGCGGAGCAACATGTCTTTCCTGGCCGAGGATGAGGGCGGCAAGGCGGCGGACGAGCATCGGGAGGGGAGCACGGAGCGTCGGGAAGAGGGCACGGAAGAGGGCATGGAGCACGGGGGCCACGCGGCTGAGGCTCCCGGCACCGTACACAACGCCGCGCGCGAATCCCCGGCTGGCGGTGCGTTGTCGCTCGCGTTAGAGGCCATGAACCAGCTCCGCAGCCCGCAGCTGCCCGCAGCCGCTAGCATGCCGCAGCTGCCCTTCGCCGCCGCCGAAGACGATGACGATGAAGGCAGTTCCAGCGTCGGGGGCGGAGGCGGAGGTGCCTCCTGGAACGGCGACGGCAGCGGCGGCGGCGCTGGGCCGGCCTGCAGCGGCAGCGGAAGCATCGGGCCGTCTTGCGACCGCGTCGGCAGCGGCGGCCGCAAGGGCAGCGGCCGTGTGGCCAGCGCGGTCCACTTTTTCACATCGGCGGCACGTTCCACCGGCTCCCCCAGGGAGCGAGATCGGGACGCGGGCAGCCCGCGGGCCTGTGAATGCGAGAAATGCGCCCTGCGCTCCCGCCAGTCGTCGGGCAGGCTGAGCAGCTCCATGTCGGCCGGAGGGGCAGGAGGGGCTGCCCAGGCCGAGGCGGCTGCAGCTGCTGCCGGAGATACAGCCGGTCCGCATGGTGGCGACGCCGCGCAGGAGTCGCCGGCTTCCACAGGCGCGACGCGGCTGCTGCCGGCCGCCCCGGGCACTCCGCTACTGGCGCACCCGCACCGGCTGCTTGTGTCAACGCCTCCAGGTTCCGAGCTGCAGGCGGGGCCCGGGCCTCGCGCGATGGCGGCCCGGGCCGGCGGGCGGCTGGCCCGCGTCGGCGCTGTGCTGCCCGATCCCTGCGCCGATCCGCCCTTCGGCGCTGACCGCAGCCCCGATGGCGGAACGCCGCCCGACCCCGTGAGGCGGGCCCTGAGTCCCGAGTTCGCCAGCAGCGCGGACCCCAGGCCGGACTGCAGCGCCGCCGGCGGACCGAAGCAGCCGTGCGGCTCCCCTGCCCCGCCACTCCAGGTGGAAGCGGATGCGGCTGCGGGTGTGGCCGATGGCGCCGCAAGGGACGAGGAGGCCCTGCAGGTGGAGATACTGCTCGCCGCAGAGGGAGACGGAGCCGAGGAGGTATTTGCGCAGGAGCGGCAGCAAGGGGAGCAGGAGGAGGCCGAGGCAGCGGCGGCTGCAGCAGCGGCGGGCCGGGCTGCTGCAGCGGCGGCGGAGGGGGCGCAGGAGCGAGCGGCTGTGGAGGCTGCAGAGCGGACAGCACGGGAGGAGGCTGCAAAGGCCGCGGCCCGGATCGCGGGGCGCGCGGTGGCCAAGGTGGTCGCGGAGGCGGAGGCCGCAGCGCGGGCCGCGGCGTTCGCACAGGCCATGGCAGAGGCCGCTGCATGGGAGTCCGCGGAGGCGGAGGCGCGGGCTGCTGCGGCCCGGACAGCGGCCAGGGTGGTGGCCAGGGTGGTAGCGGCGGCTGTGGCGCAGGCAGCTGCCGAGCTCGCGCAGTCGCGGACGGCCGCAGCGGTTACAGCACAGCAAGCCGCAGTGGCGGCCATGGCCGCGGAGGCTAAGGCCGCTGCGGCGAGGATAGCAGCAAAAGCGGAGGCCAAGGTGGCTGCAGCCGCGGCGGCCCGGGAGGCCGCCGAGGCCGCAGCGCTGGCCGCGGCTCGGGTGGCCGCAGCGCAGGCAGCCGCGGGCGCTGCGGCACGGGCGGCGTGGGAGGCGGAAGCGAGGGCTGCTTCGGCTCAGATGGCCGCAAAAGCCGTAGCCAATATCATCGCGGAAGCGGAGGCGCATGCGGCCGCCGAGGCCGCCGCGCAGGCGGTTGCTGCTACAGCGGAGGCGGCTGCAGCGGAGGCGGCACGGGCGGCTGCAGAGGCCGCGGAGAAGGCAGCCGCAATGGCGGAGGCAAAGGCCGCGGCAGCCCGCCTTGCCACTAGAGCGGTGTCAAAGGCCATTGCAGCGGCAGCGGCGCGAGAGGCCGCAGAGGTCGCAGCGCAGGCGGTTGTAACGATGGAGGCCCGGTCTGCTGCAGAGCGGGTAGTCAGGGCAGCGGTGGCCAAGGTGCTTGCCCAGGCGGCGGCACGGGAGGCCGCTGAGGTGGCCGTTCGCGAAGCCCGGGCGGCAGTAGGAATCCAGGGCCAGGCGGTCAGTGGGTCGGACGCTGTCGCGGCAGTCGCCATCGTGACGGGGGTCACCGTTGGGGCGGAGGCGCCCCTGGCAGAGGCGAAAAAGGACGCGGATGCGAAGGCCGCCGGCGAGGCCAAAGCGGATGAACGGATGGAGGCCGGGGTGAAGGCCGTTCCCCGATTGGAGCAACCCGCCGTAGCTGTGAAGGCCGAGGCAGGGGCCGGGCGGACGGCAGCGGGCCGGCAGATGCGCGGTGCGGCAGCCGGGGCGAAGCCGCAGCCGAAACCTGGCGCGCGCCCCGCTGCCGCTAGCCGGCTGGCTGTCAGTTCTGCCCAACGGGGGCCGTCGCTGAGCGCGGGTGTCGCCAAGGTGCCCGGCGCGCCGCTGTCCAGGCCTGTCGCAGCCCGGGGGCCCGCGCCCGCTCCTGGCCTGCCTTCCCCGAGGACGGCCCGCCCCGCTCCCGCACCTAGTCCGGGCGTCCCCGCTGGCCACTCCGCTGCCTCTCCTGCGCGCTTGAAGGCGGCTCCAGCCGGCCCGGGGGCCCTAAGCCGACCCACCCCACCACCGCACGCTGTCCGCCGTATGCCCGGTCCGGCGCCATCTCAGACGCGGCCCCAGCCCCGGCCGCCAGAGCCCAGCAGGTTCCACGCGGGCCGGGGAGGGCCGCAGCCGCGCCCCGCCAGGAGCGCAGTCCCCAACCCGTCCCTCCAGCCGCCGCCAGCCCCGTCCCAGCAGGAGCAGCAGCACCGGCGCCCCGGCCCCGGCACGACGCTCAAAATGAGCGCGGCCGCCCAGACGCCCACCGCCTGTGCCGCGGCCGCGAGCGCGTCGCTGCAGCTGAGCCGGCGGCGCCACGAGCGGCAGATGGCGTCCGCGCGGGGCGGCGCGGCGGGCGTGCCCAGCTACCTGCGCCCCACCGCCGCTTCCGCCGCCCGGTCCTCCGACAGCGGGTAGCGCGCGAGCGCTGTTACGTTACATCTTCCCTGGCGATGAGGCGGCACTGGTCTCTGCGGCCGCAAGGCGATGTGGGCGTATGACGCAGTTTCAAAAGGGCAGATGTGTCAGGCATTGCGGTAGGCGCTTAGGCCTCCTCGTCATTTATAGGTATCAAGGATAGGTACGCGACATCAGCGGCTGTGACAGTAGTGGGTGAAGGCTTGACACACAGCGCCGGGGCGAGTGCCGGTGACGCGCGGCCAGAGCCGGGCGCATAAGGGGCGTTTCCGTGCACGCCGCACAAGAATGGACTAGGTAGCGGGGAACATGGTGATGTCTACGTTGCCCATTCTAGTCATTTTCGCGCGCTCTGCCCGTACGGTAACGACTTGACAATGATACTGTTTGTTACACACTATTATCTACTTGTTCTGTCTGACCGAGACGTCTGCGTGCACACGCATCGCTGTGTGTTCGTGTGTCTCTCGTGTGTCAGCCCCGGTCCAGTGCCCATGCGTCCTTCCCCGGGTGCCGGTGAACCATGCCCGCATCGGCTTGCATACGCGAAGGGCCAGTCCTTCCCGGGGCTTCGCGCTCACCATTGGCGCCCTCACGCCCGCACACGTCCTCAGGTTCAGGGGCTCGCTGTTTGTTGGCCTGGCGTGGGATTGCGGGAGCTGGGAGCGCTGCAATGCTCTCCCTGCTTATCGGTTTCTTCTTTATGAGCGCCCTTGACTCACCTGTTCGACTCCACCCCTACAGCTAACGCCTGTCCTTACAGCGGTCTGTGTCTTCAGTTCAACGCACTGATATACCCTTAGCTTTGAATGGGTTCTGTATCCCAGTGCGGATGCGTGTTACAATGAATGTGCTCTGATTCACGTCCACCCGTTGCTCTGCCGCCCGCCTGCATCCCTCAGACGTGACCTGTCGTGCACCGCTAACCACGGCGGCTGGTCTATTCCGATGTGTCCTATTCAGATGTGTCCTGCGTTTGGGCTTGGCATGGCAGTGAGCCTTTGAGCGTCTCTGTGCGCATATGACCACGCTGCTGGTTGACGACTAGCGTACGAGAGTAACATGGCGTGTTTGCATCATTTGCTCGCCGCAAGCCACGCTTCTCCAATGCCGGTGCAGGTATTCCTTAGATAGAAGAGGCTTGGAGGCTTCCAGCCAAGGCAATCAGGTGTAGCCTGCAACCCCTCTGTGGGGAGCCTATAATCTGTATTACTCTGTATCCAATCAAGGCGGAATGGAGCCACATAGGAGCCACAGGTTCTACGCCCATTCCACGAATTCAATGCAGATACCGCCGTATGCCACCAACCCACCATGCAGTACGTCCTGCCCGCTTGACCTTGTCAGACTGGCCTGCCTCGCCTGCCCGCCATGCCACGTTAGACCACTGCATCCCATTTTTAAGGACAGTCTAGTAGGTCCTCCGCCCGTTGTAACCCAGCTCTGCTGCATGCGGAAAAGCCTTAGCCCCGTGGCCCATTGCCCAGCGCCACCGCTGCAGATCCCCTGCAGGCCGCGCAGGCAGGCGAGCCCACCGATGCAGGGCTTGCCTCTATCTATCTGCCTCTCGCACTCATCCGCGTGCACTCGGTGCTTCTCCGCCCAACACAAGGCGGTCCCTTCGTTCCTCTTCCCCCCCCCCGCCGCAAGCGCGCGGAGGGGCTTTCCCTGCCCGGTCCGAGCGAAGTCCCTCCCGCGTTGGTTTTGGAGGCCTTTGCCGCGCACAATCAGCTGCTGACTGCTGGGGCCGTGTCTGGCAGCCTGTGGACCCCAACAGGAGACTTATGCAAACCTGTGCAGCGGGCCCAACCCCGCCACCCGCCACCGCCCCGCGTTACCTTGAAATCCAGTCGTGCTTCAGACACAGTCTGCCCACTGACACGATAAAGCCTCCGCCCAGCACTACAGCTATGAAGTCCCATATGTCTTCGGCAACCCCCAAGATAACAAACCTCCGGCTGACGACCACACTTAATCGCCTCCTCCACCCGGTACCCGCCGCACCGCCCGCTGCCTACGTACCCGTGCAGTGTTCGGAATATGCTTCCCTTTCCTCTACACCACAACCGGCTCATCCCCAAGCGCACAAACGGCTTGCTGGCTGAGCCATCCATACCTCCTGACAGCATGTCATTGAACGGATGGACGCACACACTTCCATCCCCACAGTTCTTACTGCTCCAGTTCCCATGAGTTTTGAGGCAGCGAAGGGGCTTGGGGGCCTTGGCGGGCCGGTCCCCCCTGGAATTTCCACACTGCGGTGGTGCTCAACAAAAGCACGGGCCAGCCATGCTCCGGTACGCGGGGGATTTGGACCCGGTTCGCTATCGGCTGGCAGTGGACAGGACTGCGCGCACCACCGGGTGACACCCGCACACGCGTCCATGCGTTGACTGACAAATAGACCGCGCCCGTGCACAGAGGATCAAGCGTTCCAGTAGGGCCATTCACCCGCTCCCTGAACGGACACGCGCTTACATTGTATGACGATCCATTCATAGGCACATTGCGCGGCGTTATAGAGAGTCCTTCCTGTCTGGGCACTTACAAGTCATTTTAAAAGCAGCCGCATGGCATGCCTCGCTACATGCAAAGGTCCTTGCACTGCCACTTTAAACGGGGCACCATACCAAAGCGCATCCCATTGCCACCGGGCTGCCCAGACAGGCCATGCAAGCAGCTCCACTCCACACGAGGTCCAAAGCCAAGGGACGAACCCGTCACGTCACCGGCGCCAATCCCCGGCACGGCAATCCGCTCCCTGACCGGCCCTGAAGCCAGTACCCGTCAACCAGGGATCCTCTCCCCAGTTGCCACCCACCTGCGCCCCCCTGTCCGGTGAGCCTTTGCGCCTCCCGTCCGCCGCTGCATCCGAACACTACTCCCGCAGAAATGGGTCGTCCCTCATGGCCGCTAGCGGCTCGCACTCGAGCGCCGCCTCGCTGACCCGCGCGTCCAGGTGGATCCGCTCCACCAGCGCCTCCAGGCTGCTGAAGTTGGCCTCGGGCCGCACGTAGCCGCAGATGAGCAGCGACAGGCGCTCGCCGTAAAAGGGCTGCGGGGAGGGTGGCGTGTGGCGAAAGAGGGGGCAGGGGGGCGGTAGGACGGAGGTAAAAGCCACAGGTCAAGGGTACGGAAGCAAAGGTGATGGTTGCTTGACATGTGACAGAGCTCGGCAGCTACGGGATGTGCAGTTGGGAAGGTGTCTGCCTGGAGAGGCGTCCTGACATAGCCCACTTGCGGTCCGCCTGCCCTCGTTGCGCGCTTTGACCCCTGTTGCTCACTATCCGCGCGGTCATAGAGGAGGCGTCGAGGGAAACGTCACGAGAAGCACCGGCAGCATCCCCCGCCCGGACGCCACGTCACCGCACCTTGTCGAACGTGTGCAGGATCCAGGGCTCCAGAGTCTTGTGCTTGTTGGCGAAGAAGGGGTTCCAGCCGATGCTCATCACCTGGGCGCAAAGGGGCAGTCTCCGCGGGGTCAGTGAGGCGGTTCGCTATATGTTCCAGCAAGGTTACCGAAGCTTAGCACAGATGCGCCCACGTATGTCGTCATGTCTCTAAACCCAGTTCAAACGAAGCATGGCATACCCGGCCGCGCAGCTCCTGCTTTCTTCGCCCGCCGTCGTGTACTCACCGTCTTGTACACGGTGGGACTGCTGCCTAGCCGCGCCCAGCCCGCGTAGATGCCCGTCACCGCCTCCGCCAGCGCCGCCGCCACCACCGCGGGGTCCACATTGGCGGTGGGGATGCCCAGCTCCTGCGGCCGGCGGGCGGGGATGCGGGGGCGAGGCGGCTGGCAGTTCCACGACTCGGAGACAGTGCTGCAACAGCGTACAAAAGCCTCCACCGGGGCCCCGAACTCCGGGAGTGCCGAAAACCATTCTCGAACAAGACAGGATAGGGGCATCCGGTTGTCAGCAGCCTGGGGCCGAACACCGCCTGCTATCCCCTTCCACCCACTGGCATTGGGACGACTGAGTCCATGTGCTCAAAACCGGTAAAGCCGTACTCCTGCTGCCGCACACCGCAGCACACCGCTGCCCCCGAGCCCGCAGCCCAGCCCCACTCCGCCCCCGCCCCGCTCCACCCGCCCCGCCATGCGCCTCACCTTGGAGCCCCTTCCGAAGCCCTTGACCACCGCCCCCCGGATGCGCACCAGGCGGTCCATGGGGATGACCCCCCCGCCCGGGTGCGGCTCGCGCGGCAGCAGGTCCCCAAAGGGCGGGAGGCCCAGGGACGCCGGCTGGAAGGCCAGCAGCGAGGGCAGCAGCTGCACCAGGCCGGAGGCGGCCGACGGGTCGGGGGCGCCGTAGTCCGCGTCGGCTCCCACCAGCGACGGGACCACCACCACGCGCATGCCGGCGGCCGTGGCGCCCTGCGCTGGAGGAGGGGGAAGGGGAGGGGGCGTGTCGAGCGTCAGGCGGGAGGTCGGCATCCTCGGGGGGGGGGGGCCTCCTAAAACATAGCACCTTTCCTCTGTGTATGTACAAATGCTCACACAACACAACACAACCCACGGCACGGCTGGTTCACTGGTTGGTAGTGTCCAACGGGGTCCAGCGGGGCAGCAGCGGCCCACCCTGCGCTGCCCATCTTGGCATTTGGTGCCGCAGTCTGGGGCCCCGTGACCCGATGCAGTGCGCCGCCAGCCCAACCGCACCCGCACCTGCATGCCGCTGGGCGCGTCCTCCAGCACCACCACGTCCTCGGGCCACGCCCAGCTGTTCCGCGGCCGCCAGGAACACGTCCGGGTGCGGCTTGCCGCGGGCCACCTGGGGGGGGGGGGCGGGTGCGGGGTGCGTAGGGGGTGAGGCGGGGTGCGAAATGCACACGCGGCACTGAACGGGCGACTGGCAAGCGCAGCTCCGGCGTTAGGAGCACGCGCGTTGCCTAGACGCCAATGGGACCAGGTGGGTCAACATCTGCCAAGCGACGAAGCCGCAGGCGGCGCATTTGTGCCACTCTTCAGCCAAGACATCTACAGCAGTGCGGGCGGTGGTGAGGCTGGTTCGCCATCCCCCTGTTCGCAACGCCCCTCCCGGCACCCACCGGGCACTCCCGCAGCGCGCCCTTCGTACCCCCCCCCCCACACGAGATGCGTTTTTCCTTTTCAACACGAGACGGCTCGGGATGGCATGCGCCGCAGGCTTCTATAGTGAGAATGCAAACGCACCCCTCCCACAGACACACGCACCTCGGGAGCGGGGTCGTGTAGCGGGTACTATGCGTAATGGGTTGTTGGGCTGCCGGCTAGAACGCTAGGTCGACTGTTTGCCTCGCCTCGCTCGCCTTCCTCGCCTAGTCTGTTTGCCTAGTCTGTTCGCTTGCAGCATGTCCACAAGCACGGCACGCATATTCGCACGACGTAACACACGCACCTCGTCTCCACACACCACGACCGCGCCCGGCCGCTCCGCCAGCATCGCCCTCAGCTCGTGCTTGCGGCTCATCTTGGCGGCGAAGGTGGCGCGGGGCGTGCTGGTGGCGATGCCGAAGGGGACCCCCGACGACACCAGGTGCCGGCACAGCCGCATGGCGCCCGGCAGCAGCGGAGCGTCCGCCCACCTGGGCATGGGCGGCGGGGGTGCGGTGCCGCAACATCAGGCGGCGGTGCGGTGCCTCGTACAAGCGGGCAGCCCCCGTGTGTGGTGCCGGCAGGTGCCAGTGCGTTTCGGTGTCCACCACCGCCTCCTGAGGGGTGCGGGATGCTCGTACACGGCCAAGGCGCCTGAAGCCCTAATCCCCGTTTCCCGAGCCCTGGCCCATTGGTCAACGCGGCCATGGCTGGGCCAGGGTGTCGGTCCCACATTGCAGCTGGTGCCGCCACGTCACCTGTCACCGCCCCTCGGTCCCCACCTGGCAGCCATCAGCGGCTCCGACTCGGCCAGCAGCTGCTCGGGTGGCACGGCCAGGCCCAGCACCTGGTGCATGGGGGTGAGTGCGCGAGATGGTTTCAGGGTCAGCGGCAGGGGCAGCGCCACTGCGAGGCAGAGTGGGGGATGTGGTGTTGGCATGCGAAGCATCGGAGACGTGGCGGTGTCAGTCGGGCGCCCGGGCCACCCAAAAGGCCCCCCTGCTGCCACACGGCTGCCCGCCCCGCCCAGCCCCGCACTGTGGCATTCCGCCCCGACCCACGTTCGCGACATCCGTCCAGCACTCAAGCGGGCGCTTGCCCAGCGCAGACCGCTGGGCCTCGAGTGTCAACGTCTTGCCATGCCGCGCAACCACCTCGCGCGCAACCTCCACGCACAGGGTTTCTGCATTGACCATTATCGATTCGGCGACGCGGAAAATAGTTGGATCCTGGCGATGGCTGGCGGACGCACCTGTGTCGAGCAGCAACCCATCCAGGTCCAACAGCAGCGCCTTGGGAGTCGAGGCTAGGGGACTGCCCATGACCGCAGCACCGTGCTAATTACACGATACTGCACACGCCTGGCCGCAAAAAAGGCTGTGCAAGGAAGAGGGACTCGGCCAATCCTGCTCACGTATACACCTGCTAGGATCTCAAAGTAGTACATGGACGGGGTATGGACGCGACTGACCACATAGAGTTGCACGGCGCCCATGGGTCGTTCGGTTAGTTGCATTACTCGACCTCCCTATTCGCAATTGGGTGCTGTATAACACCATATTGATGTGCTGGCGCCTTAATATCACTGGCTTTCAGAGCTGCAGCCTCGTCTGTTTTGGCGGGTTCTCTGGTGTCCCTGTCTCGCTGTGATACATAGCGACCTGCGACACCGCGACTGGATAGGTACATAAACGCCATGGCGCGATAGATGAGCTGACGGAACTGCGCGCTCCCAATGGAGACCGCTGAGCTGGGCCAGCAGGCCGAGGCGCTGGCGCTCGCCTCGCCGCTGCTGCTGCCTTATGAGCGCCAGCTGGTGGAGGATGTGCTGCAGGCAGGTCGCGACTCCGCCGCCCGCCGTGGAACACCGCGCAGACGGCCCCGTGCCCCCACCCGTCTCCCCACCCGGTGATCCCCTCTCCCCGGCTCTCCGCCCCACTGTCCCCAGGATGACTCCCTCATCGTAACGGCTGCCGGGCTGGGCTGGCAGCGCGTCGCAGCCGTCCTGCTCCGCATCGCCGCATACGCGGGTGGCGCCACGGGGCAGGACGCGGCGGCCGCGCCAGCCGCGCCAGCCGGCGACACCCCCGCCAGCACGTCTTCCCCAGCGACCGCGGCCGGCACGGGCAGCCCCTCCGCCGCTCCCTCGGTCCCGCCCCCCCGTCCCGCCCGCCCGCCCGGCTGCGTGCTGGTGCTTGGCGCCACCCCCTGGCAGCGCGCCCTCATCTGCTCCGAGCTAGCCCGCCACGACCCCTCCCTGCCGCCCCCCCTGGACATCAACAACGAGGTGCCCGCCATGGAGCGGGTGCAGCTGTACCGGGGGGGAGCAGGCGCCGGCGGCGGCGGCGAGGGTCGCTGCCTGCCGCGGCCTCTCTTTGTGACCTCCCGCATCCTGGTGGTGGACCTGCTGGCTCGGCGGCTGGACCCGCGGGACGTGGCGGGGGTGCTGCTGCTCAACGCCCACCGGGCGACGGACACCAGCGGGGAGGGATTCGCGGTTGCGCTGCTGAGGGGGCAGGGGCCGGGCGGGCCGCCGGGGCAGGGGCAGGGCGCGGGGGGCGGCAGCCGCTGCTGGATCCGGGCGCTGTCGGACGCCCCCACCGCCTTCAACCAGGGGTTCAACAAGGTGGGGCTGCGAGGGCTGGGGAGCGCGTGTGCGTGTGGGTTGGGAAGCTGTGCAGGCGGAAGGGGGGTGGCGTTCGGGACCGCACGGGATGAGGCGAGACGGCGAACGATTGGTTCCTTCTCTTCCCGCGACGTGTGTGTGGTATGTCGGGGCCCACGTCAGCTGCCGCGTCGCGTGGGGACTGCACTGCGAGCCCCTGCCTGCCAGACCCGCTGCTGCCCCGCCCCAGCGCTTCAAATCCCCATCACCCCTCCCCCCGCCCCCAGGTTGAGAAGGTGATGAAGGCGCTGCAGCTGCGGCGGCTGCACCTGTGGCCGCGCTTCCACGAGCACGTACGGCAGTGCCTGGACGAGCACAAGCCGGTGGTGGGGCCGGGCCGGAGGGCGAGGGCCGGGGGGGGGCTCACTGAGTCCGTTGGCGAGCTGCGCGTTGACCCACGAGTGCGATGCCGTCAAAGCGTCCATCCAGAGCAGCGGCACTCGGTGTGTGTGGGGGGGTGGGGGTGGGGAGCGAACGGACGGTAAGGTGGGATGCGGTTGCTAACGGGTTGCTTACCACCGGACCCTCGCCGCCCCCCCTGGCTCGGCGTCTTTCGCCCCGCTGCCGTGCTTTGACAAAGGTGCAATCATTGCCCCCTTCTGCCCACACACCCCCCCTGGCAGGTGGTGGAGTGGGAGCAGGAGCTGAGCGGCCCCATGTCACTCATCCAGGCGGCGCTGCTGGAGGTGCTGGGCGGCCTGATCCGGGAGCTGCGCAGGAGCAACAAGCTGCTGGACGCGTGAGGCGGGGAGGGCTGGGCGGAGGGCGGGTGGACACGGGGTGGTAGTGGAGGTCTGCGTCTTGCCAGGGAGGCAGCTTGCTTTGCTGTACCAGTTGGGAGCCATGAGGGGGGATGGGGTGGGGTGGAGTTCGGTGGGCGAACTGGAGGGACTATGCAGGGGCGAGTTCCAGGAGCTCCGCGCCCCGTGCGGTGCGGTGCGGGCCCGGTGCCGTTCCTCGCGCGCGTTTGCGGACGGGGCCTCCATAGGCGCTGCTTACCCCCCGCCCTGACCCCCATCATCGCCCCCGCCCACCTGTTGTTCCGCAAGCACTCCCGCCCGCTCCTGCACCCCTCCACTCTCCCCTCCACCCCACCGCCACCCCCAGCTCGGAGCTGGTGCTGGAGAAGGGCGTGCTCAAGTCGTTCGACGAGATCGTCCGGCGGCAGCTCGACCCCATCTGGCACACCGTCAGCTGGAAGACGCGGAGGATTGTCACGTGGGTCGACGCGGGCGGGGTGGCGGGGCGGGGCGGGGAGGGATGGGAAGGCGAGGGGACAGCAGGGAGGTGCGTTCGGGCCCTCGGGTGCGTGGGCTGGCTGGCTGTGTAGCGGAGCCTCCAGCGCGCAACAGCACGACGGCGGCCATGCACCGCGGCTGCACCCCTTACGCGCCTTGAGCCCGCGCGCTGCCCCCCCTTGCACCGCCCCTCCCCTCCGGCCCCCGAAAGCGGCGCCCCTCGCATGCGCGTATCGCCCCACCGAGCCCGTTTCCGTAACCAGTGCTTCCGCCCACCGGCCGCCCAACCACTTACCGCCAACCTACACACACACTAGAACGCTAGAATGCCAGACTGCTCGGCTGTTCGACTGTTTGCCTCGCCACGCTCGCCTTCCTCGCCTAGTCTGCTTGCCTTGTCTGTTTGCTTGCAGCATGTTCACAAGCACGCACGCATATTTGCACGACGTTACACACCCCGCCCGCTCCCCCCTCCCCCGCCCCCTGGCCAGCGACCTGCGCACGCTCCGCGAGCTGTCGGGCCTGCTGCTGTCATCCGACTGCGTCACCTTCCTGGCGCACCTGGAGGGGCTGCGGCAGAGCGAGGGGCTGAGATGCGTGTGGCTCTTCCACGATGCGACGCATGCGATTTACGAGCAGGCGCGGGGGGCAGTAGCGGGGCTGGTGGCGGGGCCCGGGTGGAGTGAGGCTAAATGGACAGGCGCGGGGCGGGGTTGTGAGAGAAGGACATGGGCGAAGGGCTGGAATGAGCTTCCGCGCGCGGGGCCGAGGTAAGATTGTATTTGAGGTAGTATAGGTGATCTGGAGGCGTATCTTTGGTAGTCGGGCGAGTGGGATGAGCAGGCAGTAGATGCGTTCGGAGCTCCAGGGGCGGGGCGGGGCGGCTGGAGGGCCCGAGGCAACGTCTGAGGCAGCGCCACGGTAGTCGGCGCGGCGTGGTAAGGCGAGCTTCCGAAATGGGTGTGGTGATTCCGCTCCTCCCGCTTCCCCTAACCTCCCGCCTCGGTCCGCATTCCCTCGCACCGCACAGGCCCGCCGGCGCGTGTACATCTACCGCCAGCCCGGCGCCGCTGACGGGGCCGACGGGGCCGACAGCGCGAAGGCCCCCGCGTCTTCCGCCGCCTCCGCCGGGTCCTCCCCCGAGGTGACTGCGGTGCTGGAGGAGCCGCCCAAGTGGGGCCTGCTGATCGAGGTGCTGACCGAGGTGCAGCGGCTGCGGGCGGCCATGAGGCAGCTGGGGGGAAAGGCACCCGGCGGTTGCTTAGGCGGTGCAGAAGGAGCGGCGGTGGCGGCAGCGGAGGCGGAGGCGGAGGTGGTTGATCTGGCGGACAGCGGCAGCGAGCAGGAGGAAGCGGAGCAGGAGGAGAGGTCCTCCGGGCGGCAGCGCCCGACCGGCGGCGCAACTGCGGCCGCCGGCGTCGGCAGCAGCGGCGGGGCTCCTGGACCTGGCCCTGGCCCTGGCTCGGTTCGGGAGCTGCTGCGGGAGCTGGGCCTCGCTGGTGACGGTGGCAGCGGCGGTGGCGACGGTGAGGAGGACGAAGACGGTGCAAATGGGAACGACGGCAGCGGCGGCAATGGCAGCGGCTCCCGCGGGGAGGAGGAGGGGCGGCCGCTATCGCCGTCTGCGCTGCGTCTGCTGGCCGCCGCCGGCGCGGGTCCGGTCCTTGTGGTGGCGCGGGAGCTGCACTCGGCCCGACTGCTGGAGAGGGTGGTGCGGGAAGGTGGGTGAGGCCAGTGGGGCATCTGCCCCACACGGGGGCGGGGGGGGGGGCGGTCTCGCTCCCCTTCCTTCCCGACCGGAAACGGCTACGATGTGCCCGCCTGTCCGTCTGCCTGTGCCTACCAAGCCTACGCCTTCAACCCCCATTCTGATGCTCCACTCACGGCATACGGGCCGGCTTCTGGCCCCGTGGTCCCAACGGTCCCTTGCTGGCGCCCCATCCCAACCCTCTGTCAGCCCCTCACGCTCAACCCACCCAGTGCCCATCCCTCCCGCCTCCCCTTCCCTCCCGCCCAACCCCCAGGTGGCCGCGCCGTCATGCGGCAGCTCTACGAATCGTACCTGCTTAGCAAGCTGCAGCCAGGAGCTGGCGGAGGTGGTGCAGGCGGAGGGGGAGGCGGCAGCAGGGGAGGCGCGGCGGCCTCGGGCGAGGAAGGAGGCGGGCGCGGCGGCGGCGGTGGACGCGGGTCCCGCGGCGGTCGCGGTGGCTGGAAGCGGCAGCGGCCGGGCGCAGACCCCGACGAGGCCGGCCGCGGCCCCGTGCTGCGCCCCGGGGAGCACCAGGTGCGGGCGGGCGGGGTGTGGTTGTACAGTAGCGGGACGCGTGTGTGTTGTAGCCGTGTTGGCCGACGCAAGCGTCGCGTCCAGATAGATGCGGTGGACGTGTGTGCTGCTGTGTGCGCCGTGGGTGGCTGCGGGTCCGCTCCCCCGCCTGCGACACCACCGCACGCTGCTGGCGGTGCATTGGTTGTAGGAGGGAGGGACATGGGCAGATGGGCGAGCGCAGATAGTGCCCGCTCTCCGTGTGGACTCGATTGCACTGGCACTGGTTGGCATGCATGCAATGGCACTGGTTTGGCATCTTATGGGTTCCGTCGCAGCCAGGAGCGGAGCCCGCCCGGACCCCGGGTCCCGGGTTGCGAGTACTGCTGGCGCTGCTGCCGCCTCATCGCGAAGCTGTCCTAACCTCCACAACCCCGCCCCCCGGGCCCCCGCCCCGCCCCGCCCGCCGCGGCACAGGCTCTGCTGGCGGAGGCACAGAGGGTGGGGGCGGAGCGTGGAGCCGCCCCAGCGCCCAGGGGCCGGGCGGCCAAGCGGGCCAAGACTTCCCACGCCACGGCAGGGGAGGGCGAACAGGCAGCAACCAAGGGCGGTGGCCGCGGCCGGGGGCGGGGGCGGGGCCGCGGGGGCGTTCCTGGGGGCCGGCGGCAGCGTAAGCCGGATGACTCGCCCGCCCGGGTCGCGGCCGCCGCGGTGGCGGAGACGGGCGAGGCTTCCGACGCCGACGGTGATGCCGGCGGCGATGTCCTTGAAGGTGGGCGGCCGTCGCCGGCTGCGGCCAGGCGAGCCCCCGCGCGCAGGCCAGCTCGCCCGGCGGCGACATCGGCGGCGGCAACCAGTGCGGCGGCCGGCGGTTCAGGATCTGACGGCGAAGGGGATGGCGACAGCGATTTTCTAGACGAGCCTGCGGGCCCCTCCGCTGCCGCTGCCGGTGCCCCGCGCGGCCGTAGGCGGAGACCCGCGGCGGCGGGCGCACAGAGCAGGGCAGCTGGCGGGCGGGGCCGGGGGCGGGGGCCGCAAGGAGAGTCTGCGGCTGCAGCTGCGCCCGGGCGTGGAGAGGCGGGGAGCGGGGGCTCAGTGGGATTGGCCGGAGGCGCAGGCGGAGGGGCGTACGGAGGGGCGTGCGGAGGGGCGTACGGAGGGGTGTACGGAGGGGCGTACGGAGGGGTGTACGGGACGGCACCGCCGCCGGTCCCCGCTCCAGCTCCAGGGATGGCTGCGTCATCCTCGGCCCCCCGCCCGCCCCCCGACCTGCTGTCCGACGTGGCGTTCTACTCGCTGGACGCCCACGACGAGTTCGTGCTGTGGCGACTGCGGCCCTCCTTCGTCATCATGTACGAACCCGACCTGGCCTTCCTGCGCCAGGTGGGTCCGGGGGCGGGAGGGGCCGCCGGGGCGGGTAGTGTGACAGGGCGAGGCGCTCGAGCTGATGCTGGGCGGTGGGGGGAGGGGGAGGGGGACTGGACTGGACTGGCAGCGTGCCGGAATGCGCCGTCATTGCCGGAGCCTCCATCACCCGCGTCCCCTGCGCTCTGGCGCCTCGTCCGCTCTCGCCCCTCTCCCATCTTGATGCGGTGACCTGCAGGTGGAGGTATACCAGGCCGAGCGCTGCATTGGGGGACGCAGGAGGGAGCCGGAGCCGGATCATGATCCTCCCGCCTCCCCGCCGGGCGGCGCCGGGCCGCCCGCTTCCGGCGGCTCCTCCCCCGGCCTGCTGCGTGGGCCCCCTCTGTGGCTGCACACACTGGTGTACGGCAGCAGCCTGGAGTCGCAGCGCTTCCTGGCCGCCGTGGAGCGCGAGCGGGACACGCTGCTGCGCCTCATCGCCGCGAAACAGCACATCGTGCTGCCCACTAGGCACCCGGCCAGCGGGGTGCGCGGTTGTGTGTGGGGGGGAGGGGGGCAGGAGGCAGCGAGGGGCGGGCCGCGTGCTCGATTCGCCGATGCGGCAAACGTGTGGCATTGCATGCCAAGGGGGCGCGGGGCCCTGCGGGCCTACCTTCCGGCAGAATGGCACTTTGTCCGTACAAGGGTAAGGGCCGGAAGCAGGAGCAGGAGTGCGCCCCCGTGTGCAGGACATGCAGCCGCAGCTATGGGACTGCCGCTGAGACGCTGTGAGAACAGGGAACACATTGAGTGCTTCGGCGGCTTGCCGAGCAGCCTTCCGCCGACTCCGGCCGCACCCGGCCCGCGGGTCATTCCCACGGCCGCACCCGGACGGCTTCCCCGCAGGCGCTCGCACCTGGCGGCGGCAACAGTGGTGGCGGCAACGGCGGTGGCGCGCTCAACCCGGACCTGTGGCTCGACGTGTACTCGGCCAACGCGCTGACCCGGGCGGGCGGGGGTCGGTCGGGCGGGCGCGGGGCCGGTGGGATCCCGCCCGCGCCCCGGCGCCTGGTGGTGGACGTGCGCGAGTTCATGAGCGGCCTGCCCGCGGTGCTGCACCAAAAGGTGGGGTGGGGTGGGGGCGGGTGGGGGCGGGTGGGGGGATGCGGGATGGGAGATGGGGGAGCGCAGGTGGGGTACTGGGTTGTGTGCAGCTGGGGCGTGGTGACGACGGGCGTTCGCGCGAATAGGTTGTCAGATCGCATGATGGCGCGGTGGGAGTGTGCGCTGGGGCCCGGAGGTGGTTATACGTCGCTTACTTGGGGCCACCCCGCGTGTGCCCGCTCCGCTGGCCGCGTGATGATGCTCCGTCGTGTGCTCCATCCCCCCCCCCGGGGCCACGGCGTCATACGCCCCAACGGCGTGTCCTCCCACATCGAGCTTCCTCGCCCCGCACTTGCCCGTCCCCACTATCACATCCATATCTGCCCCGCCCCTCCCCCTCCCCCTCACACACTTACACACACACTCGCCGCAGGGTTTTGAGCTGCTCCCCGTGACGCTGGAGGTGGGCGACTACGTGCTGAGCCCCTCGGCCGTGGTGGAGCGCAAGAGCCTGCCTGACCTGCACGCCAGCCTGGCCAGCGGGAGGTGAGGAGGAGGGACGGGGCGGGACGGGACGGGGGGGAGAGGGATGAGGATGGAGGGAGGGGGCACCGCCCGATTGCGAGACGCCTATGGCGGGAAGGCAGATGGAATTGGCCCACCAGCTGACAGTGTCCAGCGGCAGGCTACCCGCCGTGCACCCCATAGCCCGGCTTCGTCCCACAGCTGTCCCCCGGCTCCTTTCCCCTGCCCGCTGTTAGGTCGGGAGCTGGAGAAATGCAGCACACGCGTAAATATTGCTGGCGTGCACCGTTGTGATGCAACTATGTTTCTCACTCTTCCCCGGCTCTCCCCTTCCTCGCCCAACTTTCTTTTCCCCGGCTCTCCATCGTCCCCCCAGGCTGTACGCTCAGGCCGAGGCTCTGTGCCGCCACTACGCCCGGCCGCTGCTGCTGGTCGAGTTCGACCCGGAGCGGGCCTTCTGCCTGCAGAGCCCCGCGGAGCTGGGTGACGACATCGACCCGCGCAACGTCATCTCCAGGCTCACCCTGCTCACGCTGCACTTCCCCAAGCTCAGGTGCGTCCGTGGGAGAGACGCATTCCTTCCGCACAATTGCACACGGACTGAGGGCGCGCCGTCTGCGACCGAATGAGCACCGGTCAGTGCCATAGCCGTGTCGCCCCCGTCCCGGCGCCGCCTACACACACACGGACGAGTGGCGTCGTGAGGGCGCTGCAACCCGTTCTCTCCAGTGTTGGCACGTGCCTTGCGCGCGGGCGCCGTGGGCCGGCACCGCACCCCTTGCTGGCGTCTCCCCTAACGCCCCGAATCCAGACGCGTTTCCCCACGTGCCGTACCCGGCCCCGCCCCAAACTCCGCCCAGGCTGCTGTGGTCCCGCAGCCCGCACGCCACGGCGGAGCTGTTCGCCATGCTCAAGTCCAATGCGGACGAGCCGGACCCGGCAGCAGCGGCTCTGGTGGGGCTGCCGCTGGGGCCCGACGGGGCGCCGCTGGGGCAGCAGCAGGCGGGCGGCGGAGGCGCAGTGGCCGCAGGCGGTGTCGGTGTAAGCGGCGGCGGGGCGGGTGTCGTCGGCGGCGGCGGGGCGGGCGGGGTGCTGCCCCTGGAGTCGGTGGTCAACCAGCCAGCCCTGGAGCTGCTGCGACGGCTGCCCGGAGTCAACGGTGAGCCGGGGGGCTGGTTACGGAAGGGGGCGGAGTGCAGCAGCTGCCTGCACGGGTAAGTGTATGTTGGGGGCAAGTGGGCCGCTGAGCGGTCCTGGCGGAGGCCTCGCCCGCACCTCAGCCCGTGTCCCGTGTACCGCTCCTCGCGTGCCGTTTAATCCCGCCCACACCCGCCCTGCTCCCTTCGACCGTCCTCCGATCACCCGGGCCCCGCCCGTCCGCCCCAGACTCCAACTACCGCTCGCTGCTGGGCGCCTGCGGTAGCTTGGCCGAGCTGGCGGCCCTGCCCCTAGGGCGCCTGGAGGCGGTGATGGGCAGTGCCAAGAACGCCCGCGCGCTGAGGGACTTCCTTGACGCGCCCTGTCCGCGGCTGTGATGGACATCAGCAGGCATAGGAGGGTGGCCCGGGGCCTGTTTGCCCACGAGACAAGGTCACACAAGTACATGCTGTATGTGCGGTCGTACTGCTGGACAGTTGTAGGGAAGGCAGTTGCGGGGGTGGGCTAGCGGCAGGACGTGCAAGGCGTGGTGCTCTTTGAGGCGGTTGAAAAGTGTGCTCTATGAGGAGGTGGGTAAATGTGCTCTATGAGGCGGTGGCAAAATGCAAGAACTTCGAATGGCATTCGGAGGTGCTTGCGTGCCTTTGCGGTCCCCAAGGATTTATGAGGGTAAGGCTGCGTGGGCGTACGGGCCTGAGTTGGCAGTGCCTGCTGCCTGTCCCGGCAGTCTGCCGGTAACAGAGGTCGGGCACAGGTACGGCGGGTCCGCCCGAAAGGCCTCAGGCAGCGGCGGATCCGCCCTGGCCGCGCACGCCAACGGATTGGCGTTGATGCTGGGGTTGGTGGACGACATCGATGGATCTCTGCTGTGTGCGCCCCGAGCTTGTAGCTAGTCCCACAAGTCGGTCATACCGTGGGGCTGCTCGTGCACCTGTGGCTGCATACGGACAAGCCTGGCTGGGTCTGATGCGGTTTGCAGGGCGGCGGCAGCAACTTGCGCAGGCTCGCGTAACATGGGGCGACGGTGGCATGTTTGGGGGGACCATGCCACCTTACATCTGGCGTGTAGCATACAGGACGAAGTTTCCTGTCGTCCCGATTGGTGCACACGTCCATCCGTCCTTCGCATGCCTTGAGGTGTGGTTTGTATGTGTATGTGCCTATCGGTGGATCACCCTCCCCCCTTCAACCCCTCTCCCGTACAGCGTACAACGTGGCAGCAGGGTGAGGGGCTGGCCCTGCAGCGGTGCCATGGAGTTCACTGTGCACAGCCGTGCACGCATTTGCTGCTGCGCTACTGATTGGCGCAGGGGCAAAGTTTGTATGTTTGTGGCTACTTAGGCTGAGCCAGCGTGTGTTTGCGCTGTCTCATCTTGCTCTTGGGCAATGGCCCATGAGGAGTGCGTAGAACCCTATCGTTAGCTTAGGCCGACTGACGGTAGAGCATATTCATGTCCCGGTTCCCTCTCGCCGCGACCGAACAGGCACACACCTCCATGACTTCCGTCCTGAGCGCCGCAGGCTAAATCATAGCCGCCCGCGCGCCAGCCACTGAGATAAGCCATTATTGCCACACACGGTCCATGACATACCTGGGTGGTGTTATCCAGAAGCTCAAGAAGGGGGCTTTCCAAGCCACTTAATCGCGGAATAAGCACCTTCGTAGCTACGTGTAGATCGGCGAGATTGGCCTTCACGCACCCATGCAAGTCACCCGTACACCCGTGTGGACGCACTTCCGTGGAACGAAGCATATCTGAAATCTAAATACAAGGACACCGTCGAGCAGCGATAGCGAAAAGATCCGTGTTGGGATGTGGCAGGGGAACGGTGACACGGGCAGCGAAAGGCTGCCCTCTCGCTGCTGGCCGGTAAACTGCCTGATCACGACTTTGTCTCTACAGTAATCGCCCTCCACACACGACTGCATACACGCACATGCGCACGCTGTCGCGAGTGCGCACACGCGTTGACACCGCACCGTACTTCTGTATCTCATCCCCGGACACTGACCATACACGGCAGTTCCTCAGCGGGCCCGCGCATGAGGGCCTGCCTCCTGAGTCAGTCAGTCCGCGGCTCTCCAATCGCGCTCGTCCGCGTGCGAAGCACCTGTGCGCAGAGGTCGTACAGCCCTGCGTGCTTGGAGTCGCGCTCCGCCAGCTCCGCTCCCAGCCGCGCCACCTCGGACTGCGGGTCGCGTTGGGCACCGGGATCGCAGCCAATAGGGGCGGGCGAGGTAGAGTTGAGAAGGCGCAGCTGCGGGTTGCATTTCCGAGATGAGGACCAGAACCCAGGCTGGCAATGGGGAAGGGCGCTCTGTGCGCAGCCCTGCGGGCGTTGGGTTGACTGCAGGACAGGGTCCTCTTGGCATCTGCCGAACCTTTTCTGACCCCTCCGAAAGCCGGAACACTCCACCTGCAGCCGTTCCATCTCACGAGCCTGCTTCTCCACCACAGCCGCGGCTGCCTTCTGAGCCTCCGCCGCAGCGGCCGCCTCCACGTCGCGTGCAGCTCGCGCCTGGACAGCGGCGGCGTTGGCGCCCTCAAGCGAAGTCTTGAGGAGGTCCACCTGCAGAGGCCGTTCCCAGCATGAAGGGTCGTAGAGTGAACATCTTGCAGTTGGACAACCGGGAATGAGCAGCTGGCCTCCGTGCCGTCGCTAGGTCGCTTTCTTCCAGGGTACACGCACGAATCGCCGTTAAATTCAAACGATTGAAGCATAAGAAAGTGCCACACAAGCCACACCTCAGCCTCCTTCTCCCGGAGCGTTTCCTCAAGCGCGTGGACGAGCTTATGGGTGAGCTCGCTCCTGGCCTTCGTGAGCGTGTCGCTTTGCGCCTCCAGCTGAATCAACTGCACAAACATGGGGTTCACGGGCCGTGCGCCAGCGCACATGTGTCAGGGCAAGGGCGAGGGAAGAAGGAGCCTACAGCGGCATCCGCCCACTCATGCGGACCGCCTCTGCACGTGGCGGCATACCCCGATCCACCAGCGGCCCTCAGGCCGCCCCGCACCTTTCCCTGCAGCTCGTTGGCCTCCCCCTTCCCCGCGACCTTGAGCCCGTGCAGCCTCTGTCGAGGGGTGTCCAGCTCCACCTCCAGCAGGTCGGCCATCGTCTCTTTCCGCCCGCCCGCCTGGTTGCTGCGCAGCGCGTTATCCCGCTGCCGGCTGTGCTCCGGAAGAACCTGTGGTGGTGGCATAGCAGAGGTGCCAATGCGGCGGGGGGGGGGCCTTAGACATGCTGTTCAATTATTAATGTTTGCGTTCATACAATGCAGGCAGGTGTTACAAGCGCCGCTGAACACTGGTGACTGCGTGTGACGGCTAGGCCTACTCACGCCACAGACCGGCGGGCCCTTAGAAGGACCTACCCACCTCCTTCCTCGGTTTCGTAGTGATTGAGCGGACCGTGCTGTTTAGCTCCCGCATGCGTAGCTCCCGGATATACACGGGGCGCGTCTGGGCCGAGGGCTTAGCATCCGCCTCAGCCGCCAGCTTGGACTGCGCAGGGGGAACGGGCGATCCGCCAAGACTGATGCCTCAGTGAAGAGTAACAAGGGTGCAACGACAGGGGCGTGCGACATACCGTAGAAGCTCTCCTCCGGCAGCATGAGGCGGCATGACCGTTCAGAGCGGACAGGGAGGATTAAGCGCATGTCGCTCCCCTATCCGCCTTATTGCCCCATAGCGCATACATATGCTTCATGCCATGCTGAAACGCTGTGCTGCGCGAGGGTGGGCGCATGCATGAGCACATGGAGCGCGTCCATGATGCTGCATGGGCTAAGGAGGACTCGATGCTCATTTCCGAACACTGTATACACGGCAGCTCCTAAGAGGGCATGCCGATGAGGGCCTGCCCCCTCAGCCAGTCAACCTGCGGCCCTCCTTCTGCAATCGCCCGCGTCCCTGCAATGGCCCACGTGCGCAGCACATGTGCCGATCGATGTGCGTACATGCCGAAGCGACGAGCACAGTCATTGCGCACCGCCAGCTCCTTGTTCTTTTCCTTCGGCTCCCGGAACGCCTTCCGGAACGCGGCCACGGTGCGAATGCGCTTCTCCACGCACTCGGTCGTCTGCCTCGTGGCCTTTGCCTGCGCCTCCAGCCACATCATCTGCACATACATGGGGCGCATGGGCCGTGCGCCAGCGGGCATGTTTTGGCGCGACTGAGAGGGACCAAATAACTTACAGCGGGACTAACCACTCATGCGGACCGCCTTTGCGCGCGGCGGCATACCCCGATCCACCCGCGGTGGCGCGGGCGTGGATGTCGAGACTAAGCCTCTGGCGTGAGCCTGGGTGAATCGGCCTCAGGTCGCCCCGCCGCCCCGTCCCGTACCTTTCTCTGCAGCTCGTTGGCCTCCTCCTTCCCCGCGACCTTGAGCCCGTGCAGCCTCTTCCGAGGGCTGTCTGGCTCCGCCTTCAGGTCGCCAATCGTATTCTTTCGCCAGCCCGCCTGCTTACTGCGCAGCGCGTTGTCCCGCTGCCGGCTGTGCTCCGAAAGGATCTGTGGCGGTCGCACAGCAGGGGGTCAAGGCGGCGAGGGGGCCGCCCCGTGGGGCCGCCATGGTGTCTTACACCTACGTTTGCAGTCACGCAGGCAGGCGCTGCAAGCGCTGCTGAACACTGGCGACTGCGTGCGAAGCTAGGCCCACTCACGACACAGACCAGGGGTCAATCCCTCCCAAGGCCCTACGCACCTCCTCCCACGGCTTCTTAATGATTGGACGGGGCTGGTCGCATAGCTCTGGCAGCTCAGCCGTGTCCATCCGGGTCGAGGCCACAGCCAGTGCTGGGGACTGCGCAGGGGGAAAGGGCGAGCCGCAGATACTGAAGCCCAGGAGAAGATGATCAAGGGTGCAACTAGGGGCGCGCGTGACATACCGTAGAAGCTCTCCTCCGGTAGCACGAGATGGCATAACCGTTCAGAGCGGGCAGGGAGGAGGAAGCGCATGTCGCTCCCCTTTCCGCCCTGCTTTCCCGAAGTGCATACATATGCTTCATGCCATACTAAAACGCTGTGCTGCACGAGAGTTGGCGCATGCTTGTGGGAACGCGTCCAGGATGTCGCATGATCTGACGCTACGGAGGACTCGGCTTTTACTCTCGGACACTGGAAGTAAAAGCCGGTTCTGAGGGGGGGGCTTGCGGATGAGGGCCTGTCTCCTCAGCCAGTCAACCTGCGGCCCTCCTTCTGCAATCGCCCGCGTGCGCAGCACCTGTGCGCAGGGGCCGAAGCGACGTGCGTAGTCGTTGCGCACCGCCAGCTCCGCTCCCATCCGCGCCACCTCGGACTGCGGGTTGCGTTGGGTACCATGGATCGCAGCCCATGGGGCGGGCGAGGTGAGGGCGAGACAGCGCACTTATCGGATTGCGTTTCAATACTAGTCATGGAACCAGAAACACGGGCTGGCAAATGAGTCGGGCGCTGTGTGCGGATTCACGCAGGTGTTAGGTTGACTGCAAGACAGGCTCGACTTATAAGATTGGCCGAACCCTTTGTAATTCCTAGGGACGCCGTAACATCTCACCTGCAGCTGCTTTACCTCACATGCCTGCTTCCCCACCACAGCCTGCGCTTCCGCGGCCGCCTCCACGTCGCCTGCCGCCCGCGCCTGGTCAGCGGCGGCGTTGACGCCCTCGAGCGAGACCTTGAGGACGTCCAACTGCAGAGGCCGTTCCCGGCATGAAGGTCTGTAGTGACAACTTGGTTGGACACCTGGGAAAAAGCCCTTGTGCTGTCATTTCTTCCCAGTGCACACGTAGGAATCGCCATGACTTCATTCAACATCTGAACATCTTTCACACGCCACACCTTGAACTTCTTCTTCTGGAGCTCCGTCTGCAGCGCGGCCGTGTCGCAAATGACCTTGAAGCGCTCGGTCACCTGCCCCGTGGCCTTGACCTGCGCCTGCAGCCGAATCACCTGCACATGCATGAGGTTTTCCGGGCCGTGCGCCAGCGGGCATGTGTCGGCGCGAGGGCGAGGGACCAAAGAGCCTACATCGGGATCCGACCGTTCATGCGGACCGCCTCTGCACGTGGCCACAAACGACAACACACCAGCGGTCTTTGGGCCGCCCCGCCCCATCCTGCACCTCATCTTGCAGCTCGCCACCCTCCATCACGCCCGCGACCTTGAGCCCGTGCAGCTCCTGGTGAGGGCTGCCAAGCTCCACCTTCAGGTCGCCAACCGTCTTCTTCCATCCGCCCGCCTGGTTGCTGCGCAGCGCGTAATCCGGCTGCTTGCTGCGCTCACTGCGCTCCGAAAGGATCTGTGGCA
>LSYV01000005.1:21424-40422 GCA_001584585.1 Gonium pectorale | reverse complement strand
CCAGGAGGAGCGTCCCGTCGGGGGCATGCGAAGGAGGAGGCGGAAAACGTCAGTGGAGCGCTAAAGGGGCCGAGCGGAAAAGATCAAACGAGCAAAACTGAACTATGTCTATGGGGCCCCCGGGGAAGCGGGGGGGGGGCGGGGGAGCAGGCGGATACGAGGAACGGAAGAGCAGTGAAGTTAGCGTGGCGATGAACGCCGTTTCCGTCTACAGAGGTGACCGCATTCAGGCGCAAGTGCATTCGGCATTGAGCCACCGCGGATGATCAACGAGTCGTGGACGTGCGCGCTGGCGGCCTGGGCAGCGCTACGAGCTGCGGCAGGTGAACCCGTTTCTGGAGCCTTTCTTGCTTGACGATGCGCGCGGCATCCGCTACATCGCTCAGTTTCCGGTGGTCGGGCGTACCCCGGCCGGAGGCCCCAAATCTACCGATGCGAAGATGGAGGTGTACAGGTCCCCTCCCAGTGCGTCTTGCTTGGCAGGCCGAGAAGGATCCTCCGTAGAGCCGCCACGCCGCCGGTCGGTAGGGCCAGCGCCCTGCGGCCAGGCAGGCAGCGTTGATAGGGGAATGCCACTCCCGCCGTGCGCCCACGCCACCTTGGGCGGTGACAAGCCCAGGCGCCGTCACAGCGATGAGCATGTGCGCACATGCATCATCCCGGCCCCCAAGGCTGCACCTTGAACTTGAAGCCCCGCAGCGACGAGGGCCCTCCCAGGAAGAAGCGGTCCGCGATGCAGGTGGGCCGGGACATGGCGCCCTCGCCCCACGGCACCAACACGCCTGCAAGGGACCGCGCAACCAGCCCACAACGATATCGATGGAAATACACTTTCACCAGCCTACGGCACAAGCGAACGTGCATTTGGTCACATGACCTTACAAATCTCGTATGTTGCCGTGGGAGCCTCCGACACTCCGTCCCCCCCCCGGGTGCAGCGCCCCAGTTTCCCGGCCACCCACCCGCGCTGACGCCCACGTTGAACACCACCGCGCCCGTGTCGTCCATGGGCACCACCGCCTGCGCGTCCAGCTGCTGCCGCACGAAGCGCAGCGAGCTGCCGGCCGCCGCGCCGGCCGCCGCCCCCGGCGGCAGCAGCCCCGCCAGCTCGCTGGTGGAGCGCAGCGCCCAGCCCGCGCCGCCCAGGGTGGCCGCCGCGCCGCCCGATGAGGGGTCCCGGCGGTCCAGCGTGAGCGTATAGCGCAGCGAGGACTTGAGATAGTCGCCCATCTGGTGGGGCGGGGGGGGGGGCAGCAGGCAGGCGGGGAGGAGGGTGGGGAGGCAGGGGTGGGGGCTCAGTTCGGATGCCGATCAGCGAGGTGTGAGTCACGTGGCGCACAGAGGACAGTTGTCCTTGTGTGTGCTGGGTCGCCATCCGTTCGCCTCACCTGAGAGACCACCGCTCGAGAGGCCGTTCGCGAAGGATCCAGCAGCCGTCGCCAGCCCAGCTCGTACTCCAGAGCCTGGGAGCCGTCCATGCTGCGAGGCAGGGGACAATTAGTTGGGGGGCGTTCTTAGTGGAGAAGCCGGAGGCGCAAGTCATCCCGTACCGTAGACGGCAAAGTGGCGAAGGGTTCCCAGCATCGCAACTGGCAGGGCATACACCCTTCGGCCTTGAGCCTTCCGGGTCAAGTGGTAAGTTCCAGAGTCCCAGTTTCACAAGCGGAAGCCTGTCTGGCGTGCCCGGGCCTAAATGACGCGAGGACTAGGGTGCTCTGTATCTGAATCCAAGCCCCGAGCCCAGTGGCCCGCGTTCGAAAAAGCCAGGGACTCTCCTGCCCGATCCAAGTCCCACGGAAGGTGGGAAGAGCAGCAGGCAGGTGCGGATCATACAGTTAGCCCTTCAGGCTGCATTTAGATAGACCGCAAACGCATCTGCTCCAAATGTCGTAACACTGTGCAATTCAGACCGTGCAGCTGATGGGCACAGCTTCGGTGTATATGAACTGCGCCCTTACGGGCCAGGCAGCCCAGGCTGCGTTGCAGGCCGCGCCGGAGGCCGCACCCCGTGGGCGCACCTCTTGAGCGCAAGCACCAGCCCCCGCAGCTGCTCCGTGTACGACGAGGACTTCTGGTTATTGCGGAACAGCTGGGAGCCGCGCAGCTCCAGCTGTGGGGAGAGGAGCGGAGGGCAAGGCAGGGGGCGTATCAGCAGCAGCGGCGTCAGACATGATGGTGCGGAGCGGCGTCAGAGGGGCCCGACAACGCCGTGTGCCGTGCAATGTTCGGGAACGGGCCACTGGGCTCCGTTTGGCCTAGCCAACAACAACAACAACACCAGCAGCAATGCCACGCCATCCACGTGACCTGCAGGGCCAGATCGCCCTGGCCCGATCCGGCGGGGCTCCCAGCTGCTCTCCCACGCACCAGCGCTGGCAGCCCGGCAATCCGCGGCTGGCTGAAGCCCAGGCTGGCGGTGTGGCTGCTCTCCGTGCCGTAGTTGATCTCCGCATCCACCCGCTCCGCCCCGCCCGCCACGTTGACCAGCGCGCCGCTGATCTCGAACGTGTTCTCGCCGCCCTGCACGTACGTGGCCGCGCGCACGCGGTACCAGTTGCTCTCCTCCAGCTCCACCTCCACGCTGCAGGCCGACGGGTCGTCCTGGGGCCGGCGAGTGCAAGGGTCCGACGGGGCACGCGATGAGGTGGCAGCAGAGGCGGCGGATGCATCCACATGGGCATGTTGCTCAGCGCCTTGCCCAGGCCCATGAATCGCAACCCGACTACAACGCACCATTAGGCCTCAGACAGCAGGATGAGTGCTGGCCAAGCTCCGCACCCTAAATCCCACAGGCACAGGGTCCACGGCCGCGCGCTGCGAATCCGTGCCATTGAACCCACCAGGGGCTCCTCGTGCGCGAGCATATTAACGCTGCTGAACACGCCCAACTGCTTGAGGCGCGCAGCAGCCGCCTCCAGCTCCGCGTGCACCTCCGCCAGCGTGTGCGCTCTCTGGATAGGCTCCAGCTCCCGATCAATCAGCGCCGCCCGGGTCCGAGGGGCGCCCCCACCGAAGCCCTCGAGCCGCTTGTTAATGTGTTCTACGCGGCACTCGGCGCCCTGAAGCTGCTCATACAGCGCCGCGTAGTCCACCCCCGCCGGCGCAGCGGGTGACGCTTGATCGGGCGCCTTCCCGGGCTGCTGCCCATTGCCGGTGGGGTCGCTGTCAGAAGCGTTGCTAGCCATCAATCAACACGCGCTTCCGGCACACCAAGCAACACAGCTCTTTACGGACGGGTCCTGTGACTACTCTAGCGACATATGAGAGTGTTTACTAGAGTTTTGGGCGTCAAGAGAAAGTTTGTAGCGCCTATCGGGGTCGGAAGCACAGGTTCATAACGTTATAAGGCGCCACCCCCCCAAACAATCAATAGTCCTCTGAGCATATGCCTAAGACATGCATCGAGCGAGCCTTGCCCCAAAGCAGGCGTCCGTACGTGTGCGCGGTGAGGCCGGGCCTCGAGGGCTTTCCGCTCATGCAGCATCGTTATCTGACAGAACATAGTCAGCGGTAATCGGTGTCTGAAGGGGCTACCGGCAGGTCACATCAGAAACTTCTCTTACTCCAGGCCACAACTAACAAGAATGGCTGATGATCTTGATGATTGGGAGACTGCTGATATCGAAAATACGCTGTCCAAGCCCGCGCCCGTTGCGCAAGCGCCGGCGCCGGCGTTTGAAACCAAGGGCGAGGCAATCCTGGCCAAGATCAATGGCCCTGACATGTCCCAATTTGAGGACGAGGATAAGAATTTCACGCCTGTGGAGCACAACGTACCAGCCCCTCAGGTGCTGCGCTGCTCTGGCGCGCTCGCCCGTTGGACGGGTGCTTGTCCATACTGATGACAGATGGGCATGGATGCCGGATCCCGTGCAGCCCAAGAAGAAGGAGGAAAAGAAGTACCGGGAAGAACGGGGGGTCGCACTGGACACGCCCCTAGATGACCCAATTGCTGAGAAGCTGCGGCGACAGAAGTGAGCGAGGGGGGCGCTGCTTAGGTGGAGATAGCTCAAGCGAGATTGGGAGCGTTAGGGGAAACGCGGCCAGAAGCTGCAAGGCGTGCTCTAGGGGGTTTGGGTGAAGGGGTGGACGGCTGCCTGACCTTGCCTTGGGTCAACCGTGGCGTAGGCAAAGAGGTAATGTGGCATGTAAGACTGGTGGAATTTCGTGAGTGAAGCTTCGCAGCCGGCGGTCCCCATTTCGGCACGCCGCAACTGGTTCGGGTGTTTGCCGGCCAAAGCGGAACGGAGAGGGCATGTAGTATGAAGAGCTGCACAGCCCGAGGCCACTGAAATGGTGTTTGATGGGCGTCCGACCCGCGCGTCCCGGTTCCCGCTCCACAGGCTGGTGGAGCAAGCGGACTACGAGGCGGCCCGGGAACTTTTCGGCGGGGTGACCACCCTCAAGCCGCTGGAGAGCTACCTGCCCAAGACGCTGAAAGAGTTCGAGGACTTTGCCTCGGAGATTGTGTCGCGGCACGTGGTGGCGCATGGCGAATCGAAGCACTACAAGGCGTTTGTAAAGGCGCTGGTGAAGGCGGCGGTGGAGCCGCTTGGTCCCGACGAGGTCAAGGACGTGGAGACCTGCCTGGCGGGCATTCGCTCGGACAAGACCAAGGTGGGGCCGGGCTGCCGAGGTGGGATCATGAAGAGGGTGGTGATGAGCGCAGGTGACGCCAGCACGAGCGCAGCAGCTCCAGACCGGGCGTTCGGGGCGGGTCGCCGTGACGCGGAAATAAGCCTGCAGCATATTGTGCGTTGGTTTTTTTCTGTCGGGCTTCACGCCTCAAGAAACCCACCGTACGGGCAACTTGTTCATCACGGTTGCACTTGCCCCCACAAGGGCAGTAGATGCACGCTACACCACAAGGGCCCGGCCGCGCCTCAGCCACGGAAGCTGGATGCCCAGGCATGCACTTCCCAGTGGAGGTCCGATTTATGCGCGGCACCTGTGCATGGGAGCTTCTAGGACATGACGCATGCACATATGAGACCCGGCATTGGCGCTTGAGACATGAAGACCGTCGATTGTGGATGCCGCTGCAATGATGCTCGTGATCACGGCCCTGCTTCCCCTTCCCTGTCCGAACTTAACTCCCACAGAAGAAGAAGGAGGAGGAGGAAAAGAAGAAGGGCGCCAAGAAGACCCTCAACATGGGCAAGTCGGGCCTCTCGGCCGGGCTGGACGACTACGTGTACGACGACGCGGGCGACGGCGACGAGGACTTTATGTGAGCGACCACGTGAGCGGCAGCCAGGAGGGAGCCGGAGCGGAGCGGTGTGGAGCGCGGATCCCGAGCAGCCGCGTTCACCACGAAGCGGTGTGGCGGTCGCCTGCCAGCCTCCCAATTTTCGGCGCGTGGGATCGCTTGGGACCATTCATGAGCGCTCATCGCTGGCTTCCCTGTTAGGCGTGGCTGTGGGCTTGGCTTGGCCGGGCAGGGGGAAGGCGCCTTGCAGGAGGGGAGTTGGGCCACTTCGCACTCGGCGCGTGTGGATGACATGACTGCTGCAGCATGCGGGGACTGGCCTCGTGGCTTCGATGCTGCATGAATGACCTGTGCCATAAATTTGAGAAGAGGGTATGCATAAGCATCGCGTCGCCGGACGCTGCTGCGCCGGTCCCCACATACGCGGCCTGCGGGCCATAGAGCTGGGGCGGTACGGTGCGCGCATGCGCTTGCTGCGGGAGTGCTGGTCGCTGCGTTGAGTGCTGTAGAGGCCCTTCTCCGCGAGAGTAGGCAGTGCTGGCATGCATGAGTGTTATCTTAGTTCTTGCAGGGACTGACCTCCCGAATGGCCAAGTTTCTGTCGCTGTCAGACGCATGCAGACCAATATGTCTTAAAAGGGCTGGCGCATGTTTGAGCTATGGCTGGTATGGGGCATCATGACTGGGGTATGATCGCTGGATGGGGGTGTTTTAATCTGTGCCGCTTGTTGGGAAGGGAGCCCCGCAGGTGGTTTTGCTGCGCGTCACGCCATGTGTGGCGAGACAATACCAAATTTATTATGAACGTTTGCGGTAGCTCCTAAGCTGGGTGCAACTGCGCCTTGTAAGGCCCGCAGTCCTCGGGTTCGCCACGTTCAGTCCGACGCATTACACGTGCCCTTGCCATGCACAGAGGCCGTGAGTACCGCAGTTGGAACTTCGTCCGGTCATGTGACCCCATCTCAACAAGCTCCGCTCCGCCTCATCCGTCGCCGGCTTGCGACCCCGCAGCCCCAGCCTGCTGCTGTTGTATCGCCTGCTCCCGCTGTTGCTCCTCCTCGAGGTGCTGCTGAATCCCCTCCAACGCCGCAAACAGCGAGCGGGTGGAGTGCCAGGTCCGCTCCCGCTCGACCTGCATCGGGAAGCGCCCTCCGGTAAAGAGCCGCACGCAGCATGCCCCATGCCCTTTCCCATAGGAAAGTATCTTGTCACGATGCCAGTCATTCCTTGAACATGTTTCATGGGTTCAGCAGGAATAAAAGCACAACAAGACACACATAATGCTTCTGGGCGTACGATCTTCCGTGGAAGGGCGCGTCAAGCGGCAACCGGGACTTACGTGCGTTCCGCTGGTGCCGCCCTGGCGCGGTACCGGCAGGCCCGAGCCGAAGGTGGTGCTGTTGCCCGCCGAGCTGGCGTCCTCGCTGTTGGCAGCAAACGAGTCATCCTCTGTGGCCGCGGGTGACACAGGCAGCGCCCGAGGCAGTTGCTGCGACAAGTTGCTAGCAAATTGCCATGGGGACTTGCGGGTATCCACGCGTCGCAGCGGAGCGCACCATCCTTCAGGCCGACAAGCTGGTGCGTCACCCGTGCGCACGCTGGCCTGCAGTCACCGCACCTGTCCGCCTGCCGAAGCCCCCGGCCCCCGGCGCTGCGAAGGCCATGGTAGCCGCCGGCCGCGCCTGGCTGACCTCGCTCCCGCTGGGCGCCACGTAGGAGGGGCTCCGCTGCAGCGGCGGCCGGGGAGCCGGCGGCGGCGCGAAGGCCCCTGGCTCCTGCACTGTGCCCAACACGGCTGCCTGCTGGGGCACCTGCAGCAGCTGCTGCTGCGCCTGGACCAGCGCCGCAAAGGCGCCCAGCGAGCCGGTGGACGCCGAGTGCTCGGTGTGGCGGAGAAGAGGGGACGCCATGGGCTGGGGACGCAGCTGCGCCTGCGGGGTGTGGAGCGGGCAGGGACAGGACGGTCGCGGGCGCCACAACCCCACACGCATCCTGTGGGTTCTGTCCGGATTGCTGGGCGACGCGGTATGGCACCCTCTGGTACTGGAGCCGGCCTGGAGATAAAGCACACGTAACCCATGGCCATGCCGATGCCTGCCCTTCCTGCCTGACACAGGGCTCCGGCAAAGGCAACCGAGCGGGCCTCTGCACGACATACCGCGGTTCTGGCGGCAACACCCAAGGCGGCTCCCTTACCAAACGAGACGCTCCGTGCAGGGCTTGTCGGGCAGCGGCTGCATTGCTCGCCGGCGCGGCGCTGCTGGTCGCCGCGGCGCCCTCGCCACCGACGCCCACGAAACCGATCTGGCTGGGACGCGGCGACAACGACGGCTGCATTGACGACGGGGCACACGTCAGGGGAGCAATTTGACTTATGATGACGCTCATTAGGATAGGCACGGCTGGCCACGTCTTGTGTTCTGCCGCTCTTGGCAATCCTGGCAGGTGTTCCGTTGCGTTTATAGTCATGCAATTCAAGAGGCCAACCCACCCACCCACCAGGGGCGACAGCTGACTCGACACTGCCGGCATGTGGATGGGCGTGGTGGCGTGGAAGTGGCCCCAGTCCACGGTGGCGCCCAGCTTGGAGGACGCACCCGGCGCAGCGGCTGCCGTGCCGGGCACCACCACCGGCAGGAAGGCGTGGCCCCACTGCGGCAGGCACCGGGTCAACGGTCAGCGCAGCACGGGGCGAAAAGCCGCCATCCAAATCAAGGAACACATGCAGCGGGGATGGGCACCGTATGCACCGGCTCAGGTGGCGCACCTTGATGTCCCCCAGCACGCTGTAGACCCGGGTGCGCGTGATCACCTGCTGCCGCGAGTACAGGGTGCCCTGCGGCGGAGGGGGAGATGGCGGGTGCGAGTACGACCTTCGGTAGACGCATTACGCTTGCTTCCACGGAAGCATGTCAAAAGCAGCAACATGTTTGACTCATATTGCGGCTATGTGGCAAGTTCGAGCCTCTCTCCCACGTCCCAATACGTTCGCCGCGAGCCATGCTGCGTTATAGGCTACGACATTGGCCACACTGCATTGCACTCACCCTCGCCACGACGACCACCTCGGCGTCCGCGTCCTGCCGCATGCCCTTCTGGCTGGCCCAGTGCGCCACGGGGCTGCGGGCGGGGTCCAGCTCGTGGAGGAGCGTCACCGGGTAGCTGCGGGCGGGCGAAGGGGGTCAGCAGGTTGGCAGGGGAGAAGACGCAGTAGAGAAGACGGAGGCGCCTGTCACCCTGATCTGTCGAAGGCTGAGCGGCGAAGGATGCCCCAGCGTCGCGACTGGCGAGGCAGTCCCCGGTTGCCCTTAGCACTCCAGTAGTGGGGGGGTGAAGGGAAAGGAGAATGAACAACGACGAGCTGGGCGCCAGCAGATTAAGTCCCGTCCGGCGGCCGAGCCGGTCCTTGCCTCGTGTTGCCGGCTCCCGAAGGTGTCGGCGATCCGAAAGTCCAGCAGCCGCCAGGTGTGTGCTGCCGTTTCCGGCAACGTCGGCGTCGATGGCTGAGTTGCGTACAGCTAGGCAGTATCGTATAAGCTCAGGTCGTAGTAGTAGAGGTGTCTGCGTGCGTGTGTATAAGTCGCCCACCCCATCCCCGTCCCCACCTTCCTTAGTCCTTAACAACAACGGGGGTGGGGGGTAGGAGACCCAGCGATCCGGATATGATTAAATCCCGCCGCCAGGGAGGAAAAGCACGGCGGCAGACGCAAGTTTACCCACCAACAGCGAAGGGAGCTCATCAGGCGGCGCATGGCAGCGGCAGCCGCACGCGACGCATTTTGGCTAGAACGGCTGCTACATTACAGTACAAGAGCGGGGGAGACCTGACGTACCGCAGTAGCAGGGTCGGTGGCTCCAGCTCCAGGGGGTGCTCCTCGTACGGCAGCAGTTCGCCCTCCTGTGTGTGCACGGCCTGCCACCGGTACAGGTGCGCAGTGACCTGTGGGGAGCGGAGGGAGCAGGGGGTCGGAACGGGATGGCGCGGTGGACGACGAAACACCACAGCAGCTTCAGGAGTTTGACAACGACATTGTTAACGATCAAGCTCCCTAAACACACCCGTACGGTATGCACACACTCGAGCACTGCGCGGGCAGACCGCTTGATCTCAACGCTGTCAGCACGCCGTGTACAATTCCCTTGCACGCGGCTGCTGCGCCTAGCCGCACCTGCACGTCAAGCACTTGGCCGGGGAAGGTGTCGCCCAGCCTGAGGCGCGTGGGGAGGGTGGGGCGGGAAGGGTGGGGCGGCACATGATTGGTGGAAGGGTCGGAGTACTTCAGCCAGGTTCGATGGCAATTCTCACGCCTCCGGCGGCGTGCACGCAGCACGCCGCTGCCACTTCAATGTGAGAAGCGTCCAACCCAGGGGGCCGGGGCTGCGCCGCCCGCCCGCCCGCCCGCGCACGCGCACCTGAACATGAGGTAGGGCCGTCCGTTGCGACACGACACCACCGCGTCCTCCGACAGCACAAGCGTGTTCTCCGTCAGCAGCCGCCCCGGAACCACGTTGCCCGACCCGCCGCCAGCGACCACCTGTAGGACCGGCACCGAGCGACGTGCAGCCCACGGGTTGATAACCAAGGCCAGCGCAGCTCCGCAGTGCGCGCAGGAAGCACGTTGGGCTCTGTTGCACGGCCGGAGCGGCCCCACGCACCTTCCTGCTCAGGCGGTGCGGCTGCGTCATCTCGTCCCCGATCCCCGGCTGCGGCTCCACGTCGTGGAACCTGCGGCGACACCGCGCGGCAGGCACAGTGCTACGCTGCTGGGGCAACACGGTATGCTGGTGAGCAAGAGACTGACTGGGCGAAGCCCTTGCAACAAGTCTTCCCGCGGACAGCTTCCACAGTTCAGCCAGCGCGCGCCGTGGCCTGAGTAGCTTGCAACAATACATTCGATGCACAGGACATGCACCCACATGTCCGCCCACCTATCCGCCCACCCGCCGACCCACCTGGAGAGGTCCACCTCGTGCTGCGTCTCTCCCGGCTGCGCGGGCCGGACGATGTTGGCGAAGGTATGCCCCCAGTGGATCTCGGAGGGCAGGTAGCTCTGGCGGGCCATGAAGGTGTCCCCCAGCTCGGTGCTCGCCTCGAACGTCACAACCACCTCGGCGCCCACGGCCTGTGGTGGAGCGGGCGGCCGAGCGGGCGGCGGCAGGCGCCCACCACACAACTATGTCACCTTGCGAAGTTACCGGTGTTGGTGCTGACCAGTGCACCGCGGCTCTACATCCCCACACAGGTCGGCCCTCGTTACCAGAACCGCCTGCTACCCGGCGCTACGCCTGCACGCATACAGATGTTTTGTGCGCTCTACACCCGGTGGGTCACCGCGTCCCTAGCGCCCGTGCCAGACCCGTTGCAGCAGAATGCGCAGCTCTACAGGCCGCACCTCGAGGCTGAGCAGGTTGTGCCCGAACAGCGGGCTGGCCTCGTCTATGTCGTGCTCCACCACCACCGGCAGCAGCAGCGTGTTGTCCAGCGACACAGACATCTCCTGCACGCCACGCCACGCCACGTGCCAGTCGGGGAGGCAGCCGGGTGCGCGGAATCAGAATTAGCGATGGTCGATTGCAAAGTTTGGCCCATCGATTCTGGAAGGAAGAAGCTGGAGAGGAAATGCGCAGATTCGCTGTGCACGTGACACAGCTGCCCGGTTGCCGCAGCAGGGCAGGGGTCGCACGGGTGCGTGAGCGGCGGGACCGAGCGCACGGGCACGACCAGCCGTGTGTGCACGCGTGTGAGCATGGACGGACGCAGGGTGGCGGGGGCCAGGGTGCCGCACCTGCGCGGTGACGGGTATCCGCTCGCCCTCGGCCGTGCGGCGGCCGGGGCCCCAGGTGTACATCACCACCCGCACACGCGGGTCAATGACCGAGCGCTTCTGGATGTCGGCCACCCGGAACATGCTGAGGACGGGGGAGAGCGGAGGGGGTTACTCAAGAGGGTGCACGGGGCCAGAACATCGTCAGCAGCGCGGTTGACGCCTCGTATGCTCCACATGTACGCAGGCGGCCGTTTGGACCAAGGCAGGGGCGCACAAACACAGCTCTGCTAGCTCGAGGACCGTGAGCCCGGTACCCACAACTTGAGCTGGCCGTCCCGTCGCGCGATGCAGGCGCAGTCGCTGATGAGCACCGTGCGGGACCGCTGCTTGGGGTGCGAGATGCGAGAGAAGACGATGCCAAGGATCACGCTGTCCAGCAGGATAGCCTGGGGCGGGGCACGGCGGGAGAGCGGGCGGGCGGGAAGCCAAAGGCCCCCAGGGCTGACCGGGGTCTAACACGTGTGCCCATAAAACCATGGTGCTGAAGACGGCGGGAACCCTGAGTGAGGCACCTGGCGTGTCCGAGCAGCGCGTCTTTCCGGGCGCACCTGGAGCGAGTGGATGGACACCATGACGGCCGCCATCCAGCACTCGCCCGTCGCCCGCTCGCCGTAGCCTGCACGTGCCACACCCGGCGTCAGCAGCACATCGCACATCCCCAGGGAGCCCAGCCACGTGCATATCAGCAGCGGCGGTCAGCCAGCCAGCCAACTTGCATCCTCTTGGCAACTGGCCCGACCGCTGCCTGCCCTCCCCACCGATGGTCTGCTGCGTCTCCGTGGCGTACATGAAGGCGGAGCGAAAGCCGTGAAAACCGATGAAGCAGCTGTTGTTCCACCTGAACGGGAACAGCAGGAGGCGCAAGCTGGGGCCTCAAAACTGGACAAATGCACTCGGGCAGGCAGCTGGAGCCATCCAAAAGCGCTAACGGTGCTCCGCGCAACGGCCTCGGGGCGGCCAAGCAGGACTTACCTCCAGAGCAGGTAGTATGCGGTGCTCCAGGACAGCAGCATGGTGAAATACCAGGCCACCAACACCGCCAGCAGGTGCAAAAGCTTCGCGTTGACGGCGGTGGTGAAGAAGTCTGCGAGAGAAGCCCACCTAGTAAAACAATGCAACCGTCACACGGATCAGGGCAGCAACGCTGGCGGTGCATTGGGCTTGCCATAGTGCCAAGCGTAACCGCCAACGGCGTGGAAACGCGAAAACCCCGTGACACGCATTGGCCTGCGCTCCCTCTTGGTGCTGCCCCATGAGCCCCACCTCGCCGAAGGACGTGCGTCCAAAACGTCTGGAAGTCGACCCCAACGTAGCGCACACGGGACCGTCCGGCGTGCCTGTCCCATCATGGAGGGAACTAGGGCTCAGCCAACCCGCGGCGTGTCACTGAGACATGTAGTCAATATACGTACTTTCCCGTTTGCACTAAGCACGGTAGCTTCTTTTTCACACGCTCCGTGGCGTAGTATCCCCCACCACGGTCAAGACGCCATTTCTCGCTCTGCATCCTCCTCCGAATGATTGCTCGCTCCTCCTGATCGATCGTGAGGCTTTGGTGGCGCCCGGTAGTGCTGGCCCCGGAACGAGCCGATTGTCCCGACTGCCCCGATAGCAGCCATTCTTGAAGCCCTTGCATCTCCCGAGTGTGCACAAATCATACTTTATTCATTCACACTTTGTCTCTGCTTCAGACACACGTGCCAGAAGGTTTGGAAACTCGGTCACGGACACTCGGACAGTGCGCCCAGTAAAATCAGTACTGTAAGAGGGTACAGTGTAGCACTTGCATGGTCGTGCGAGAAGAACTGGGAACGTGTCGTCCGTACCCAACCGCACAGGGTTTCACACGGCTTCCACGGATGACTTCCCAGCTCCAACCCGCTCTTGCCAGCTCATTGCCGCCCACTGCCATCCAGCGGGCGGGACAGTCGCGGACCAGTTAACGTTACGATTCTGCTGCGCAAGCTCGCCCGGACTGATCAGCAAGCTCCGGGGCACAGCAGCAGATCCTGGATTCTTGACCAACGTCGCCCTGTATATGTCCTTCAGGCGTTGGTTTGGGTCTTTCCAAAGTCAGCAGGGATGTGGGCAGGTAACACGGCGCCTGACGGGATCCCGGTATCAACTCTGCGAAACTGCTGCTGGAGCTACTGCAGGCAGGGCAACGGCCGGGGACGACGGCGTGAGACATACACTAGGCGTAAGGCACAGTGGGCTGCGGCTTGGTGTACGACTGCCGGGGAGCATGAGATGGCTTCGCTACGTTACCGCTCTCCAAACGGTAAGCGCGCTACGTGGATATATCACCTCGAGACGCGCTGCAATAGAAATTCTCCACGCTGCCTCAGGGAAGCGCCTGCGCCTGGATGGATCGGAACCCGGCAGGACCCTGCCCTACTTGCAGCCGCTGTCCGTGCCGCGGGGCCGCCGCTTCCTGCCATTGCCACTGCAATCGGACCTTCCGGCTTCACCTTCGGCGTCCTGACGGCGGGGACACAGACACATGCCGATGTTGGCGCAGTGTTGCGAACTATACTCAAATCCAGGCGGGCTCCAGTTATGGAACGATTATGACCTCCCTTGAGCGGGTCACCGCCGCATGGAGCCGGGGGACCCCCCTGCAGGTGTCCACCTTTGGTTGTATCACAAGGGCGGCGTCGTGTCGCAATATGGCACGCCAGCTTGTCAGGAGCCAGGTTGCTGTGGCGGCCAAAGAGGTAGGCCGTATTAAACAACGAGGGTTAGGGCTGGGCAGCTCGCGAGCTGGCGAGCAGCCGGAAGCGGAGCAGATGCCCAGCCGGCTATAAGGAGGCAGAGCAGTGTGTGCGCAACTGTGCGTTGATGTGACGTGCCGCTGTCGGCAGCCCCAGAGGAACGACGGGAACAGGAACAGTCGTGCGGGGCAAGCATGATCTGGGGGGTGTGCCTCGGCGCCACTATTATGGGTTGCTGCCAATCTGCAATACCGGAGCCACTGTCTGTCCCACAGTCCCCTCCTAGCCTGCCTGTACACCTTAGCGCTTGCTCCTGGTGACCTCTCCTGGAGGCGCGGATCAGGATGACTTGGCTGACGGGCCGACAGGCTGGACAGGCCTGGTTTCAGTACTATGTGCCTCCCTGTACGGCAGTGCGCGCTATCAAACAGACTTGCAAGTGTTTCGTCCGTGCAACAGTTCAGTATTAGTGCGGCCTTCGGCGGGACAGAGCTTGTGGGGCTGTCAAGCAGGTAGCGCGAATCATGGTCTGAACCCTTGAAGTCTGGTTCACGGCATCTGCTGCACCGCTTTATACACACCCGGGGGTGCGATCCAGCAGGGCGCCGAGTACAGGGCATGGCGGGAGAGGGTCTTCAGACTTCTGGGCTTTGCAGCGGGTTAAGGTGGCTAGGCGCATAATTGACTACACTGGCAGGATTGCCGCCCGTCATTCGCTAGCCCCAGCTAGGCGCTCATCACGCGGACAGCTTGCACCATGTGCCGAAAGGAGTGCTTGCCAGCCAAAGACCCACGGACCAAGGGGAAGGCGACTCACCGAATGCGACACGGCATACAACAACCCCGCCGGCTATGATGAATAAGCCCGAAGGCGGTACGGAATGCCACGATCCTGCGGGCCGTAGCCCAGGCAAGAAAACATCTAAAACATACAACGGCCTTTGCACCAGAGAGGCATTGCACAGCTGTCCAGGTGCATCAACGCAGAGGGCCGATGAGCGTCAGTGATGAATTGTTTTGCATTAAGGGCCGCGAACACCCCTTCAGCCGGGCACATCCTCAGAGCTGCATGCAGACTTGGACACACACGCGATCAGGCCCTGCGGACGGAACACCTACACTCCAATAACGAATACGCGCAAGACCATCATGAGTCACGCACTTAACGAGTTGCCGTTATCCTTGCATGAAGCAGCGCATAACTAGAGGATATGATCAAGTTTCTGCAACATGCCCCCAACATCCAGCAAGCCGTTCCTTGGCAAAACAATCAGCCAAGACCCTGTAGTCGGCCCAGAGCCTGCTGTGAGAACCAGTCAGTACTTTGCTGCTTCGGACACCTGCTTGCTCAAACACCACCAGAACCCCACCCTGAAATGTTGTACACAGCTACGAATAAAGCAAAGCAGACCTTCACCCCGCTCACGGCGCACAGACAGCGTGCTCTGTGCCTACGCTCGTTTGTATTGGTCGTCTGCACCCTCATCGAATTCCAACGGCAGCGTCTTGATGCGTGCAAGGGATTGGCGCAGCTGGTCGGCCTGCATGCACGGGAGGCCTGCGTGATCGGGAGACCGAGAGGCACGCACACGTTTACAAGTGCTGTCAGCAGCTGTACGTACCACGGACGGCCGGGACCTCCTGGCCGACGGTGCGCGTGGGCTAAGGCCCGGGTTCTTGTGGTCGACCTCCACCGCCGTGATGACGCGGCTGACCTCCTCCATGGTCTACATACAGGGCGCAGCGCACACCTTAAGGGTCGAGGGTCATCGCCTGGGCTCGCCAGGTTATCATCGTGGCGGGTCCTAGTGATTTTCGTGCTCCCGTCTTGACGGTATGGACAGAAACGCTTGGACTCAAATGATACCTACAAGACAATAAACACACCTCGGTGAAGCTGGCGATCTGCTTCTGGAGCCTCCGTGACCGCTGCTCCTCGTCGGCCAGCCGCCGCTTGACGTCCTCGGCGTGCCTCCGCGTCTCCAGGAGTTGCTCCTGTAAGCTCCGCAGCTGTTGCTCCGCCACGCGCTGCTGCTCGGCTCGGAGTTTCTGCTCCGCCTCGAGGCGCTTCTCTACCTGCTGCCTCTTTTGCTCTTCAAGCTTCTGCTGCTCAGCACGCTCGGCCTTCTCGGTGAGAAGCCACTGGTGAGGGTGGAGAGGCGGTGCGGTGGGGCATGGCCAGTGGGAATGGCGTCATCGTCAAGGGCCGGAAATTCTCTGTTTCCTCGACCACTTGTCCTGTTAACTTGTTGATTTGCCGCTCCACTTGCCTGCTCAAGCTGCGCGACGTGAGCGGCAGCGGCCTGCAGCGCCTCGGTTTGCTTCTGTTTGTTCACAGCATCCTGCTGCTTGAGATTCACGATTTCGCTGCCCTGGCTACTAATGGCCTCATGCGCAGCTGCAAGCTCTCCTTTCAGCTTGGTGGCCTTTGACGGCCCGAGACAGCCGAGCATTTTTTACAGCGTAGCGCCTAAGCCAAGCGAGTCATAATTTAACACAGAGAAAGGCGGTATGTCGGGTCGGTGGAGTGTGGCCAAGTTTGAGGCCTCTTCATTATTTGGATTCGGGATTCCCGGCGCCTCTTGACAAAAAAAAACCAGTATGCACTTTGCGTCTGCTGATGAATACCACAACGTTACATGAGTTACACATGAAATGCACCCAGCCATGTATGGTAACGTTGTCTGAGGGAAGGCATGGCATGCGCGAGGGGGGGACTAGAAACACAAGAGGGGTGCACGGTGTGTGTCTGGGGCACAATCACACATGACCACATGAGTCGCCTTCCACTGTCGTGAGTCTACGTAAATGTGAACGCGTGTCCAAGTGTCCATCACGACATGTCCATCAGCCTAGCCTGCTACCAACAAGCGGCAAGTGACTCCGCTGTGAATCACAGCGAAGCCATTTCGTGAGTACCATCAGACACCAATACCCTGAACCCGGGCATTACTGATATGCAGTATGCCGTTTGCATGTCAAGCAGAGCCGACCAGCAGAGCTCAGCCATGTCCCACGCGGGTACGCTGGCCTGCAAAGTAGTCTGTGGCTTGTGAACGAGGCTGGCGGGAGGGGGGCACAGCAACTGCCAGCTGCGACGGCAAGACTACATCCCACTTCCTGGAAGCGTCTTTTACAGACTCACACTAGCTCACACTGAATACAAGAATAACGTTTCGCAGCAGAGTTTGACGCATTCTCTTGAATGCGCGCTACCTCACAGTATGTTCGAGATCCTTACGTTCCCCGACCGCAGCCCTAGCTGCTGCAGGACGGCCCCCCGCACCAGCGTCACAAGCTGGCCCCGCGAGTCCAGCGCAGCAGCCAGGCGGTGGGAGTCCACCGAGAAAACACGGACTTGCACACCACCTCCGCGCTCCCCTCCCGCCGCTCCCGCCGCTACCCCGCCCCCAGGGCCTGGCAGCACGCCGCCCGCGGCCAACTGTCCGCTTCCGGTCCCCTCGCTTGCACCGCGATGTTGCTGCTGCCGCTGCTGCTGCTGTTGCCAGGACCACGGGCTGCGGTACGCTGCCGCCGCGGCCGTCCCCACCGCCGGGGCCGGCCCTTCCGCATCCCGTCGCCAGCTGCGTCCCGCCTGGGCGCGGCTTCGCGGCGCCTCTCCAGCGTCACCGCCCTCCGAAACAACTGCTGCGCTCTGCCCCTGCTGCGGCAGCATGTTCGCTTGCGCCAGGTCGTGCTGCCAGGTGCCCACCAGCACCTCCAGCTGCCCGCGGGATGCCCGCACCGACGCCAGCAGGCGGGCATGCAAGCGGGCCTGCCAGTCGGCGGGGCGGCCGGGGCGGATGGAGGCCAGGCCCAGGTCAACCTGCGGAGGAGGGGAGGAGAGGGGGTGCGCGGGGAGCAGAAGGACCACGTCAGCGCCAGGAGTCAGGCCCGAGAGTAAGGGGCACACTGCAACGCTTGGGAGGAAAGATGACAAGCCACTGAAACGGCAACCAATCCACCCGCTGGTGGTGACCTAAACACCGAACGGCCCGTGGGCTCCCTGCCAGACAAAACACAACATTCCGTTCATACGGCATGTATGCCTCGACGGCGGTTCTCCGGCCCGACCCAGCCGTCAAGACACCAACCACATGAGCTTCTTGCCGTACTTTACGGCAGGGGACGGCAGGCTAATGCACAATCCCGCACACCATGGAGCCAGCCCCCTCCGCTCGCCGCTCCAGGCCTGGCCACAAGGGCCCCTGCCCCGCCGCCCACCTGCGGGCAGAAGGCCAACGCCGCGGTGGCAAGGTCGGAGAACAGCAGCGCAGCCGTGGCGCCCATCGAGTCGCCCAGCAGCAGCACGCGCCGGTACGACGACGTGTACGACGCCAGCCGGGAGCGGTAGTACTCGTACGTCTCGTCGTCGCCGCCGCCGTACCAATCGCGAGTCGGATCTGCCACATACAGCACATCAAAGTAGCTGCGGGTGGGCGAGGCGAGCGGAGCGGGGGGGGCGTGGGGACGACATACCGCTCAGCGCGAGTGACATGGGAGCATGCGCGCCGGCGGGGGGGGCAATCAAATGCATCCGGAGAGAGCTGCACGTGTACCGGGTCTGCGAAAGTAGCAGGCAAGACAACAAGATGCTGTGGGCAGAGCATATCCTGCAAGCCATCCCACATTGCCTGCCACTCGTCCAAAGCCCGGGTGCGCCGTGACCCGGCCATCCGCTTGCCCTGCCTCCCCGCCCTCCCCCGCCTGCGCCTCACCGCTCGCCGTCCGCCACAGCCGCCTTGTAGACCTTGCTGAGCAGCCCACCCCAATTGGGGGTGCCGGGCGCGCTACCAAACGCCACCACCAGCAACTCATTGCTGCTGCGGATGTGCTCCCCGTCCTCCGCCCCCGACTCGTCCACACTGCTTTGCCAGGCTTCCCCTTCCGCTCCCGGCCTCCGCGGGCCGTACTGCAGTTTGAAGTACCCGGGTCCCCAGCCGCGCACGCAGCCTACGCGCACGCTGGGCGGCAAGCTCAGCCGCGAACCCGACCCCCACCCCGCCCCCGCCCCCGCGGCCGCCACCTGGCGCTGGTCCAGCCCCAGCGCCCTGAGCCGCGGCATGCCGCCCGCCCCCGCCAGCGCCAGCAGCTCCGCCACCGTGCTGCCGGCCAGCGGGTTGCCCTCCAGCCACAGCGAGGNGAGGGCGGGCAGCGCGGCCAGCTGGCGGGCGGGCAGGGCCTCTAGGCAATTGCCGAACAGGTGCAGGCGGGAGAGCGAGGAGGCGGCCGCCAGGCGTGGCGGGA
>LSYV01000005.1:0-18239 GCA_001584585.1 Gonium pectorale | reverse complement strand
GCCGAGGCAGGGGCAGGGGAAGGGGAAGGCGAGGGGCAAGGAAAACAGGCGCGTGGCTTCGCTACCAACGTGTGGAAGCGCTCACCCGACGGGCCGTAATAGAAACCGCCGGATGAGCACGGACCACCGCGGGCACGAGTCAGCGCGGCTGCGGGTCCATCATCCCATATGCTGTCAAGGGTGCCGCCGACAGCTGTCACGGGCGTATTGCCCTGCAATTCCTTCGCCTGCAGTCCCTTCAAACCTAATGCCCCATGCTGTGCCCCCCGTGTGTGCCCCCCCCTTCCCGGTTCTACACACGCGCACACACACGCCCCCCGCACCTGCCAGCGAAAGCGCCCTCAGCGCGCCCAGCCCGCCCAGCTCCCGCGGGAGGGAGGCCAGCAGGTTGCCGTGCAGCCACAAGCCCTCCAGCGCCGTCAGCGACCCCAGCGAGGCGGGCAGTGCAGTCAGCTGGTTCCCCGCCAACCCCAGCCGCCGCAGCCCCGTCAGACGGGACAGCGAGTCGGGCAGCTGAGCCAGGCAGTTGCCGGACAGTTGGAGCTCCTGCGGGGCCGGGAACGGAGGGAAGGGGAGGAGTGCATGCGGCGACTTGAACCAGTGCTGCGTTCTGGCTCTCACGACCTCCCGCCCACAGTGGTCCTGATGCCCAGGTGCACTCCCTGAACGCACACAGATATTCCCAGTACAGTACAAGCAGTACCGACACAGGTTGACACAGGTGCATGCTCCCACATGGCTGCACATCGTATCCCGCCAGGCGGCATCGTCTTGCCAGCCAGCCGGCCAGCTGCTCAGCCAGCCCACCGAGTGCGTCCAACCTCTGATGACCGCTCTCTGCGCGGCATGCCCTTGCCCCAACAGGCCGCCTCTTCGTTGCCTCGCCAGGTGCACCATGGAACCCATGCAGTTCCCTGCGGCTTTCACCCTTTCCCGTCCACGCCCATCCGGCTGCCGCCGGAGCCCCACACCTCAAGTTCCGTCAGCTCCAGCACCCCGGCGGGCAGCTCCGTCAGGCGGCAGTCCGTCAGGTCCAGCCGACCGCTGCCAACAGCCAGGGACAGCTTCACTTTCAGCTCGGCGACGCTCAGTGCGCCGCCGCTCGCCTCGGCCACGGCGCCGCCGTCCGAGCCCGGCAGCGCCTCGCCGTGGCTGCTGAGGCCGCTGGAGGAAGCGCGGGCGCCATCAGCGGCCGCTGCAGGATTGCCGTCCCGCTCAGGATTCTGGGCTGGATCCTGGGTTTCCTCGCCGAGGATGGCGGAGCGCCACGAGGACCGTGAGTACGGCGTGCTGATGGCGGGGGTCGGCGTCGGCGCTGCGGCAGCGACGACAGCGGCACGACCGCGACCAGCGGGACGTGGCGCTGCAGCGACGGCAGGCTGGAGCGCCGCGGACCGCCGGGTGCTGGGATGGAGCGCCGAGGACTCAGCCGCGCGCCCAAGAGCGGAGGGCATCGTCCGTCGCTCGGCCGCCTGATTATTTGCGAAGTTTGCGTGCGACGCCCTGCGCTTGCTTCCAGATCTGCGCCTGCCACACGCTCTGCTTGGGCGCCGATGAGTCCGGCTGCGGCAGTTGCTTCGCAGCGTCTGCGCCCGGCGATTGCTTTTGCTTGTCTTTGGTGCTAATCTGGCGCTCTAGGTACGTGTGCACGGAGGCCAATACGATAGACCCAGCCGCGATAACGCCCAGTTGCAACCACATCGATCACTCAAGCAGCACCAGAGTAGTGTACAATTCTAAGTGGAGTGGTCACAATCCTGCGTGGGACTTTAGGGGCTTCTTACTCGGTACGGTGGTCTCGGTGCTGTTTGTGTCGGTGTTGAGCCGGCCCGACGCGGCAGTGTCATCATTCGGCACTACTTGCTCGCGGACGCGGTACATAACTATAGGCAGTCCCAGGGTACTTTGCTGTGTAAACTCTCTGTCATTACCATGGCGAGCTTCCGAATCCTGTGCCCGCCTGAATTCCAGGCTTTGCCGCAATTCTTATCGGATAGCTGTGAGTTTGCGTCCCACTTGGCGCAGCTCCCTCGCCAGCCCGTTGGCGCAGTTCGGGCCCTCGTAACCCATGGGTCGCCGCTGGTACTCGCTGAGACGCTCGCGCTGTTCGCTGCCTTGGCGTGCTGGCTAGCTTACCTAGTCACCCGGAATTGCTCCCATGTGGACCGCTCGTGGTGAGCTTGACTTGCCGCTCGCGTGGCGGGATGACGCAAGGTGCGGCCAGCAGAGGCCACGCCGGCAGGGCCACGTCCAACTGGGCCCACCCGAGCAATGGCCACGTCCCTAGACATCAGTGGGACCTTTGGTGGTATCTGCGCTCTGGTCATGATAGATACCGCCGATTTCGATTGACGTCGTCCCTGCTGGGCCCGTGCGTGCCCTGTGCCCACGATTGAATCGAGGACGGATGTGGAGCAGTGCCTCGATCTCCGCGCTGGAAGATCCTCACCACAAACCGGTGCCTGTCCCGGTCCCTCCCGCTCCCCATCACACCACCCACAGGTCCATTCTGCCGCCTATATATGTGGCCATCTTCGCGCGGGAGGACCTGGCGGCAGCCGCGGCGGCCCTGCAGCGGGTCCTCTTTGCCAGTGGGGCGGGCAGCAGCTCCATGGTCGAGCGCCTGACGGCCCTGGCCCGCGCGTTGGCCGGCTCGGGGGCGGACACGCGGTTGCTGCTGGCAGTCCTGCTGTCCGGCGCGTGGGGCTGCCGCCTGACCTTCAACTTTTGGCGAAAAGGCGGATACAACCTGCGGTATGAGGACTATCGGTGAGCGTTAGCTTCTGTGCGCGGTCGTGTCAGTTAAAAGCTTCTGGGATGTCACGCCATCCGCGAAGCTCGTTCAAAGGCCGGGCGGGCGCTTGCTTCCTCTGTGGCGATGCGCACAATCTGCGTCTGCAACTTGCCGCCGATGACTGCAGGTGGCTAGAGGTGCGCAAGCTCATGTCACCGGTGAGAGGGGGCACAGGGAGCTACCCCGGGTCGCGGACATCAGGGATCGGGGCTCTTAAGGCGCGGGGGCAGGCCCCACTGCGCCTTGCAGTTGCACGACTGCGCGTGTGACAGGGCGATGATAGCGGATGCCCGCGCTCTCAGGTCCCAGACCGTGGCGTGTTAAAAAAGAGAACCAGAAACGGGGAAGGCAACCTCTACGGACATACACACCCGAAGGTGTGATGTTTCCAGCAGGGCGCCGAGTACAGGGCATGCATGGCGGGCGTGTTGTTCCATGGCTGTACAACGCTTTCATCACGTCATCAGCATTGCAACGGCATGTCCTCCCGCCCTCTGCTTGGCGCTTGCCGCAGTTGTTGTTTGAGCTGTTCAACCTGGTCTTCGTGGCGGCGGCTCAGCACCTGCTGTGCCTCCTCATCACGCTCCCCGCGTTCGTCGCCTATGCTGTGCGCCGCGACGGCCCGCAAGGCGCCACCGCGCCGCAACCGCCCCCGCCGCTGGGCGGTGCCGACTGGGCAGCGGTCGCGCTGTTCTGTGCGCTGCTGGCCGGGGAGGCCATCGCGGACGAGCAGCAGTGGACCTTCCAACGCCGCAAGCGGGAGCTGATCCAGGCGAAGCAGCCGCTGTGGGGGGACTACCGGCGGGGCTTCCGGACCACGGGCTTGTTCCGCTTCTCGCGACACCCCAACTTCTTTTGTGAGTACGGAAATTGCCATGGGAAGTGAGGTAGTGCTATGCGGATCTGTCCAACTAAGTCTAATCGTGTGCACTCGGTTTATTGCATTGTGTAACGGCACTGAGTGTGTTCAAATACACTGCTGTGTCTGCAGTCCGCCTAGTTGTGGTACTGTACGGCGTGCAACCGTCACAACACTCCGTGTTTTGATGCGTGTTCCTGCCTCGTGCTCCATGCTCAGCAACGTCCCAAATAGCCAACATGCACTTTCATTTTCGCGTGAAGCGTTCCGCCTGCCCACATACAGGCGAGTACGGCATGTGGTGGGCGATCTACCTGCTGTGCGCGGCGCTCCCCTGCGGCTGCCTGCTGGGCTGGTCGGCTGCGGGCGCGGCCGGCCTCACGCTGCTGTTCCACGGCGGCTCGCTGTGGATCACGGAGCGCATCAGCGCGTGCCGCTACCCCGACTACGTGGCCTACCGTGACACCACCAGCGCCATCGTACCGGGCCGGCCGGGGCCGAGGCTGCCGGACAGGGATGTGTAAACCGGGGAGGGGCTGGGCCGGAAACTGGAACTTTAAACCACAGACGGGTGAAAGGGCTGAAGCAAATCAGATAATCAGGTAGTGTGGTTGGCTGATGCTGGGATGGCCGTTGGAATCTCGGAGCGGTTGAAGGTTGTCGTGCAGTTGAAGTACCACGCGCTCAAGTGTGCCGCGTCAAGGTAGGCCGGAACCTAGAAAGCAGCGGACGAGCCTGCCCAGCAAGGGCGCAAGGCGTGCACTTGTAGCACGTGTTAGCGAGATCGTCTTTCTAGACCAAGGCAGGTTCCTGCGCGTTCGTCTAATTGACTGCTGCATGGCAGTCCTTCAACTTACCGTCGGCCCGTCAGTGTGGCACATCCAGTTTGCCTCGCCACGTCACCAGGCTAACCAAGAATCCTGCCGCTTCTGCGCGCCTGGGTGCATGCCCTCATGTGGACGGGCTTGTGATACCAGCTGGAGAGGTGGAATCCAGTACAGCCCACCAGCTGGCTGATACCTAGCTGACAGGGTGAATGCTGACAGCTGGGCGCTGAGCTGGGCTAGCCAAATCCAGCAACATGTACTGCAAGTGTAAGGCCTGAGATAATTACGACGAGTTGTTTCGCAGACGACGACACGCGGGCATACATATTGTTCACACGCAGGCGACCCGCCGCATCACGCCAGAGTGATGGCTTGATACGGAAGCGCCAACATGGCATACCCCTTACTCTCCGACCCCTCCATTCCGCAGAAGAAATGTTATTAAGATGTGAGCACCATGGCAATGCCCTTGCCAAGATGTACTAATAGGTCACAGGTTATCTATCCGAAGCCGGGGGTACATCAACGAATATAATATGTGTTGCTGCGGAAGGGGCCATGGTTGCCGTCTGGCGCCGAAGTATGGCGTGCCTAGTGTCCCAGACAGCCTGCAAGTAGGCTGCCACCGCAGCAGGTGGGGCCCCCTTCAGACGTTTATCTCAGCACTTGTACTGCAATGCACCTTCAAAGTGGTCGCGAAGGTGCTCATAGCATGGGTACTTGCAGAACACACGCAGCTCGTCCTCCATCGCTTTGGCATCACTGCACATACGTCACGCATCCCACACGTCCACGACAGCGCACAGCCGTACTACCCCATGCGCACTCTTGCGGCATACGTGCGCCTACAAAGCCCCTTCCGGCGCCACCACCGTAGCCCACCTAGGTCACAGGGTCCTGCTCTGTCATTCGTCCCATTTGCGCTACGTTTCACTTCTCAACTCTGACATTCCTCGCTGTGCGCCCTCCCCGCCCCTTTCCGCCGCTCCGCCTGGCGCGGCTCGCTTTCCCGGTGCTTGTAGGTGAGACAACGGTAGTCAGCGGGTCAGGGGGCTGGGTGGGCCGCGAGCCGGGAGACATGCACCAGCCCGCATGTGATGCACGTAGACCAGACTAGGCGCATCCCAGCACGGCATTGCATACGGTCACCCAGAGAGAGTTCTGGGCCGCAGCGAGGGCTACGGTGGTGGTCGCCGCTGAACTAACATGCAGGGACATCACCCCTTCGACTACCTCTGGAGCTGGGTCCCACAACGACACCATCACTTTCGCGCTTACTCTCGTCGTATGCGTCGTTTCATTTCAAAGCTGCACGTACGCTCGCACCTAGACCGCCCGTTGGGGCGGTTGACTTACGCCTCCCAGAACCCGAACCGGGGACACACTCGCCTCTAGTGCAGGCTAGGCGCCATCACAGATGTACCATGCACCGGAACCATACCTGAACACCTGTGGCAGAGTGTATGTGTCACTCGGCCACGGTTGGCCTGGCGCATCAAGCCCGCTCTGGCCACCCCTCGTTCAACCTCGTTCGTTTAACGCTCGCAAACGCTCGCCGGGTGGTACTGGCCGTCCTAGGATACCTATTGGGTCATCCGCTCACAATGACCGGTTGCGGCCGCGGTTATTGCGTGTGTGGCAGACGCGCGTGCAGCCACATGAGTATGGTGTTGAAGGCGTCGTCGGCTGCAGGGAACGACGCGCGCTCCGCCATGCGCGAGGCCACCCGCTCCACCGCCTCCGGGCCTGCCTTGGCATCTGCCATGTCCCGCAGGATCTGTTGCCGCCACGCACCCACGTTGCCGTTGATCGCGCCCTGCAGCGTCTTTGCGATCAAGGGGTGGCTGGCATACACGTACCTGCAAGCGGGTAGGGGGCAGGGTAGCGAGCACACGAGCTGTCGTACACCATCAGAATGCGGTCGTTTGCCCCCGCAGGGCGTTGGCGGTTGATGAGTGGCAGGACCGCTTACATCGCGAGCCGGTAGGTGGCGCTCAGCGCACACACAACACCCGCCAAGCTCTTCCAGTGCACCTCGCTGCCACGCCCGCCCGCTCGGTCATGGGATACTGCTCGCGGGAAGTCTTCATGAGGCCCCGCCTCCCACGGCGCCACACGCTCCCCACCTGTGCCACACGGTCCTGATGCGCTGCTGCATGCGGGCCAGCACCTTGTCCGGCACCGCCGCCAGCCGCGCGGGCAGCCCCTCCAGCTCGTCCTCGCGCACGCGGATGCTGAAGCTGCTGAAGTCCAGCTGGTCCTCGAACACGCCCCGAACGCCGTCCATGACCACCACCGGCACACAGCCGTGCAGCATTGCGTCCTCCAGGCGGGCAGACCAGCCGTCGCCTGCGCGCGTGCGCGGCACGGGATGCGGTCGGAATCAGCGGTTCGGTTTCGACACCCTTGAACGGTGTACCATGCCGGCGCAGGATATTAGCGCCGTTCCATGAGCAAGGCTTCATGCGACAGGTATTGCTGGATGCCAAAGGCGCAAGAATGCAGCTTGACCCCCACGTACCGAGCCTCCTTGGAGGGTGTTCTCTCCACCCCGATTCCCAGCCACGCACCCGGCGCCACCACACAGAACTTGGCGCTGGCCAGGTGCTCTGAGTAAGAGCCCGGCACGTCACTGCCGTCGCCGATGAGCACGTTGTAGCGCGCCTTCCATTCGTGTTCCCTCCACAGCTTGTACAGCCGCTGCCGGATGCCCCTGGGCGTGGGCGAGACACACCAGGGCGAAGGCAGCGCGAATGTCAAACCGAGCCCCGCCACCGAATGCTCAGACCGAAGGCATTTTGGAGCCCGCCGAGACCGCGATAACGGCAAGACCAGTCGAGCAAACATCCCATTAATATATTTAAACCATAATTCTCTGATTGCATTTCGGTGTTCCTTCACACAGCCCTGAACTTTGCCTATGCGAGTGTGCCCGTCTGCTGCCCGCACCTGCTGTAGTTGGGCAGCCGGTGCTTGCCCACGTCGCCGCGCAGGTAGAGCAGGAAATGGCGCTCTCGGGGCGGGTGGAATAGCAGTGGGCTGTCCCGGAAGTGGTGCGGCAGCTTCAGCGCCGGAATGACCAGATCCTGCAGAGTGGAGCAGGGGCAGAACACACAAGTAAGCGGCCGCGGCACAGTGCGGCTACTAGGTGGCTCCCCTGGTTTGCGGACAAGGGTCACGGTCCACACAGCATCACCATCATCAACAATGGCATCCCCGAGGGAACGCGGTGGCCTTAACGCAGCGCACCCCCACCTTTCCCGGCGTGTAGCAGGGGTGCCCCTTAATGAGGTGCAGCCAGCCGTCCGGCTGCCGCGGGTGCACGTACTCCTGGGTGTAGTTGTCGGGCGTGAAGGCGGTGTTGCTGGCGTGCTCACCGTCGGTGCGGCCCCAATGGGTAAGGAAGATGGACGAGTTGTATATCTCTGCGAGCGGGACGCGGCGCGGGACCCGACTCTGAGCTGAAACCGGCCGGAGCGACTGCTGTGGAACCAAGATCCAGAGGTCTGCGTCCCAGAGGCCCGTGTAAGCTCAGATTACCATACAACCCATACGTGCAGCTGCACTGCACAATCACTTTGTTCGTACGCTTGGTCCCCCACATGCTCTGATGGCTGTGCATACGGGTTTTGCAGTGCCCTTTCGATCTCTCTTCACCCCGCCTGCACAAGGGACGCACCTGTAGGCGCGTAGCAGGCCCCCTCGTCGTGCGTCATGAGCCACACGTGGTCGCGGCCGCCCCGCCTGCAGTCGGGTGTACGCAGCATAGCCCAGCGTCACAGTTTAATTGCAGATAGATCACAACTAATGCTGAAGGCCATCCCCGCGGAAACCAACACAACAGCTTGGGGAGCGCGTGTTTTGGTTTCCACGTGGGCCCGACGTGGAATAATTGACGCTGGGCCGTGCGCAAGACGTCCCCGCTTGCCAGCGCGGTCAAGCCCGTGCTTGCGCCCCGCGCCCCGCCCCTGCGCTTGCAAACGCCCCATCGCGCACCTGTCCCAGTAGGGGAAGTGCTTCCGTACCCAGTCGCGGACCTCCAGCATCATGTTGGTCACGTGCATCACGCGCGGCCCTGGAGGGAGGGGTCAGTACGAGCAACGGCGGACAAGGTTGACGCGCGCAACGTCGATGATAGAACAGGAGAAGGGACCCCGCACACCAGGCCTGAAACCCGGACCGTTGGCACCATCTTGTGCTCTGCGTGTGAGCGCGTGGGCAGGCGGACCCGTTGCACCCGGTCCTGCCTCTCCACCAGCACGCGGCGGCCCACCTGACGGCGCGTGCCACCAGGGCCCATCCGCGTAGCAATGGATGGGGAAGATGAAGCAGCTGCTGTAGACAGGCACGTAGAAGAAGTCGGCCTGCTCGGGGTCGAACGTCCTGGGGGGCGGCCGGAGAAAGGCGGGCGGGTTGGCTTTCGATGGCGAGCCAAAGAGGGCACAATGCTGCTGTATGTGTGATCAGGGGCGTAACGCGCATGTTTCCGAGGGCAAGACAAGTGGCCCCGGCGAGCTCCCACCTCCCGCACCTGTGCTCGCTCTGCAGCATCATCTCGTGCATCAGCACCTCCAGCCCGTAAGTCCACTCGAATATCGCGGTGCGGTTGCCCGACTCAAAGGCGCGCCACACGCACACGCCCCTGTGTGCAGGGGGTCAAAGAGAGGCGGCCCAGCGGAAAAGTGTTATGTGCAAGTGCGTGAGGATGTCGGGATGAAGACGCTGAGACACGCAAGACGCGAGCCAGTTTAGGCCATCGCTAGGCCGTTGCCCAAACTAGGCTTAATGGCTAAGCGTTCACATCCTCTCGCGGATCCTTTCCCTCCCAAACGGCAACCAAGCCGGCCGCGTCAACAACATAGCAGCATCCTCTTTCTCCACCCTCTTCCCCCCTACCCGACCTACCGGTCGTTCCGGTACTGCAGCATGCGTGCGTTGTACGCGGGCGGTAGGTCGTACACGTAAATGAGGGGCCGCTGCCGCGTCTGCTGAAACGAGAAGCCCCCGCCCGCAGGGACGGACGCCGCTCGTGCTGCCGCCTCCGCCTCTGGCGCTATGCGCACTAGGTCGTCCAGCCAGGGGCGCGCCTTGGACTCAAGGTGCCCTGCGCGGGGACCAGGCGCGGCACCCGGCCACCATCATGACTCCCACCCAGCGCATATGTGGCCTTGCTGGCACTACTCGCGACATCCAAGTCCCAATACCCATCCCTCAATAGCACGGGCAACGGATAAGGCCACAAGCTGCGCCTGCTGTGATCGTTGGGTTCGCCCCACCGTCGTCCCACCGGAACGCTGTCTCCACCCATAATCAGCGTCCGCAGTGGCCCCCGCGGCCCCCCCGGCCCTCTCGCCTTCTTACCCGGCTCCATGGGCTGCCCTGCCACCTTGCGAGCGCAGTCCGTGCCGTACCAGCCAGCGTGGCATTTGCAGAACCCGCTGTCGCACTCGCCGTGTCCCGAGCACTGGTTGGGGCACACCGTCTCGGTGACCTCGTCGCACAGCTCGCCCGCGAAGCCATCAAACAGGCAGGCGCACCTTGGCCAGCAGCGAGCGGAGGTGGGGGAGGGGCGACGCGTTGCACAATCCAATATGAACCCACAGGACTATGGGAACGACTGCCTTGGACAGTTTCATGGTCACACGCAGGTCGTGACAGTACATTATGCTTTGAGTTGCGCCCCAGCCCTCGGACCCCCCCCCCGCCCCACCCCGACGCACTTGACCACCGGCTTGTCCGAGTTGCACCATCCATCCGGTCCGTAGATGTGCTTCCACGGCACTTGGCCCCACTCCAGCTTGGTGCCGTTGCCGTCGTCGCTGACCTGCCCAAGTGGTTATCGCAAAGGCGAAGGAAGTAGCGGTCGCGGTTGACAAGACAGTAGCTAGCAACCGAACCTCTGATCACAGGGCCAGGGCGTACAAATGCCTCAGGCACCGGCCCGAGCAAACTTTGACACGGCGTAAGCACCCCCGGTCCTCCGTAAGGCGGGCAACGCCACGATAGTAGATGAAGCTCATCATTCCCTTATCCACCTTGCAAACACACCTGGCAGAGGTGGTTACCTAACGGCCTGCCGCGCACCGGCGCCGGCGTCCCCGGCGGCGATCCTTTCGGCGGGTTCACGCGCCTGTGCTTCCCGTCACAGAAGCAGCGGGCGGTGAAGGGGTCGCAGATGCCTGCAGAAACGTCGGCCAGGGGACAGGTCGTCACGCGAATGAAACGAGCACTTGGCAGCTGACTTGAGAGCTGCAATCCCACACGCCCGTGCAGTCCAAGCTGGCAAACGATTGCCGAAGCCGGGGGGGGGATTTACCAGGCGTTCCCTTCAATGCAACCGCTGTCAAGCCCTCCCGACAGCTACGCGCACCCGTGCACCGCGACTCCGTGTAGCCCGGGTCCCGCAGGTTCAGGTCACGCCCCTCGTCGTCGATGTGGCCCACCGGGGTGCCGTTCCCGTCCCCGAAGCTGGTTGTGCAGGGCCGCAGCAGCACCTGGCCACAGTCCACTCCCTGTGAGCCTGCAGGGAGCCGAGACACGGACAGGCATGCCTGACATACGTCATCGGGTGGCACCCTGGTCGCTCACCACGGTGGCTAGGCCACAGCACAAAGCACAGCCCCCGGCAGCACATAGAGCAGCACGCGTGTGATCATGTGTGCAAGACAAGGCACAGCATGCGTATGTCGTGTTGCTCATGAAGTATAATTTAAAGGGTATGCCTCAGTAGAGAGGTGAAAGTATAGGTCAGTTACAACCATAACAGCCAACGCTGGAATGTGCGCCCCGTCCCACGCCGGCCAGTCGAGGCAGTCACCCACCGGCCGGGCAATCACATGTCCCAGTGTCATGGTTGCAGTTGCCGACTCCGCTGCAGTTTTTGGGGCATGTCCGGTTGCCCCGTGGCGCAGGGCGGATGGGCACTGGTGGCTGCTTGTCGATGCTACCGCACCACTGGCCTACGGTGCCGCGGCACCGCTTCTCCGCCGCCCGGCGCTCCAAGAAGCCCGGCTTGTCCTGTGCTGGCTCAGCGCCACCCGCGGAGTGCAAGGCGCCTTGCTGAAGAAGCCTCCCGTGCTCAGGACCTGGTTACGAAGGAAGAACTGGACTACAGTGCTTGAAGGATGTAGTAACGCAGCCGGAGTGCCCACGGAAGTTAGGCCGGCGCACTCTGACCGCCTTTCACTCTGCTAGGCCGACCAGACAAACCCTGTCAGCACGATGCCCAGCCCGCCGACAGCCCCACCTAGCGACTGCAACAGGCCGTCCCGCGACTCTTCATCCAGCCATTCCACCGCCTGGTGTAGCGGCAGATACCTGCCGCCGCCAGTCCGGCCCTGCGAACCTCAAAAGGAGGGTTTTGAGGACACGCACGCCACAGTGAAAGCGTTATGCATTCCCAACGTGGACCTCACCGCAAGGAACCCCGGGGCGCCTCCAGCAAGAAGCAGCGCTAGAGCTAGAGCTGTCAACCGATGGAAAGGCGGCATGGCGCCCAACACCCCAGCGCACTAGCCAGTTTTATTATCAACGCTTCATGTCCGCATGGTTATATTGTGCACTGTGCGGCTGCAAGATCAGCCTCTGAGGCCTACATGAAATGTCCCGAGGACTGTTCTTGAAAGGTTTTGTAAATTCAAGTGCGCGACGTATTCTTATGAGCTGCTAAATGTGATCTGTGCTGTGCTAGGGATTCTACGCCATACAGGCCACTGGTTGCTTGGGGCGGGACCTAGCATACGGGCGCCGTGCAACTTTGCAACATGCAACCCTCAACAGCCCAAGCCTACTCACACTGCCTCTGTGTTTGTGAGTTCACTTGTCAAATCACGCGTGCTCTTCGCCTGCTCTGAGGTCTTCTCACCCTTGGCCTCTCCGACCTACGACGTGTGTCGCGGAGCCTCATTGAAACCAAAGTCGCCAGATCATATAAGCTAGTTGTGAAGGATGTCGACTAAAAAGCGGCGCCTGCTCAAGGTTATCATCCTCGGCGACAGCGGGTGCGTGCGTCAGGCTTTGTTCCAGCTAGGCAGCACGGTGCTAATGCGTGTTTCCTGACTATGTGCAGCGTTGGAAAGACGTCTCTGATGAATCAGTATGTGCAAAAGAAGTTCACCAAGGAGTACAAGGCGACGATTGGCGCAGACTTCCTAACAAAGGAGATTGAGGTCGATGATAAGAAGGTCACCATGCAGGTGAGTTACGTTGCGTAGTGTCATTGGTGAGGACACGAGACACGCCCCATAGATGTGAAACCCTGGCTCCCCACGGACATGCAGATCTGGGACACCGCCGGCCAGGAGCGCTTCCAAAGCCTGGGATCCGCGTTCTACAGAGGGGCGGACTGCTGCGTGCTCGTGTTTGACGTGAACAATACCAAAAGCTTCGACGACCTGGATACGTGGCGGGACGAGTTCATAATCCAGGTGGTCTTGGGTGCAGTGTTCCCAGGCACATGTTTCCTGGGCGGGGATGTCCGCGCCGCTATTGTCAATCCGCCTATGCCTGTCAGACCTGTTGGCTTATGAAATGCCCATACCTGGCTAAACACCTACCCCAGGCGGGGCCTGCGGACCCCGATAACTTCCCCTTCATGGTCCTGGGGAACAAGATCGACGAGAATGGGGGAGCCAGCCGACAGGTGCGCACTGACGCGGGATGCCGCAGGCGTGAGGTACAAGCGTGAGGTATATGGCGTCCGTTAGAATACCAGCGACGAGTTGGGACACTGTGACGCATCATGCGCTGTGCCTGGGGCTGGGTGCGAGTTGTGAGGACGCTTGCAAGTACGACATACCTTTGCTATCTTTGCGCTTCTGGTCGTCGGTGGAACGGAGCGCTGTGGTGAAACATGCCACATGTCTTAGCCTGGGTGCCAGCAGGGGAGTCTGCGGCTGGGGCAGAAAGCTCTGCATCGCGCCTATCCGTTTGCTTGGCACGCCCTCGTGCCTGGCTGCTGGGGCCCCACCTCAGGTCTCGGAGAAGAAGGCGAAGGCGTGGTGCGCCTCAAAGGGCAGCATACCCTACTTTGAGACATCAGCAAAGGAGAACATCAACGTGGAGGCGGCCTTCACCTGCATCACCCGCAACGCGCTTCGGAATGAGAAGGAGGAGGACATGTAAGTGCAGGGCACTGAGCGCGTGCGAACCGGCGCGGCGTGGCATGGCCCCTACTGCCATGGTCACCGGGGCTGCAAGTTACCATCCGTACTATGTGCTTCCTGCTGGTCACCAGCAAGTAGTCCCTGAGTGGCCGGCGGGGCCTGCAGCTTTTGTATGCGGTGTGCCATGTCCCGTGGCAATGAACTGTTGTACAACTACACTGCTGAACCCCGCTAAAATCCTGATGCCCGCTACATGCCGCAGCTTCATGCCGGACGCCGTGGACATGAACACTTCGGCTGCACAGCGGAAGCGGGCTGGATGCTGCTGATGAGGGGTGTGAATTGGGCGAGTAGGCCAGGCCACTGGGGAGTGCTGTTGGTGTTGAGCAAGGGTGTACGGCGTGTTTCGTGCCTGGTTGAGCTTCAGCTTCTGTTGAGCCAGACGTGACACTTTCGTGTATAAGACATATATGCAACGCTATCGCTATTGACGTAGCGGCCCTTGGTTGATCTTGTAACTGTGTGGCCACTTTGAACCTGCACCTTTGTACTGCTATTCTATGCAATGCGCTTGTAACGCCTTGCGATCTCGGAGTCTTGTCATTTCGCGCAAACGGGGGAAGCTACAGCAAGCGTCTGCATCACCGACCGCAGCAACAATGAAGCAGCGAGTGACCGTCATTAGCTTTGATGTCGATGGCACGCTCATACATTCCGTGGGTGCGCATGCGAACCTGCTTCACAAGGCCGCATTCAGCCATGGCTTCAAGGACGTGTTCGGCCTTGACACGCACATCGACGTGGTCCACCATCACGGCTCAACCGATCCGCTCATCATTATCAAGGTGCTCGAACACCACGGCATCCAAAAAGAGGAGGTACGCCCCTGGCACGTGGGGTGTTGGTACGCGAGCTGTGAGGTTTGCTGTTCGGGCGCTAGAGAAGGGGCCCTGCCGAATCAGGCGCATCCCGTGCAGGTGGTATGTCTGCCACCTCCGCAGCATGTTCGACAAACGGTTTCGCGCTTTTCTTTTCAACACGATTCTGAATGCTCCGTTGGTAACCTCCCGTCCAGCGGGCTGACACAAAACCAGATAGAAACTCCACACGCCAAACACGCCATTGCAACCAACAGGCTATGGCGCGGCTGCCGGAGATACAGGCAGCCATGGAGCGCTACTTCCAGGAGCACACGGACCAGGCGGCTGTCGGGCTGGAGCTATTGCCGGGTGTACGGGAGCTCCTAGCGCGCCTACAGGTCTGGGCAGTCAGGGGAAACCAAAAGAGGGCAACCGTACACTTGTGTGAAAATGACATCGGGGGAATGCGTAGCCACGATGCCTGTCAATACCAGTGACGCCGGTGGTTACCAGCGTTGCTTGCAAAGGTTGACAGTGTATTAAAGATTGCCATAGGCCATACCGCAATACATTGCCTTAATATATTTCATTAGTGCCCACCCAGACTTTGCGCCCTGTGATGCCTGTCGTCCCATCCAGGCCCTTCCCAACGCGGCTACCTGCCTGGTGACGGGCAACCTGGAGCCCATCGGCTGGGGGAAGATGGAGCGGCTAGGTGCTCAGGGGATGGCGGGAGGGGCGCAACAACCGTGGGGCTTGCTTTGCATGGCGTACATCCCTGGCTGCGCAGTATGTCCTGCTCTGTAAACGCCTGCCCTACTGGAAACATCGCGCCTTCGGGTGTGTATGGCCGTAGAGGCGGGCTCCCTCTTTCTGTGCAGATTTCTCATTGTTCGCAGACGATGTGACCGGCCTGCATGTATCACCCTCAGGTATCCTAGACCTGTTCAGCTCTCCGCGCTTTGGCGGCTTTGGCAGCGACTTCTGCTCAGGCAACACGGCGGAGACGTGGCGGGATCGTGGGGAATTCGTGCGTATCGCGGCGCGCAAGTGCGAGGAGCTGCACGGTGGGGTGGGAAGGCCGCGTCGCGCGCATTGTGGGGCGCATCCTGCACGGGGATGACCTTCGGATGACCTTCGGCCTGAATAGCCCCTGCTGGAGCCATGGCGGGGCTCCGGACCGCGTGGCCTGCGGGCACGCATCACCCGTGCTTTCCATGCCTCTCCGCGCTGTGCTTCTTACCTGTCCTAGGACACGCTCGGGGTTTGCGGGAGGGTGTGTAGGCTACGCTCCTGGCGCGGCTTCTACTGGCTGCAACGCTATCCGATGCACGCAGAGTGTGCGGCCTAACTAACGCTGCACTTGCCGCCAACTCAAGTGCAGGATCCGTGGCAGCCCGCTACCACGTTGGCGATACCCCAATGGACATCCAGGTGTGGTGGTGTGGGCTGTAAGGAACCCGTATTGCCGTAGATGCCCATGCTGCTGCGCATGCAGCTTTCCTCGCCCTGCAAGAAGGCAGGCCGATTCCAACACTGCACCGCTATGTTCCCATGCATCGTCCTCCCCACAGGCCGCTCTTGACGCAGGCGCTGTGCCGATCGGCGTTGCGACTGGCATCTTCAGCCGCTCGGAGCTGGAGGCGGTTGCCCCCGAGGCGGACGTCATCGTGCTCGACTCGCTGCAGGACGTGGAGCTCGTGCTACAAAAGTTGGGATTCAACTGAACCGGAGCTTCCTACGGCCAATCCCCCCTCATCTCTGCACCGGAGCCCCTACGTCACCATGCCATTGGCTGAAAATAAGTACTGCTTTATGCGTCTTCAAAGACGTACGGGTTTCCAACGGACACTCCCAACATTTGACCCACAAAGAGACAATGCCGTCTGGAACACCTACACATACACGCGGCATTACGAATCGTAAGCACCCAACCCAACGGCCTGGATACTGACAAGCAACTTGTAATCCAATCAGATCGATCAGTCTCCACCCCCATCCTGGTCTCCATCTGTACGGATGCATATAATCGTACGATGCAACATTACTCATAGGCAGAATTATGAAAGGGAATCTATACTGCACATCCATCAGATACCGCTTTGCACAAAATTTCGGTCACAAACAGCGGGTGGCCGGGCACAAGGTCTCCTTCCATGCTGTACAGGTGGTTTCAGTACCCCCGTTCAGGCCGCATTCTGCTCAGGAGCGTCCGGCAGTACGGCAGCCGGTCTGCGTGTTACAGCCGCTCACGAAGGTAGCCGAAACCACGTCCTTGGCTAGCCTCCTCAGCCGAACCCTGCCTGCTTACAGCAAGCCACTAGTTCACAGCGCCTTCTTGGGGCTGTGGGAGGCCTTCGGTATCTTGCTCAGCACACTGCGAGGGGGTGGCAGATCGCCAGCACTGACTCAGGTCAAGTAAAGGAAACACGGACCGTCGCGTCGCATGCCGTCAGTTGGCCAAGCTGCACCATGCACACGCACATGGGTGCTGGACAGGCGCCACCCACGTGCCGACCAAGCTGGGCAAACGCCGACCGTGGTCACAGTCAACATCTCAGACGCTTCTTACACGGCTCGTTGTTCCATCTGCCGCGGGCGGGTACTGCCGTAACAGAAAAGAGCCCTCGCTGCATCCCGCCGCGGATCACTAGCCCAGTTCCTCTCTACCTCTAGCCTAGTGCCCCGCTGCCCCTTGCCCCGGCCCTACTTGTCCTTGAACTTGGCCCCCAGCTCGTCCAGCTTGGACTTCGCCGCCGCCAGCACGCGGTCGACCTCCTCCTGTTTGGCCTCGTAGGCCTTGGGCGCAGTGAAGGCGGACAGAAGGACTGCAGGTACGGGACGCAGGAAACAGGCAGATGAAGCAAAAGTGGGCGCAGAGCCGGGCGGTTACTCGATGAACGGAACGAGGGAGAAACGAGGGATAACACGCTGGAAACGCAGGGTGGCTCTGGACGGTTGGGGTTCGAAACTTACGCCCGTAACTTCTCAACAAGAATGCCCACTCCGCAGCGTGTCACCACGCGTTGCGGAACCGCTGTCAGAATACTACAATCCTTGCAGCCTCAAAGCCTGTCAACCCGGCTTCTTGACGACCCCTGACGGCGGTAGTTCAGCGTAGGCTTTAGTGCACAGGTCCCGTACAGGTTTGCCGAGTCCCTCGAACCCAACAGCGCCGGCCACAACCCACCAACGAACGCCAGAGTGATTGGGCTTACGACAGCGAAGAGGCGCGCACCAACGTAGGCCCCCAGGACAACCTGAACGGGCCAAGACCAGGTCAGGTAAGCCTTCCGTGCCAAAAGCAGGATGGGACCTGCAATGCGGCGGAAAGCTGTGCAACGGCCAACAAGATGAGCAGCAGTGCTGGCATCCGCCATGCCCTCATGCCGACATTGCTCTGATTGACTGTGTGAAACGGGTCGAAGAGCATTGTCAGCTTTGGCACGTAGTATGAAACCGAACGGTGTGCCGCCCCGCCCGACGTACCAGGAGGGACATTTTGAGGTCGCTGCCGGACGCCAGCAGCCCAATCGTAGCTGCGTTTAGTAATGGGTAGGCGCCATGGGCGTCTGTTGACCTGTCCTCTCAAAAACGATGGCGAGAGGATGGGACATGCAGCATGCTATGGGAGCATACAGGCCCAAACCCCGACAACCCGTGACAGACTCGCGACCCACCGAGCGCCTTGTTCACAAAGGCAGCGAGCTGTCAGCCAGCTGCCGGGCATCTTGCTCAGTGAGCCCACGGGTCAGGATGGCCGGGGACCGGCGGGCCGGACCTGCAAGCCAGGGA
>LSYV01000004.1:4184745-4200811 GCA_001584585.1 Gonium pectorale | reverse complement strand
ATCCCGCCCGCCCGCCTAACACGCGCCGCCCCGGCCGCGAGGGGCTGTTTTGCTTGCCAGCCAGCCATCGTGCCCCGCTCCCCCTCCTTGCCCCTCCCCCTCTCCTCCCACGCGCACCCTGCCCCCTCGACCCCCGCCTGCCAGGGCGATTCCTTCATTCTGGCCTTTGCCTCCGTCAAGCAGGCGGCGGCATTCGCGCTGGACCTGCAGGCAAGGCATGGTTTCCGACCACGCGAGTGCCTCTGGCTGGGCGCATGACCCACAGTATCGGCTGTCGGCATCCCCCCTGGGGTAGCTCCGTGTGCTCCTGAACCCCTCCCTTGGAGTAGCATCAGAAGTGTGCTTGCACGTCGCCACTTGGCAATTATTCGTTGGCCCAAGCCTCTGTCGAAGCCTTTGGCCTGACGTTCCCAGACCTTGATCAGCTCTGCCATCTGAGGCCTGTTCCGCCGGCCCCGCGCGCCGCGCCGCGCCGCGCCGCGCTCCCCCTCTCCGCAGGTGCAACTGCTGCTGCAGCCGTGGCCCGAGCAGCTCTTCCAGCAACCGGTGGGTTTTGCGATGGTGGCTGCGATGCGCGCCTGCTCAGCCCCGGAGGCGGCTCCCGCCCGCCACGCATTGCGACATGGGGGGGCGCCGTGGGCGCTCCTGCTGCAGCGAAGCATATGCGGCGAAGCACCCTTGCGTGTCCTAGATCCAACATCGGCCGTGCTCCGTCGCAGGCGTGCGCCGCGGTATGGGTGCGCGCCGTGGGTGCTCCTGCCGCAGCTTGCAAAGGCGGCAAGGTGCCCGTGCATGGCCCAACCGTGGCCCAACCGTGTTTGGTCTGCTGCAGGCGTGCGCCGTGGTCGCCGTGGACATGCCGGAGGGCTTCCCGTTCGTCGCCCGGCCGCAGCGCGACAAGAGCGCACGCAGCGGCGCCGGCGGCGGCAACAGCCACAAGGCTCTCTGGTCCTCGAGCGGCGCCGGCGGCGGCAGCTGGTGCGACGACAGCAGCCGCGCACGCGCGTCGTCGTCGTCGGCGGCGGCGGTGGTCGCGGGCAGCGCCCCGGCTGCGGGCAGCTATGGCCAGCCCTCCACCTCCGCGAGCGGCGCCTGGTGGCCGCTGCGCAACCGCGGGGCGAGGGGCGGGCGGAGCGCTCACAGCCCCCCGCTGGCCGTGGCCTCCCCGCCGTCGTTCTCCCGCCTTGCGTCGCCGCGGCCAAGCTTTCAGGCGGCATCGCTGCCGGCCGCCGGCTCGGCTGCCTCAGCCGCCGGTGTAGCGGAGCATCTGCCGGCGAGGGCGCGGTCGCTGCGCTTTGCACTGTCGGCGCAGAGCGACGCCTCGACCGGCGGCGGGCGGGGCTCACCGGGGGCGTCCCAGGCGGAGTGCGTGACGGGCGAGGGGGAGGAAGAGGGAGCCGCGAGCGACGCGACGCTCACACCCGGCGCCGGCTCCGGCGCAGTGCACACCGGCGGCGGTGGCGGCGGCGGCGGCCTGCCGCCGCGGCTGCGGTTCGCCGCGCTGCCGCCCACGCTGGAGTCGCCCGTTGGGCCTCCGCTGTCGATCTCCTTCACCGCCAGGCATGCGGTAGCGGGCAGGGCGGCGGCCGGCGGCGCGGGCGGCGGCATGCCGCCCCGGGCGCAGCTCCTGCTGGGCTTGGGCCGGCCGTCACCGCGCAGCAGTATTGAGCTGACCGCTTCCCGCCCCTCCAGCGGCGCGGGCCCGTCTCCTTTCGCCACTCTGGCCGCGGCGGCCGCGTTGGGTGAGTTCCCGGCGAGCCGCTTGCCGTCGCTGGACGCCGCAGCCGAGGGCCTGGACCCCCGGCGCACGCCGCGGAGCGGAGCGCAGCCGGTGCCGTCCCTGGGGTCGCGCTTCGGCGCCATGGTTGTTCAGCGCGGCGGATCCGGCTCCGCCAGCGTGCGCTCGACCTGTCGCACCGGCGGCGCCGTGTCGTTCACCTTTAAGACCAGCACCGACGACCGGACGGACCCCAGCTTTGGGCAGCACCGCCGGACCATGGACGCGCTGGTGTCGACGTCGCCGCTGCCGGACATGGGGTCTGAGGCTTTGTTCGGCCTGCCCCCGCCCGGCGCCGTGACCGGGGTTGGGGTTGGGCTGGAGCGCGGCCTGTGCAGCAGCGGCGGCCGCAGCCGCCAGCTGCCGCCAGCTACAGCGGAAGGCGAGGCCGTGGAGGAGGGCGACGGCTCTGAGACGGCGGCGCGCAGCGGCCGCTCGGTCTCGCGCTGGCGCGTGCTGCAGGCGCTGCGCGCCGGCGCGTCCCGGCACGGCCGCTCCGGCTGCAGCCTCGGTGGCGGCGGCGGCGGTGGCGTGGAGAGCGGCGGCTCGGCCGCGTCGGCGCAGCCCAGCCTGGGCGGGAGCGCCGCAGGCCCCCGGATGCAGGGAACGTCGTTTGGGCAGCTCGACCTGGGCGACGCGCTGGCGGGCGCGCAGTCGTCCGCGCTGGCGCTGCGCAATACGCTGGCGCAGGTGCTCCACGAGGCGGCCGTCAGCGCCGGGGCAGCCGCGCCGGCGCCTGCTCAGCAGCAGCAGCGTCAGCAGGCCGCCGCCGCCCGGCCCGCGTCGAGCACCGTGACGCCCTGGGTCGTGGCTGCTGCGGGCGGCGGCGCCAGCAGCAAGGGGCAGCAGGTCGTGTTCAGGTGGGTGGGAGGGAGGCCGCGCGCACTCTCTCTCTCGCGCGCGCGCGTTGGCCTGGCTGGGCGAATGGTGGGCAAAAAGTTGTGTGTGTGCGGTAGGGGGCCACTACCACACATGTGGCACATGCGGCCGTGCGCGGGCACTTTCACCCGGCCCCGCCCCCGCGCACGCGCATGCCTTCCGCTGCCCGCTGTGTGCGCCGGCTCCAGATGCGGACGGCGTGCGCTGCGTCGATGCGGCGGCGCCTCTTTCCGCAGAGGGGGAGACACGAAGGGCGGACGGAGTGGCGCGTGCTCGCGTGCGGGCGAGGCATGCGCTTCCGTGAGGCATTCGGGGCCGATGGCAGGTGGGCTAGGACACGGTGCGGTCTTGCGAGGACTCTAGCGCGCTCTTCTTCAATGTCCGCCGCATTTCGGGGTGTGAAACCGGGCACAACGGCCCCCCCGCCACGCCACGCCACCTCCCCAGGGGCCTGCGCGTGCGAGTGGGCATCAGCTGGGCGGTGCCCTCCGCCGCCGAACTGCAGTACAACACTGCGGCGGCGCGCATGGTGTACGGCGGGCCGTGCGTGGCGGCCGCCAAGGCGCTGGCGGACATGGCGGCGGGCGGGCAGGTGGTGATGTCGGCCGGGGCGCTGGCGGAGCTGGAGGCCGAGTGCGGCGCGGGCCCGGGGGCAAGCCGCCGGGCGCCATGGTGAGCCGTACGGGCCGGGCGTTGGGTTGCCTTGTCGGCCCCTCTGTGGGACTGTGGCCCATGTCGTCCTGCGGCTGTTCTCACACCCCGACCTCGGGTTCGCCCTCGTGCTACCCAACTAGCCATCAGTGTAGAGACACGGATGGTAGAGTAGTTGCGTCTCACAACCCTCACTCCGTTCCACTCCGCAGATCCTGCACCTGGGTACGTATGCGCTGCCGCGACCGCCCACCGCCGGCCAGCGCGGCAGTGCTGCTTTCAGCAGCTCGGCCGGCGGCAGCGCACAGTGCGGCTACGGCCCGTCGCCGTCGTTGTGGCAGGGGCCCAGCGCCAGCGGGACGGTGAGCTCGGGGCTGGCGCACCTCACATCGCCGACAGCGACCCTCGGGTCCGAGTGCGCAGCAGCCAAAGGCCAGGCGGCGGGCGGCGCCGCGCCTTCCGGGTCGCAGCTCATGTCCGGCGCCCAAAGCATCGTGCCGACGCAGGTGTCAAGCAGCTCACTTGCGCCGCTCATGGTGGCGGCGGCAGCGGCGGCACCTCCGCCGCCAGTGCCGCCGCCGCCGCCTCCGCGCCCCGAGCTGCACACCGTGTACTGGCTGACCAGCCCGGCGCTGTCACCGCGCCTGGCGTTCGTGCCGCCGCTGCGCGTGCCGTCTGAGGCCACACCGCTGTACGAGGTGTACGGCGCGCCCGGAGGCCGGCTGTCGTACGCGGTGGTCCAGGTGCCGGCGGCGTCGACGCTCATGGCCTGGAACCGGGACGTGACGGAGGAGGCGCTGCGGCTGTTCTACGAGTCGGCGGCGACCGTGCTGCACCGGCTGAGCGGCCGCGGCGCGTGCTACATGGTGAGCGGCTAGGGGGCGGGCAGCTTGCGGAAGCGCTTTTCACACCCCCTAAGCCTGACTGCGGGACTGCGAGCGAGTGGCGTAGGTCCGCATTCTACCGTACCTGACTCAACCTGTGCCAGTTAGGAACCAACCCCACGCGTGACCCTTCCGCCCCTATGTGCGCTTCTCACCCCGCCCGCCCGCCCGCCCGCCCGCCCGCCCCTCGCAGCTGCCGTGCGGCGCCGAGCGCTGGAAGGCACGGGCCGCCTTCGCCAACGCCGCTGCCGCCGTCTGGTGGGCGCTCAACCTGCGGGCCGAGCTGCTCGCTGCGCCGTGGCCCCAGGTGCGGCTGCGGGCGGGTGAGGGGTCACATACCAGCTCCGTGGGTCAGCCAGGCAGCGCACACGGCAGGGACTATCAAGTCATGCTGCGTGTAAGGTGTTGCACACCCGGCCCGAGCCTGCCAGGCCGCACCGTCCCGGCGGCGCAATGAGGCATTGCCTCCAATTCCCTCTGCGGGCCCGCCCCCTGTCTCGCCCGTCGCGTGCCCCAGCCACGCACGCGTGTTTGTGTTTCCCCACCTGTCAACCCCATCGTCTCCCCACAACGCCCTTCCTGCGGGACAGGAGCTGCTGGCACACGAGCTGTGCGAGGTCGTGGAGGCGCCGACCGCGGTCCCCGACCCGCGGGTCGCCAGCCTCCGCGCCGGCACCTCCGCGTCCCGCCCCAAGCGCGCCCGCCGGCGCAGCCTCGCCAGCTGCTTGCTGCCGGTGGATGCGGTGGACCAGGAGGACGAGGCGGCAGCGGCGGCGGGGGCGGGCCCCTCGGTGGCGATTGGGGCAGGTCCCTCGGCGGCCTTGCGGCCGTTGGCGCTGCAGGAGGTGATTGAAGCCGCGGGGTCCCGCAGCGGCACCCAGCGGTACCATCGGTCCAGCGACTCTGACGGCCTGGGGTTGGGCATGAGCGTGCGGGCGTCCTTCAACGCGCGCGACGGGGCCGCGGCGGCGCAGCTGGAGGCGCCCGTGCCCCTAGCCCTGGGCGTCGGCGAAGGTGACGGCGCGGAGCGGGCCCGCAGCGCCGGCCAGCTGGCGCCCATGCTCATACGGCGGTCGGAGACCGCGCGGCCGTGCCGCCTGGGCGGAAGGGCCGTCGAGGGCGGGCTGCTGCCACCGCCGGCGGCGGTGGTGAGGGCGGACAGCGAGGAGCCCCTGGTGGAGGGCGCGGCGTCGCCGAGGCGGCGTACAGCGGGCCCGTCGGCCCGCCTGCCGTGGGCGCCAGGCCGCCGGCCGCTGCCGGCGGTGTCGGTGGCGGTGGCGGATGCCTGCGCAAGCCATGAGAGCGACGGCGGCCACGAAACGCCGCCGTCGTCGAGCCCCGTGGTGGCGGTCAGCAGGGTGGTGCCCCACAGCAACTCGGCAGCCGCCGCGGTGGCGGCGATGCTGGCGGCGGCGGCGACGCGGTCGCGGGCGCCGCATGGCGGCGCGTCGGAGCGGTCCAGCGCCGCGGCGTCGGCGCTCCCAAGCGCGGACGCACTGCCCAGCGCCGGGTCGGCGGACTCCGCCGCCGGGGCCGCTGGCGGGTCGCGCGCACCCGCCGCCGCCTCGACGCACGCGCTGCGGCAGCCGCTGCCGGCGTCGCTGTCGCACCGGCGGGTGGGGCGAATGGAATTTGAGTCGGTCAGCGGGCCGCTGCCGCAGCTCGGCCCCGACCAGCTCGCGGTCCCTGGGGTAAGGCGCGCGGCGGCCGCGGCGCCGGGCTCTCGGGATCGGCTGCGCCTTGTCTCAGGGACGCAGCCCGGCCACTCGGTGAGGCTGCGGGGGCGTGGCGCGGGGGGGGGGGGGGCTAGGTGACGAACATATAGGAGCGGACGCGGATAAGCCGTAGGGCCGATGGCTAGGGGGGAGTGGGAGCCTGGGACCCGGCCAGTCGCGTAGGCGGTGGGCACGTGACGGCGAATGGGCGATGCCGTGCGCCTGCGAGCCTGCTAGTTTGCGGCAACGTTCCCGCGGGCGCCCGTCTTCGGCAAGAACGATGTGCGGGATTCGCCGCATGACTGCCAGTCCCCCATCTCCCGTCTGTGCTGGGGCTTTTCAACTCTCCCTCTTACCACCCTCCTCCTGCTGCTCCTCCTCCCTCCCTGGTGCCCTGCCCATGCGGCGACAATTTGCAGCAGCAGCAGCCCCGGCCGCGGCGGTACAGCGCCTGCAGCGTGCGGCCCCCCACACTGGCGGGCATGGTCGACGTGGACGCCGACAGACAGAGCGGCGGCCACCGCGTCTCCAGCTGCGGCTCCTCCCTGCTCACCATCCGGCCCATGGTGCTTCTGCGCGGCCCCAGGTGAGGGGGCTTGGGGGCTGGCAGCAGCCCGCGGCGGCGGAGTTTTGAAGCGGGGCGGGCGGGCGGGGGCCGCCGGCGGTTCAGCAGTTCGATCCGTCCGACCATGCCGTGAAACCCCGGCTTCTAAAAACCCGCGTGCCTTGCTCGGGCTGGGCACGTGGATAGATTATTGTGTATGTGTGTGTGCCCGCCCGAGGACACACGACAGGCTGGACAGACAAGCGTATGTGAGGGGAGCGTGTGTGACTGTTGACCGCCCGAGGCGGCCTTGCGTCCAAGCTCAGCGGGTGCTCATCTCCTCGCGTCGCTCCCTTGCGAAGCGCCGCGGCCGCTCCGCTTGGCTGCTGCGCCCCTCCGCCCCACACCGCTATAAATGCGACCGAGCACCGGGAGTTGCGGCATCGTGCGACGGAACACCGGGAGCCCTGCCCCCTCCCTCTCACCCTCAGCGCTCAGCCTGTTGTTTCGACGGTCGGGAGAGGAATGCGCCCCAGGGCTTCTCTACTGAGAATGCCTTCCAACCCACTGCCCCACACCGCTGCCCGCCCCCGGCCTCCCTCCGCGCCCACCCCCTCCGCCAGGATGCGTGCCGCCGTGTGCAGCGGCCCCGCGGAGTGGTTCCTGCAGGACGCCACCCACTCGCTGGCTTACACGGGCCGGCCCGTCAGCGCCGCCGCCAAGCTGGCGGCCGCGGCGGCGAGCGGCCAGGTGCTGTGCGACGAGGCGACGCAGCAGGAGGTGCTGGCGGAGCAGATGTGGGCGGCGGGCGTGGAGGAAGCCGTGGGAGCGGGACCCCCGGCACAGGCGGGAGGCGCGGGCGCAGCGCCCGCCGTGCAGCCGGGGCAGCAGACCGGTAGGGATGCGGCGGGCGCTGCGCTGGCGCCGGCGCCAGCGCGTCCCCGGATCCTCGTCTTCGCGCCGGCTTTCGATGGGTCCACCGCCGCAGCCAAGAAGAAGATACTGTCGCAGGCGTATGTGTGCAGGTGAGGCGGCGTAGGGGGGGGGGCTCGCCTCTCCCCTCCCATTCCCGGGAGCATACTGCAGGGCGTCACTGCGTTCTTGTCCAAAGCCATGATCGTAAACCTCGTATAGACGCCCCGCCCCGCCCCGTCCCGTCCCGGTGTGACAGGACCCAGGAGGCGCCCGCAGCCACGGAGGGCGCTCCGGCAGGCCACCGGCCCTCCAGCATTAATCCGCTGGCGGCCGACCCGTACGCCTGCCTGGCGCAGCGCTCAATTTCCAAGGCCTCGATGCGGTACAGCCGTGTCTCTGTTAGCGATGCCTCCGCATCAGCCGTCTCCACCGGCGGCGGCCAAGTGGGCGGCGCCGGCGGGGGGTAGGAGGGATCTGGCCATGGCCGCCCTCGGGCCTGGCTGGAGTGAGGTATGGGTATGTTGGGGGGTTATGGCGGGTTTACGTAGCGAACGAGCGCCGCAGTGCTCCAGTGTCTTCTGCGCAGAACAATAAGCCTATAGGGTTAGCGCTTGGGATACACAACTGTATTGCGGATGGCGCAAGGCGAGGGGGAGCTGGAGCTGGCGTGCCCGCATATTCTTTCATAAATTTCAAGAGTCCTTGTACGGAGGCCTGCAGTCTCGAAAGCTGTACTGTGTGCTCGGTACGCGGGCGGCACGGCCCCATCGTGGCCCGGTGGGATTGCCGCTCTTGCGTGCGTATTACGGCATGGCAGGTGATGGCGCATGGCGGCACGAGGTCGCTTATGCGGTGGTATTTCATCGGTTTGCATGGCGTCCTCACACTGGAGCAGCCTGAGGCGCATGCAGTCCCTACCCGACGGGACATGTGAGGGAGGTAAGGGCTCCCGACGCCATGCGGTGGGCGGCGGGGGCCGGATGGGTGGGCGCGCGACTGAAGGCGAAGCGTGGGAGGGGGGCGCTTCCGGGCCATGAGACATCCTACCGTGAGGCCTGCCGACGAAGTGCGACCGGCCGGCGTGTCAGGGCGCGCATCGCCGCGGCGCTGGTGCGGGCACCAGGCCGCAGCGCTCGCGAGCTCCGGGCCGGTTTGCGGCCGTGGGGCTTGCGCACGGCTCGGCGGCGGGTCTCGGGCCCTAAGCGTACAACAATTTCATGCACCTTGCCCGTGCAGGCGCGCGCTGCGCTTGTCGTGCTTTTGGAGTTGTGCCGATGTGCGCGGACGCTAGCTGTAATGGAGGGCCGGCGTGGGGGCTTGAAGGGAAAGGAGAATGAACAACGACGAGCTGGGAGCCAGCAGCGTAAGTCCAGTCCGGCGTGGGGGGAATGGAGGGCGGCTTTACGGCCGATGGAGAGGAGTGTTGAGGACACCGTCGGCGGGCGCCATTGTGGCGATGGAAAGCGGCACGTGGGGGGAGGAGAGCGCATCTGGTTGGGCGTTGGAGCGGCTCCGGATTGGGGTGCGCCCGCAGCTGTGAGGCGTGGCTGATAGCGTTGCTGGTGTTGTGACTGAAGGCTGGCTGGGTTCGGTCCGTTCCCCTCAATCCAGTCTGTTTGGTGGAAGTAGAATATTGGCAGGCGGGCGCGAGGGCAGTCCCCGCCAGCGGCAAACTGGTTGATTCGGACTGGAAATAAGCCGTCCCGAGGAATTTCGTTTGTCTAATGGGGAGTGGAGGTGTGCAGAACGATTGCAGGAAGGCGCCCACTGCGGCCATACCAGTGGAGCGGTGGGTATGCCACGCGGTGAGCTGCAGCTGCCGGCGACAGCGACGGGTCGTGGGCGCCGTTCCGTCGGTGAAGGTGATGAATGGTCGGCGGAGGTGAAAGAGCTTGGGCCCTCTGCGGCTGGTTGAGTGCGATCCGGTCTGGCTACGGGTCCAAACTGACTAACCCGGCCTTCGTGGAGTGCCGAACTCCAAGTGACGCAAGCATTGGAACCAACTCGTAGACCCACTTGCACGCGTGGGTGGGTGGTTGGGTGGCATTTGCCGCCATTCGGGCGCATCCCGCATGGGCGAGCGAGCGTACGGAGTGCTGTTTCGGAGCACACGGCGCCGCATCGGTTGTAGTCGGGGAGGAGGGGGCGGGGGCTCCTTCCCGGCTCTGGCGGCCCGCCGCGCGAGAGCGTCTGTGTGTGTGTTGTGTACCATCCGCTGTCTCGCGCGTCGCAGGGCAGTCCTGAACTTCGCCAAGGGGGACTGTCGGTCGTTCTCCGCCCTTGATTCATCGCCATATTCTGCTCGTGAGGAACTGTTGTGCATCGGCAGGCGGCCGGGCGGGGGGCGGGGAGCCTCGGGCTGCCCGTGCGTTCCCGCTCCTCCGGCCCTGGTCTCGCTGGCATGGGGCGGTCGGTCGGTTGGTTGTTGGCGGTGCCAATTGTCAGTTGTCGCAGGCGGCAGGGCTCATGGTCGGTTGGTCGTTGCTGCGGTTGCTCGTGATCCTTGGCTTTCGTTGTGGCTCTAATCGTGACCGGAGAGTACTCGAGATAAATAGTCGAACTTACATGGTGGTCGTATCGCAAACCCCCATCGCGTGGCCCGTAGGTGCAAAATTACAACACATCGCTAAACTATGTCGCATTATCTCGTGTCGTACTCTGTGCCGTACAGACGCACGGGGTTATGTACGGCCCGTGTCCACTCGCCCCCTCGCGCTCGGGGCGCGGATGTTCCTCGCCCTGACATGGGGGTTCGACGTGGCCTTGTGGCGCCAAGCATTTTGTTGCGCGCGTTGCCCATGTGCGGGCGTGCGTGTGTGCGTGCGTTGCGCACGTCTATGTCCCATCCGTGCCGGCATCAAAGACGAGAACCAGAAACGGGGAAGGCAGCCTCGACGCCGGCATCGATCGACGCCGTGGTGTGCCAGCGCTGCCCGCAGCCAGCGCTGGCCGGCCCGCAGGCCCCGAGTGGCGCCGAGGCTGCGGGTCGGATTGCACGTGCGGTGCCATGCCCGGGTGTTGCCGTACTCCTGCTGGACATGCAAGGGGGTGCGCCGGAGTGAGATCCTGGAGCGCACGTCAAACGGCCCTGTCTAGCGCATGCGACGGGCCTCTTTCCTAGTCTGTACCGCATAGCGCCATTTGCTGTGTTTTTCTTTTTCTTGCAGTACGTGCCATGCGCTCTGCCGAGCGCTACGCTGTAACATGCGAATGCACGCGCCACCAAAGCGCTCTCGCGCCCCCCCCCGCTGCCCGGGCTGCGCCTTCCAACCCTCTACCCCCCGCTGCCCGGCTGCCCGCGCCTCGCTGCTGGAGCTGCTGGCCGGGCGCGGCCCCACAGCACCTCAGGCGCCTCCTCTGCAGCTCGCGGCTTTCTCGCAGCTGCCGGCGGTCCGTACTGAGGTGCAACCTACCGTCCTGCTCGTTCGAGGGCATCTGCTCCATCTAGCTAGTGGGGCTGCATGCTCCATAAACGGAAATGGACGAACAAGCAACGCACGTGGCTAGGCTGGGAAGGTGTACGGCGCACGCCGTTTGCACGTACGACCACCCGCGCAAGCGGCGCGCATAGCACGCATGTGTGTGTGCCGTACTTGGTGCGTGCCGTACTTGGTGTGTGCATGCGTGGGGGGGCTGGCTTAAGTGGTATTGCACGGCATCGCCGAATCAGGACAGGCCGGCACCCGCTTGGACGCCTTGGGCGCCCAGCAGCTACTGTTTCCGACCGACGGTCGCCGACTCGGGAGCGAAGCACCGGGCACGGCTCCGGCTTCCGGGCCGGGCCTGCCGTGGCGCGACTCCTACGCCCCCGGCCGCGCGCGCTCGAACCCTACTCCTTGTCTGCAACGACAGCCTCACGGGTACTGAGGTGTCCGGGGGGGGGGGGGCCGGCGACGCGACGAATGGCAGATACGCGTCCAGATTACAGGCTCACCATCAGGGGGGCAAGTGTACTCGAGGAAGCTGTACACGGGTGCCGCCTCCTTGCGGCTGCGCCGGGCTTGAGGTGTGGCTAAAGGAGGTCGGGTGTCTAGAATCCGCTGCGGCACGCGCACGCTTCGTCGCTTCCAGGCTCCAGGCTCGGTGCTCGCCGTCCGCCCGGCAACTTGGTCCACCACCACTCGACTACGCCGCCTCCAGCTACGTTCAGACGTGCACCAGTGTGCACCCACACACGTGGATGAGTCAAATCGTACGGCTGCCTGTTTGCTCGCCTGTCTGTTCCTGTCGCTGCCCGAGCAATATCCTTCCAAACACATCAGCACGGGGCGCTTCGGTGCAAGCCGCAAGACCCCCGGCGCGCTGGGGCCCGCCGTGGGCCCGCGGCGACGCATCACCACGCACGCTGGTCGTACACGAGGTCCGTACACACGCGCGCACACACACACACACTCGTGCAAGGCACGCACACACGCCGTACATACCAGAGAGACACACACGACGCAAGGGCCGCCACCAGGGTCACAAGAGCACTCACATACTGGACAGCGCCAGCACACACGAGGCATCCGCCACTCCTCACAACGCCCCCGGGCTCACTTTTAAGGCGTGGCACGAAGCAAAGGTATTGGGCCGTGCGCGACCGCACCACCGCGGGGCTGTGGCTGGGGCGTTTCGAGGTCCGCAGTACCCACCCGATACATCCCGCCAGATCCCGCCAGATCCGCGCCCCCCCGCCCGTCAGAACCCTTGGGGCCCTGCTCGTGGCGACCCTCGCAGCTCCCTCCCCGCCCCGGCGACGGCGCCCGTCACCACAACCCTGCCACGACAACGCATGGGCACGGGGTGCACGACGCGCGGGTCGCCCCTCCCTGGCCCCTATGCGGCCCCAGCGAATGACGACACGGCTCACCGCACCGCAGAGCGCAGCGCAGGCGCACCGGCCGCTATGGGTCCCGCTGCCGCCGCCGGTGCGCCTCCAGCAGCGGCGCCACCAGCTGCGCCCTGTCCGGCCACAGGTCGGCCTTGAGCTGCTCCGCCGACTTGTTCGCCCAGTCGCCGACCGGGCAGCCCGCCTCCAGCAGGCAGCGCAGCAGCGGGAGAACCTCCGAGCGGCGGCCAATGAGCGCCTCGCCGATGACCTTGCCGGCGGGGCCCCAGGGGCAGCCCAGCCGCGCGAGGCAGCGGATTGACGCCAGGTCGCCGCCGCGGCAGGCGTTGGTGTACGGCTGGCCGTTGTCCTGCGGTTATCAACGGCTGCAACCGTCAGTAGGGGAGTAGGACAGGTTGCAACGGGCCCTAGGGTTGGTAGAGGACGATGTCGGAAGAGGGTGCGGTGGCTTTGAAGCCGGTACGCGGCAGTCCCGGGTCTTCCAGGAGACGCCCGGATGCGCGCCCACCCACAAGCGCGGTCCAACATGTGAGCGAAGTGCCAACGCGCATGGCAACACACGCCTGGCAACTCGTCCCGACGCGCCCATGCTGACTCCAGCCGTTCCTTACGATGAAGCTGAACCCCGCAAACTTGCATGGCATTGCACTTTCCCCCCACCCTCTCGACGAGCCCCCATGCGCCCTCGGCTCGTGGTCTGACACCCCGCCCGCCCGCCCAACCCAACCCCGCTCCTCCTCACCGGCATGGGGCAGCCCCCCTCCGCCAGCCATTCCAGCGCCGCCACGCAGCCGCCCGACGCGCCGTACTTGAAGGCGGCTCCGTCCCAGGGGCAGCCCCGCTCCCGCAGCCAGGCCAGCAGCTCCACGCTGCCCGAGGCGGCCGCGACCGCAAACAGGTGCGCGGAGCGCCAGCCCTCGCCTGCGGACGGACCCCTGTCTTCCACCAGCCACATGACAACGTCCAGGTGGCCCCTCCTCGCAGCCGCCACCTCCAAGATGACGTCCACTTGCCAGCCGGCGGCGTGCAGCGCCCGCAGCGCCGCCAGGTGGCCGGCCTTAGCGGCCGCGGTGGCGGCGGCGGTGGCGGCGGCGGTGCCGTCGTCCTCCGCTGGCGGCGCCACACCCGCCTCAGTCAGCAGATACTCCAGCGCCGCCAGGTTGCCGGCGCGGGCAGTTGCGACCACCGCCGCCGCGTCCACGGGGTGCCCCCGGCCCCGCAGCCACGCCAGGCGGGCCGTCGCCTCCACGTCGGGCAGGGCTGCGGCGCGCTCAGCCACCGCCGGTGCGCCGCGCGGGGCGCCCTGCGCCTCCAGCCACTCCACCTTGGCGGCCCATTCGGGCGTGGGGCTGCCGGCGGCCGCCGCCAGGGCGCGCGCCTTCGCCTCGGGCCTCAGCTGCCCCCAGCCCGGCCACAGGCGCTGCAGCGTGGGCAGGTCGCAGCCGTGCGCCACACCCTCCACCAGCTGCAGCTTGAGCCCTTCCAACGCCTCGTCGTCGAAGAGCTCCTCGAGCATCAGCGGCGGCCGAATCAGCTGCAGCCACTCCATCAGCCCCACGTGGCCTCCGCGCGCCGCCGCGGCATCCCCGCGCTCGCTCCAGGAAAGGTCCAGGCTGAGCAGCCACTCGCACACGTGCCGGTGGCCGGCCCCCGCGGCAACGCCAAGCAGGTCGCTCCCCATCCCCTCGTACTCCTCCGGGGGACAGCCCCGCTCCAGCAGCCACTGACACGCGGCCAGCTTGCCTGCCGCGGCTGCCGCCTTGAGGACGTCGTACGCCAGGGTACAGCCCGCGGCCTGCAGCGCCACCTCCAGGTTCGCCACCACGCCCGTCGCCGCGACGAGGCACAGCAGCTTGCGTCTGTGGTCGAGATCCAGCCCTCGAGCTGCATCTGGCGCGAGCCAGTGCGCCGCGAAGGCGTGGGCAGGCACGGGCTGCGAGAGGCGGATTGTCGTGTACTCCGGGCCCCGAAACTGCGCGGCCGCGGCCTTGCAGACACGGCGGAAGCTTGCGGCGATGTCATTGCGGTCCATGAAGCTGACGACACGCTCCGCCAGCTCGGGAGGGAGCTGTGGCCACACGCGCGATGCCATCCCAGGTTCGGTCAGACGTAGTACCTATGGAATGGTGACTAAAAGTTATTGTGATAAGGCGCGTTTCTCACGGTAATAATCAATTGCTGAATCATCGGCTGTGCGCTACAGACCTCTCCTCCTGATGCGGTGCCCTCAACCATTTCTCCTCCACGTGCTCCCCACTACAGTACTCTTTTATAATCCCATCGATGTTCTAGGGAGGGTTGCTTGGATGGTCGATCAGCAGTACTACTGGCACTGTAGTAACTGTGCTAGGTATCCAGCCCAACAACATGTTAACAACCCGTTTCTCTGCAGGCGGGTCACTACCTGGCGGATGATAGGCGGGTTCACGGGCGGGTGCGTGACAGCCCTCAACCCGCCCCCCGAGACTACACACGCGCGCGTGCGCGCGGTCGTCTCGCGAAGCCGCCCCACGCCCGCACACCACCATACATATCAGGCGGGGGCGTTACATGCCTCTTGGCTGAGTCTCCTCGGGGTGCAGGTAGTGGTGCTGCGTTCTTTCGCTGCCCGTTTCCCTGTCAGCCCTGTCGCACGTTCCGACGGCCGGATGCAGACTGTCCTGCCGCGCGGGAGTGCAGCGACACCGATACCGACCACTTCCGCCCCAGAGCGGCGGACTGGTACCTGCGTGCCGGCAGTAGCTGCAGGCATGCAACTCTCGCCAAACCGAAACTGCTGCATGACAGCTTTCGCCCGCCTTGCCCCAAGCTGCTTGTGCGCGATATGCCGCGTGCAGCCGCGTGCCACTATCTAGGCGCACGCTCTGCGCCGTCTGCGGTCCCTGCCTGCTGCGCAACCCCTCCAGACGTGCGGCATCTGCCGCTGAGGCCATAGCGTCGGTTGTCATTGCGGCCATAAGGGGAGATCTACATCCCAAGCCATTACTACGTTGAACGGTTCCAGAACACACGCTGCTCGGTGCTCGCTCCGAGAGGGCGTTTGATGAGCTTGATGATCTGGTTGTAGACTGGCGGATTGGCGGATGGTGACTGCGCTGCCGAGGAGGCTTTTCCCTCGCCCCCGACGGGACCAGCAGCGTATGCGGCCTCAATGGCGGACTCAAGCATCGCGTGGTGCTTGTTGTCCGGGTCGCAGGCTGCTGTCTTTGCGAGTGCGGGTAGCAAGCCATCAAAGAAATAGCTGATCTTATCAGGCTCAGCCATGTCATGTGCGTCAAGCAGGATGAGTGCCAGCTTCTGCACATAGTCCGACACACTCTGTCCAGGTGCCTGTGCGTGCTCTTTGCGCTTCAGGCGTGCCCGGATCTCAAGGGGTTCATGCTTGTGCGTGGTGTCCCCAAAGGCAAGCTTGAATTCCCGTGCAAGGGCCTGCCCTGTGAGTTCTTTCCCCTGTGCGTCATAGCACCGGTGCAGGGTGCTAAACCACCGTTCTGCGCTGCCCATGAGGAAGAACTTGAATATGCTCACATGGTTCATGCCCACAAGTGTCATGTATTCTACAACCTTGTTGTACCACACCTCCTTATCTGCTACGTGCCTATCGTCCGTCTTGGGATCAGCAGTGAGGATGGGTGGCCTAGGCAGGTGCCGTGCAAATGGAACCGGCCCTACCTCCTCCAGTTTGCGGCTCATGTCGTTGACCGCGTTGCTCGTGCCCACAGCTAGCGTGTTGGTGTTGGTCACGGTGCCCTTGATGTTGTCCACCATCAGGGCCACGGTGTTGACCCGGCCAGACAGCTGCTCATAGGAGCCGCGCTGCGCCGAGCTGGGCTGTGCCTGCGCCATGCCGCTGGTGCGCGGGTCGCGGGC
>LSYV01000004.1:4085978-4110515 GCA_001584585.1 Gonium pectorale | reverse complement strand
CCGGGCGTTGACGGTCGAGAGCAGCGGCGTGGCGTACAGGTCGGCGGCTCCAGCGGCGCGAGGCGCGGCGGCGGCGCGGCGCCGTCGGCGGCGGGCGGCGGCGGCGCGGCGGGAGCGGCGGCGGAGAGGGAGGTGCTGGTTGCGAGGCCCAGCGTGCTGCGCAGCGCACATGCCACCTGCGGGGGAGGACCACCGAAGGGGAGGCTCGGCTCGAGGTCACAGAAAAGAAGGGCATTAACTAGGGTTCCAAGGGGCCCACGTGTGACGATGGGTCGGATGACACGGGCGTGGGCACTTGTACCGGTAACACAGCCAGTATGCCGGCGTGGAGGACCCCGGCCACCCCCGCATTTGTGCCAGTCGCGTGTCGCGCACCCGGGAGGGCAGTAGCCCCTGGCCCCACCAGGCCACGCGGTAGCCCTGCTGCCGCCGTTGCAGGCCCCCCTTCGCAGCACGGCCTCGCACACCGCACGGCACAGGCGCACGGTACAACACCGGTCCGCTGCCGCCGCCAACTGCCAACTGCCAACTGCCTTTCTGCCACCCGCCAATTCGCAACAACCTTTCTGCACCCCAGCATCCCACTTCCACCCCCCAACCCCCTTCCCCACAGCCCAACATCCCTAAAACTCCCCGCCCCCTATCCCTCCACCCCTTCCCAATCCCGGCCTCACCATGATGGGCGGAGACCGCAGATCCCCTGAAGGCGACGCCGCCTCGCCCGCTCCTACTCCTCCTCCGCCTCCCGCCGCCCCTGCCCCCGCTCCCCCTCCTCCCCCTCCTCCTCCCCCACCGCCGCCTCTGCCACCGCCTCCGCCTCCGCCGCCACCTCCGCCGCCCGCCGCCGTCAGCGAGCCCGGCGGCGCGTGCAGCCCCGCGTCGCTCGGCTCCACGTCCGCGGCCAGCGCGAAGCGCGCCGCCGCCAGCTGCGCGAACGCCGCCATCTGGGGCTGGCCCAGCTCCCGCCCGCGCTCTCCGCAGCGGCGCAGCATGCGCAGCAGCTGCACGTGGTGGGCCGAGCTGGAGCGCAGCGCGGCGGGCCCATGGGGCGGCAGGCCCGGCGCGCCGGGCGCCGTGGCGGCCAGCAGGCGGCACAGCAGGCCGAGCGCGGCCAGCAGCGTGGCCGAGTCGCCGGCGGGCTGGGCGATGCGCATCGTCTCGCTCAGCGCCTGGAGCGCCTCCGCAGTGTGGCCCAGGCCTGGGGCAGCGCCAGGGGCCGCCAGGGGGCCGGGGCGTTCGGCGGCCGGGGGCCGAGAGGATTGGGAATGGGGTGTGGGGGTATGAGTGGTATGCAGCGCGCCGGGGGGGAAAGGGATGCGAGCGGGGGAGAGGGAGGAGGGGATGACTACAAGGCGTTGGCGCAGACGCTTGCTGCTGGCTGGGAGAGGCCGGGGCTGCCCATGCCGTACCGTGCACGTGCCGTACCGTGGGCAGCACTCGATTCGCCCCTCCAGGGCTCCCTCCCCTTCTCTGATCCCAAGCCGTGTCCCCGACCCTTCCCAAGGGCCCCGCTCGTGAACCCCTCACACCCGCTCTCAATCCCCGCCGCCCGCCCCTGGCCACCTCCCTCCTTCACCCCCTCCCGACCCCCGCCCGACCCCCGCCCCAACCCCCGAGGGAAGGGGGCTCACTCGTGTGCAGCGTGCTCAGGCTGAGCAGCCCCGCGGCGTTGCGCGACCTCCCGGGGCCGCCCGGCGCCATGCTGTTGTAGTAGCTGCGGGGGTGCGGCCGGTCGGGGAAGGGCAGGGGGAGGGCGGGGGAGGGGAGGAGAGAGCAAGGTCGGGCTGTGGGGCCTGCGTGAGGTCTGGGTCCGTCGAGGCGACGTGCCCTCCACTACACCCCCGCAACCCCGCACATGCACATGCCCAGCAGGGCACATGCTTCAGGAAAAGGCCCCGCGCCGCGACCCTCGACCGGGTGCCCGCCCAGCACTCCCTCACAGCAGCGACTGCGACTGATGATGCCCCGGGCACCCCCCCACACACCACACACCACCCATCCACCCATCTACACCACCTGTGCATCAGGTCATATTGCACCCCACATATTGCATCCGCCCCACCCATCCAAACATCCCCCCCCCACACACACACACACCACACACCAGCCATCCACCCCACCTGTGCATCAGGTCCAGGGCCGCCGTGTAGTCGCGGTGCTGCAGCGCCGACTGCAGCCGCACCAGCCGGGCCAGCGGCAGCCCCGAGTCGTCGCCACCGGCGCCCGCGCCGGGCCCCGGCCCCGCCACGCCGCCCGCGCCGCCCGCCCCGCCCCCCTCCAGCGCGGCCAGCTCCACGTCCAGGTCCGACTGCGGCAGGCTCGGACCCTGGGGTTCCCGGCGCACAAGGGGGGCGGCGGTAAGACACGGTCGCGGTCATCGTCACGGCCACAGCCACGGCCTCGGGGCTGCCCGTGATACGAACCTCCAGTGCCTGATAACCCGGCAGCCTCTCCGGGCCCCGGCCGCGCGCCCGCTTTACCCCGCCTGGGCCGCAACTGGTCGCTCGGGCGGGGCTTTTGGGTCGGGTCGTGGGCTCATCTTCGTCCCGCTTGTGCCCGGCGGCCAGCACCATACCTTCCTCTCTCCTCCGGGGGTCTGTGCGGGCTTAGGCATACGCCTTGCGAGCCCTCCTGCTAGTTTGAACGCCCCGGCCAACAAGCACGCCCCAGCTCCATCCCGGACCCAAAACCTCCGGGGGCCTGGGCGGGCTGATGCCTGCGCTCCGCGAGCTCCTCTGCTGAGGACGCCCCAACGAGAGCCCCTCTTACCCCACCCCTGCCCAGCCCCCCGGCCCAGCCCCCACACCTGCTGCTCGATCCGCTGTATCAGCCGCGACACAAACACCTCCAGCGCCGCGCGGTCGCGCAGCGCGCCGCCTCCTCCCTCCCCTCCTGCTCCCGCACCGCCGCTGCCGCCGCCCGCCCCAGCCCCCGCCCTCGTCGCCTCCGCCACCGCAGCAGCAGCAAACGACGACGATGGCCCCGGCCCGGCTGCTGCGGCGGCGGCCTCCGCCTGCGCCGCCTGCGCCGCCTCCGTGGTCATCCGGGTCTGGAGGCGAGCCACCGCCTCGAAGCTCATCCCCAGGAAGGCCACACGCAAGCGGCGGACGAACAGGCCCAGGGGGCTGCCCGGGTCCAGGCCGGCTGCAGAGAAGACGCATGCAAGGAGGGGGCCGGGACAAAGGGCGGGTTCGGCGGCAAAGCGGGGCCGGGCGGTGGCCTACGCCCCCCCGCCCCCGCTGCAAGCCGTGCCACAAAGCATGCGAATGCCCGCACGGTGCGAGGCCTTGCGTTCCGTGCCGCCAGGCGCCGCCGCTGAGATGCTCAGACGCGCCGCGTCCCCACAAACCCGTTACGACGCTTTTCGCATCTTCGCGCCGCCGCCACCCGCCGCGCCGGGCGCAGTGTGCGGGCGGCCGTCCGCGCCCGCCGCACCTACGACCTCGCCGGCCTGCGGAGACTGCGCGCGGACGTCCGTGCTGCGGACCAGCAGCTTCCTGCGGCCCGGGACCGGGACCCGGCCGGGGGATGGGGTGACGTGGCGCGGTGTGAACATGGGTGGCCGCCCTGGTACGTAACGGCCGTCTGAGCAGACAGCGAGCAGTGCGCGAGGCGTCACCCGCCCCCTCCCCCCCCCCACACACACACACCGCCCTGCGGGCGGGCCCGAGCGGGAAGCGCCTCACATCACGGAGCCCCACTGCGACCGCCAGACGCGCTTGGGCCGTCGCCGCAAAGTACGGCAGGGTACGGCAGGATACGGCAGGGTACAGCCCCTCGCACCCGCCAGCGCCCACCCGAGTCCCAAGCCCTGGCGCCGCATGGGGAAAGGCAGGGCGGCAGACACTCACTCGAGTATCCCGAACAGCCGGAAGACGTCGTGCGGGCAGCGGAGGTTCTGGGGGGGGGGGGAAGGGGCAGGTGACAGCGCAGCCGCGAGGCGGTTTGGGGGGGGGGGGGCGAAACGTGCGTGATCGGGACACGGTCGCGACCAGGGCGCCGCCACAAGGACCGAACGACGCAGGGCGGCACATGTCCTGTTGTCCCACGTGGGGGTGGCCATGTCTGTGCGGGCACTGCGGGCGGCCACGAGCGGGCAGAGGGTAGCCGAGGCGCGCCAAGCCGCCGGCGTTGAGTAGGGAGAAGGGTGCCCATAAGCGCACTGCTTGGGCAGCTGCTGCCGCTGAGGCGGCATTGCCGCTCCGCCCACCCCCACCATCCCCCACACGGTCCAACGCCGGTGCCTTGGTCGACTAGATGCCACAGCGGGGGCTCCGCCATCACATCCCCGGGTACAGAGCTACGGACAAACCAGCAGGTTCGGCGCAGACGATGGGACGCACCTGCAGCGTGACGTCCAGGCAGTTGGCAAGCGAGTTCCCGAGTTCCCCGAGCTGGCTCCGTAGCTTCCCGTACAGACGCCGCAGCGACGGGTAGACGGCGCTGTCGGGCTCCTGGGGTGGGGGCGAGGCCGGGGGTTCAGGACTTGGGAAAGGCGTTCCAGCCCGGCGAGGCCGGAGGGGGGGACAGGAGAGGCGGGGAGTGTAGGGGACGGCGCGCGTGGGGGCTGAGGCCTGCGAATGGCCAACCCCCGCGACCTGTGACGGCTTCTGTCACCCGGGCCCCCCGTGCCACACCTTGAGCTCCTTGAGCAGGAACACCGCCAGCTGCCGCGCAACCAGGCGGTGATCCGCGATGCGGAGGAGCTCAAATGGAGGCGGATGCACGAAGAAGTGGACAAGAATGCCGATGTACACCTCCTCCGGCTTCACGCCAGACGATGACATCTTTGCGCTGTCAACTATTCGCAAGTAAATTGTAAGTTAGTGGATGTCTACATCCTATCAGTTTCGTTGGAATGCTCTACACGTCGCCATTGATAAGAGCTAGTTGCCGCAGTAAAGGTACTCGACGATCAAATATAATGATTTTATCCAAGGAATTGCTTGTAGGGCATGCGGCTGATCGGCAACACAAACGGAAATGCGTATTGGCGCGAAATATCAAGAGCAAAGATGCACACGGCAATATCCGTAACTGTTACCAAATAAGGCCTCTGTCTATCAACATGAAAGGGTATCTTTCAGGACTGGTTAGCCGCAACAACGGACCCACGGGCCCGCCGTAGCCTAGCCCGCCCCGTCCTGCTTACTTGCAACTGTTGCACCCGAGCTTATGCATCCTGCAGCCACATGACCACCCCGTACTTTAGTTGGCACGGGGATTGACGCGGGCTGACGCAAGGATTGGAGGGCAGCAGCGCACGGCATGCGGCAGGTGGCGCCCTGCGCCCTCACAACCGGCCGGCCCAGCCTAATGGCCCCTGCCAAACTGGAGGCCGCCAAGGACGCCAAGGCGGAAGGCAACATCGCCCCTTGAGGACTTGAGCACGCCCTGCATCAGGAGTTCAGGGCCCAGGAGCTCAAGCCCGGGAGCACCGAGGTCTGGTGAGCTGCAGCACGCACCCGCTCACAGGCGGCCTGCGTGCATCCGGGGTTGCACGTTGCACAGCAACGGCTGCGGCTGGTCGCCGTGGTCGGTCGGCTGGCCTATGTCGGCCTGCCGGCCCTGCCACGCCACCAGTACCCTTCTTCTACCCACAGGCGGATGGCGCTTCCTCGTCCTATGCACCGTCCTGCCAACACTGCGGACGTGGCGACCCTGTTGGAGTGCCTACGGAGGGTGGGCTGACCACATGCGGACAGTGGCGTTCGCTGAAGGGGGGGATGGGTGGGGGTGCCTGGTGCATCGGCCACTAGCAAGGAGAGAAGCTTGGAGGTTGTAGGCTGAGCGCTAACCACAGCGAACATGGCCCGCCCCCCTTTGTACTTTCAGCAGGGGGCGACGCGGGGGGTACGACATACCGGTACATGGTGTTCTGCGCATATTGCGGGCCTGTGTGCGCCCTCGTGGCCTATCCACGGCGGGAGCCGTAAGGGGCGGCACGCGGCAGCGGACGATAACACCTGTGGCTCCACGCCACTTACATTTTCGTTCCTGGTGTGCAGCCCGTGGCTTCGCACCATGCGCACCTTCACACGCTTCCGAAATCGGCCAGTCTAGTCTCATGACTATCTAGCAATACATGCACAATGCTGCAACGCTCGATGCAGCCGCAAGGCAGGGGCAGCCGGGCAAGAGCGCGGCCCACGGTACCGCGACGGTCCGCCACGTCATCACGGCAGTAGTGGACCAAGCTGCGGCCCGTCGCATGCCGCACTTACGGCATACGGAGCCGTACGTGCTTCTATGGGGCCGCACAGCGCGGCCCGTGCTATGGCGGGTCGGGAGCCAATCGGCTCATGTGCCCTGCAACCCCTCTCTGGGGAGCCTGCAATCGGTATCTGTATCTGTGCCGGCGGCCATTCCGCTACAGCGCGCTGGACACAGGCACACAGCAGCAGCAGCAGCAGCAGCAGCGGCAACAGCCATCATCTGCTGGCGACATTGTAACGCGGCAGGTCGCGCCCGCCTGCACTCTTGTTAAAAGTTCACATGGCTCTCGTACAAGCCAGCACGGGTTCGCATACGCTCAGTACGACCATCGTCTGTTCGCTCCCCCAGACATGAAAAGGACGACAGATCCGAGCAGGCAACGAGACATGTTGACGCGCAGATGCAGACCAAAGCCTCCCGTAGTCGGCCACCGATGGACCGATAGAAGACAGGGCACAAAATCATGTCCCTGCCCCTTGTACCTGTCGCATGCAACGGCGCAGCTGACATAGCCCTCCTACCTTAGGCTGCCAACCATGCCTGCATCTGAAAAAAGCAAGAGCAATCTACCGGAAAGAGGGAGCCCGGCAGCCCGCCTCTACGGCCATACACACCCAAAGGCGCGACGTTTCCAGTAGGGCGGGCGGGTACAGAGCAAGACATCTGAGTGACATCGCGGCGGGGCGGGAGCCCGGGAGGAACGTCACCTGGCTTGCTTTGTGCCCGCCCGCCCTAAATCCGGACGTATCCGGACCCTTGAGCGACCCTGATGGCCAATGGATCGGCTCGACCCCTGGCCACGCGTATCCGTCAGGCTGTCGAATACCTAGTTGACTGACGCGCGGTCCCTGTCCAGCTAGCAGGAGTGGGTAACCGACACCTGGCAGTTACCTGGCCGGCTAGGGCTGGCGGTTAAGGCAGTTAGCCGGACAGCCGACTCGGCTAATGCCTGTCTGACGGCAGTTAGCCAGCTAGAGTTGGGTCAGGGCCCGGTAATCCTGCTGCCCCACCCAAACAACACCAACTGCGCCGGAACAAAGCCATGATAACATCGTGAGATATGCACGGTTTCTCTGCAGGTTTCTCTTTTTCTGCACCTACCGCTGCTAGGCGCCGCCCGGTCTCTGAGTTGCTTGCTGGCGCTCACAATTCTCGCAACCATGTCAAATTCGGTGGCCAGCCAAGGACCCGGCACGGTAGGTCACGACTAACCCGCACAAGCCAAGCGGGGCTTCTAAACGGACGTTGGTGTCCGTTTGCGGACAAATACAGGGTTTGCAGCATTGCGTCTTGCGTCGCTTAGCCGCGGCTCCGCCGCGGAGAAGGGTACCTGCAAGCAGGAAAGAGAGTCTTCTGCGGGGGATGGGGAACGAGCCCTGATCCACCGAACCGGGACAAGCCAGGGACTGTAACGTAGTATGGCCCGGCGGGGTCAGATCTGACAAAAGGAAACTCGCGAATTAGCTAGCACCGACCGGTGCGACAGCCTAAGAACCCAGGCCGACCGGTCTCGTACTGCTGTACTACCGGACAGTACCGAAGGGAATACACGCTGGCCAGCCGAACGCAGGAAACCTAGGTTTCCGCTACTACGCTACGCTACGTGCGGAAACCGTCGTGGTTCATGTATGGCGGACGACACGGCTCGCTCCCCTACCCCTTAAGGCGGGTGCCAACGTGCGGGTCATATCAAACCGGCCACCCCAATGCATCCGCATTCCCCGTTCCTGGTTCACTCTTTTGTTGCCCCAATGCATCCGCTACACATACGGGCTCCATCCTTCATGAGCTAAATCTCCGGTAAGGTCTCACAGGGCTCCGCCCTATTCCAAGCTTCAAGGATTCCCCCTACTTGTTCGTTGCATTATTCCGTCCCTCTTTGTATCTTCGCGAACCAAGAAGTGCACTTCCAGGCCCTCCCTGCTATGCGACAGGCGGGACCGCGTCCTTGCAGTACCGTCGGTAATCAGTGTGATGAGCACATTGGCTACAAGTGGGCTTGTGCAGCGTCTGTCCTTGCTTGAGTGAACCACGCGTGAACCGACGTTGACCGAAGCGCCTGAAGCGCTGAAGCCTCACTACTGCTGCTGCACGATACTTACCTCGCAGCAGGTACGTGCTTCCCATACCGATAGGCGAGGCGCCACACCAGATCCCACGACGTCGGCGCCCCCAGCACCCGCCAGCAGAGAAAACGCAACTCCCCGTCGGGGTGGCTCGATCGGCCTGGTGCTTGGTGGCCACCCTACTTGTTTCCCACCCTACCCATCGGCATGTTACACACATACAAGGCAGGGACCTTGCTTGAGTTCCTGAAAGACAAGAGCACGGTGTGAGCGCTTTGTTCCCTGATTAAGTCAATGTAACTACCTCGTTCGCGGTTCGCTTACAATTGTTATGTGTTGTCCCTCCCCCAGCTAATACTGCCGGCACGCACGTTTTACTTGCGACCACTGCTGCTCACACGGTTTGTACGTGCAACTAAACAGCAACTGAACGGCATCACCACGTCGCTTAACCACACCACGCCCGTGCGGACACTGACCCGCGGGTCGGTCTATCCAATAAGGGCAGCTGCTCGTCCGTGAAAGACCATGCCGTAACCGTGTAGGCGGGCACCTTGGCTAGTGATTTGGTTCCGGGGGCAGTGGCATAGTGTGGCCCAGCACCAAGAACGAGAGCGTGTAGGCGCTGCACCAACGGTGATGTCTCTTGATCTCAATCGGGTTTTTTTCTTGGCAGCTCACTTACATCGCGAGCGCAGCGAGCCGAGGAGCCCTGCAAGACGCGCTCCTTGCTCCCAAGTGCGCAAGTGCGTGGCACCCACCTGCTGGAGACCACCAACCTTCTCAGTTCTTTGCCCGATACTAGAACCCAGCGATCATATACAATGCCGGATACTTAACACCGGTATACTCGTAGTTCAGTACAGTGTATGTGCCCTCAGCAACCCACGGCCCCCATCCACCCGCTCCTACGCCCAAAACAAAAACTGCGTGGGCACAGTACGCGGCGTCCAATAAGAGACGGTTTGCCTGCGTTACTACTAGTATCCCTCGCACCAAGGGCGCCAGCGCTGGCTGGCACCTTCCGAATGCCTACTTGCACGCTTACGCAGAGCAATGGATCGGGGCACATAACAAGCCGGCTCCTTTCACGCCAGGCTACCAGCGCCCCAGTGTACCGTCCGCTACCGCTACCGCTGCGCCTGCGCAAACATGCTCTGCATGATGCGCTGCGAAATGGCCTGCTCGACATCCCGCAGCTGCTGCCGGACCTTCTCCTCCACCAGGCTTTCCACGAGCCCCACCTCCAGAGCCACTTGGCTGCTGCCCAGACCGCCGCTGTAGACGGACGAACAGCTGGCGGCCACCGCACCCACGCCCGTGAAGGCTCGAGCAGAAGCAGCGGCAGCCGGCACCTCACGGTCCGAGCCCGCGGTCCCAGCCGCTGACGGCACCCGCGGGGAGCTGCACGCCTCGGCGGGTGGCAGCACGGGCGGGCTAGGGTCGGGTCCCGGCTGTTTGGGCAAGGACCCGGCGGCCAGCAGGGCCGTGAGCTCCGCCACTGCGCCCACGGCCGCTTCACGGTAGCGCTGGGCTGCAGCCACCGCGGTGCTGCTAGGCGGCACGTTGCTCGCCTCGGAGGCGGAAGCCGCTCCGCCGGTGATGGCCGAGGAGTGCACCTTGTGGTACATGCCGATGAAGTCCCGCATCGCCAGCTGCATCCGCAACAGGACACCTGCAAACAGCGTGTGTGCGCCGGGTTTGGCGGGTTTGCTGGGATAGTGCGTGCCGGGATGGCCGACGAAGATGCAGGATGACGGCATGGGGAAGGCAAGCAATGCAATAGGCACGTGCGCATGGGAGTGCGCCGACTTGATGCCCGAGAACCCACGTTTCACCGTGTGCACGCACACCCTGAAGCCGGACACGAATCGCAATGAAGTGCCAAGCACGAAGAACCCCATGAGCAGAAGGGCCCATGCCTGGCTATCCTACACATTGGAAGAGCCCAAACAAGTTCACCTACCATCGGTCGATGCCCCTTCTGAAAGGGAACATCCGTTGCTGGCGTCGGGATTGCCACTGCGGACCTCCGGCGGTCCCTTGGCGGGGCTGGAGCCCTTGGACCGCATGACCGGCAGCTCCGCCCGAAGGCGCCGTTTGGCCGGCGACGTGGCGACCGCAACGCCCACGCCATCCGTTCCGTCCTGCACGGCAACCACGTCCGCTTGCTGCTGCTGCGCCGCCTTGCCATCTCCGCCATCCCGCCGAACCAGGCAGACGCCTGTGGCCTCGGCCGGATCGCCGCTCCCGGCAGGCGGCTGCAGGACCGCCTGGATGATGCCATCGGACCCGCAAGCCGGTGCAGGTGGCAGCACCGCAGGTGGCGGCGCGGCTGCCGCAAGCGCCTGCGGTTGTTGCACGGGCACGGGCGCGGACGCCGGGGCATCTGCCAGCCCCGCGGGCGGCTGCGCCACCGTGAGGCCGAGAACTGGCGTCCCGGGCGTTGCACCGAACATGGGGTTGTACACGAAGAGCCCGGTCGCGGGCGGCTCCACAGTGCCAGCTGTAGCCCGAGGTGCAGCCGGCGTGGCCTCAGGGCAAGCGGGCAGCACGCCAAGGTGTCGGCCCAGCATTGGGGTCGCCTCGCTGAGTGTCGAGATCCCGGGGCTCGCCGGCCGGGCACCACCTGGGCTTGAAGAGCCACCGGAGGCAGCCGTAGGGGCTGCAACGCCTCCAGCCTGGAATGCTGAAGACCCGGCAGGCCCCGTGGGCGCGAATGTGATGCCGCTGCTAGAAGGCCGCACTGCGGGCTGTGCATCGCGGCCATCCGCCGGTGCCACGTTAGCAGCCGGCAACTCGTTTCTCTCCTCCACAGACGCCTTTGCAGCCCCAGACGCGGCAGTGAGGGCAGCTGGTGCTGCCCCGGCTGCGGTCGCTGCCGCAGTGGCAGGTGCCCCAGACGAAGCTGGCGGTGGTGCCTGGGATGGCTTTGGGACCGCCGGCTTTTTACCCAGAGTGCCTGCAAGGCGCTGCCGTATCCTCTCCAGCTCACGCAGCTGTTTGTCTGCAAAGAGGGAGACCGGAGCAGCGAAAGAATGCTTGCTGAGGTGCGACAACACAGATAGCGCGGACCTCAAAAGACGAGCCGCATATGGCTACTTCATTGCATACCGCTAGTGTACGCCACCTCAAGACTCACCTGTATTTGCCAATGCCGGGCTCGTCAGCGGCATCATTGCCCGCTCCGGAGTCCACATAGCGCTGGTCACGGCGCCGTCCACATCTTGCTCAGCAGCAACAGCAGCGCCGCGGGAGACGTTGATGCCGGGTGGCGGCGGCAGCTTGGCGAGGTAGGGGGTGGAGGGGCCCGCAGCAGCAGCAGTGGGAGGCGCAATCGTCAGCCGGGGCGGCGAGATGGCGTTGGGGGCTGCTCCTGCGCCGGCACCAGCGTTGGTTGCTGGGGCGGCAGAGCCGGACCCCGCCGCGCGGGCCTGGCGGTACAGGAGTGAAAGGCTTTGGCGACGTGGGTCCTGCGGGCGCTGCTTGGTAGTGGAGGCCTGATCCAGGCCCAGGCTGTCGAAGTGTTCCCTGTGTATGCAAATACAATGCACATGACCGTAGCAACACCAGAGGAAAAGGTGAGAGCGAGTTGGTATCTGGGTTCTGGAGCGGTGTCGGGGAGGATCGACACACTTGTGTGGTAGCAGGTCAGGAACACATCGTACATCTCACGGCCGGCCCGGTCCCAGGCCGGAGTGTATACCCAGAGGCCCTCAAAGTGGTAACGAAACAAACATGAAAGCGTTGAGTACACACCTGAACAGATCACGCCTGACACCCTCGGTGTCGTCCGGCCCTGGTCCCAAGGCCGTGCCCCCGACGCGGTTCGAGGCGCAGCCGGAGACGGGCTCCTCGAGCGCGTCCGCGTCCTCGCCGTCCCCTTGCGCCTCGCTCTGCCCTCCCACGATGCCCGCCGCATCCTCTGCCTCCGTTTCCCCACCCCCTTCTGCCTCAGCCGCCGCCTCGTCCTGCAAGCCAGCGTCATCTGCATCCCCGTCCTGGCGGACCGCGAAATCTTCCGCGGTACCAACGGGCGGCTCCGGGCCTGCCCCAGCCGCTCCCCCCTCCTCTTCCTCGGGGTCGCAGTACACTATCTCGTCGTCCTCCTCCACCACCACAGCCCAGGCACGCGGCTCCACGCCGTGTGGACCGAGCACTGGCTGAGGTGGCTGAGGCGGCGGCTGGGGTGGCCGATGCGGCGGCGCGTTGCGGAGAGGCGTGGGCCCAGCAGCCTGGCCGACGGCAGCGGCCGCGGGAGCGGTCAGCTCGGGAAGAGCCATCCGCAGCGCCCACTTCCCGGTCGGCTGCGGAAGTTGCGGCGGCTGTGCGGGCTCCGTTGCAGCTGCGGTGCCTTCGGCTGGGGCGCCCTCCTCGTGTCCGCACAGCCGTTGAGCCCATTTGGGCAGTTTGTTGATAGAGAGAAGCGGCTGTCGCAAGGTAATCAGGGGGATGTGCACTTGTTCACATCTTTTGAGTCGGGTGCACCTTTTGGGATGTTCGTGGCATGCGAACGCAACCTTGGAGCGCAGATGCACCCAGGCATCAGGGCGGCAGTCAGGGTAACGCCGCACTGTTGGGCCTTGACGGCCCCCGCTCGCGACCCTACTGCCTACCTTGTCCTCGCGAAGGCGCAGCATGGTGGCCGACAGGTCAACCTGGACCTGTTGCGGTCCGCCGACAGCGTCCTCACAAACGCCCCAGGCTGCAAACACGCGACATCTCTTAAGGAGAAGGTGTGGAAGGTTATGCATGCAAGGATTGCAGCCCCAGCAAGCAACAAGCAACACGGGGTTACAGACAGCCATAAATGCTTTGTGCACCAGCTTTTTTTAAGCATACACATAGCTGAACCGGTCTGAACACTCCGGACCCAGCCCCGTGTCCGGGTATCCGCCGAGAAGCTGACATCGGCTACAGAACCTCTGCCGCTGCCTGGCAGGTGGCGACGCCGATCCCATCTGGTAAGCCCACACTCACCCTTGCGCCGCGGCATGGCAGGTGTCGCCTCCTGGACCCGCGCCGCCTCCGCCTGTGCCTGAGCTGCCATCTGCGCCTCCAGCTGCCGCCGACACTGCGCTGCGGCCTCTTGCATACGCCGCGACAGCCCCGCCGGCAGGCGCCACAGCAGCGCGCAGCCGTCGCCACCCACCGTGACCAGGCCCCGGTGGTCCTCAAGCAGGGCCGCGCCGGTGCACACCTCGCTGTGGCCCGACCCACGGGCCACCAGGCGGCCCGAATCCACGTCGTACACCGCGACGCCACCATCGGCGCAGCTGCAGACTGCCAGGCTGCCGGTGGGGTCCATTAAGACCGACACGGCCTCGCCTGGTGGTAGGTAGTGAATGGGCCACGCAGCAGAGGTATAGCGGATGACTCACTCGTGACATTTCTGTTATCCCATGCTGCCCGTGACTGTGTTACGTTCGCGAGTGTTGACCTTCTCGGAGTGTCATTTATGGCCGAAGGCGTCAGCCGTGTGTGTGGACAGGCACCAAAAGCAACCTCCCTAGACCTCTGCACGCTCAGCACGGCTGCACCCTTGCCCCTCTGCACAGGACCCTCCTCACCGCAAGATGGGTCGCCAGCGAAGTTGCGCAGCGCCCGGCCAGTTGCGACGTCAAACACACGTATCTGGCCGTCGTGTCCCACCGCCACCGCCCGTCCGCCGCCGGGGTCCACCGCCAGGTCGTACAGCACGCCGCGCGACATGCGCTCCGTGTGATACAACCGGAAGCTTAGCCCGATGGAGTCCATCTGCACGCGCCTGCGTGGGGACGTAGCGGCAAAAGGAGGCACAGACATGCCCGTTCACGTGGGGGATGCAGGGGCACTGTGCAGCCGGAGGCGCTGCATGCATCACCAAAGCATGGGCCGTAACACCCCAGCTCGACGGACGTGCGGCCCCCTCTTTACCCAGACCCTGACACAAAGTCCGGTCATCCGGCTGCCCGCTGCACTTGGCAAGGAGGCCGGCGGTGTATGGCGGTGCATGGGCATTGCACGATAGGCGGGCACTCACCTGAAGACGACGCTCTTGTCCGCGGAGCAGCTCAGGAGCGCCATCCGGCCGCCCGAGCTGCTAAATCTTACTGCAGTCACGGGCCCGCCGTGCGCGTCGCATGTGCCCACGAGCTCGTACCCGCGAGACATGTCGTACACGTGCACGAGCGCGTCCCGCGAGCCGGACGCCAGGTAGCACGCACCGTCCATCGATGGCTGCGAGTAGTCCAGCGACAGCACCTCGGCGTCGTGGGCCTCACGCAGCAGTAGCTGCTGCAACGTGGCTGTGCTGAAGACGCGCAGGTTGCCGCGCGAGTCGCCGGTCGCCAGGTGGCGGCCGCATGGACTGACCCGAAGGCAGCGCAGCGCGACATGCTTGGCCGCCGCTGCGCCAGGCAGCCCGGGGCCTGGGAGCGGCGCATCAGGCGCGAAGCGCCGCGATGGCGCCGCCGGGGCAGGCTGGTCGGCGGCGCTGGTGACATGTATGATGGCTGTGGGGAAATTAAGGACAAGCAGGGGCGCTTCGTCGCAAGACAGTTTTCGGTTGTGAGCATTGCAGGGGCAATGCAACGGCGGATGGGTACAGCTAGAAAGAGAACATGACGGTGGCCGCTAAGCCTGGCCCCTCAACACACCTCGGAGGGTCCGCGTCACCTTTCCAGCCGCCGCCAGGTCGGCGGGTACGCCAAATGGGCCTGCAGCAAGTTGCCAAGCACCGTTTATCGTTGCGCAACGGAAAGCGAAATGGACGGGCCATCTTAACTACTTCAGGTGCAACGCGCAATGACGCTACATGACAACGTGGCTTGATGCGCGACATGAGAGTGTGGCACGGTGCAGAGCTGCAACACCTACCAGCGGTGCTGGCGGAGTTGTTCAAACATATGTTCCACATTCGCACGGTGCCGTCGGCACCGCACGTGCATAGCACGGAGGTTTGGCCGGGCGCTGCACCCACATCGCTGCCGCCACCAGGCGTGGGTGCGGCTGGTGAGGCGCCCAGCAGTGGCGTCAGCCAGGGCGGTATCAGGTGTGCACTCCAGATGACGCCTGCATGGCTCAGCACGCTACGGGCGCGGACAACCTGCAGACGGGGAGAGACAGGTATCGCAACCCGGCGCACAAAACAGGGCCTAGGCATTTGAAGTTAGCATTGAGAGCCCCCAGAAGCGAGACGCTATGCTGGAGAACCGGAAACGCACCACAAGGGATGCAGGGACGCGGCTCTGAGCCCAAAAGGACGGTCGCATGCCCTAGGCATGCCCATGCTGCTTGGCGCAAGGGCGCCTTTCGTACACTCGAACCGGGTTGCTGGCCTCTGCCGGTGTGACCCGTTCACCACCCCATCCAATGCCGACACTCGGCAGCATTGCCCGGTCATCCCCCACCTTTCCGGGGTTGCGGACGTCCCACACCAGGACGCTCCTGTCGGCGTATGCCACCGTCAGTCGCTCCCCTTTGCTGTCAAACACAACGCCCAGGGCGTCAGGGAACAGCGCCCCTGCAGCCACCAGCGCCTGGCCCTCCGGCGCCGCACCCACGCCGCCACTCCGTGCCGAGTGGCGTGGCAGGTTGCCCTTGAAAACCAGCTTGCCCGCCTCAAACAGGCGCACTACGCCCGCAGCGCAGGCGCAGGCGACGAGGTCGGAGGACGCAGCCAGGGCAAAGGCTGCCGGCACCTGGGGCCGGCACGGCACAGGGGGTCCTCGTCCCTGCTGCAAATATGCATGTGTACCAGCTTCTGGCTTTGCGGAGCACGACGACCTTGTGGCCCTGCACAGCTCTCATAACCCTTGGGCCTTGCCTACTCACACAGCCTCGCACCTGGAGATTCACGGACTTGTCCAGGCTGCGCATGCCCCCCTTCGTGGAAACTGACAGGAGCACGCCGCTGGACGTGAGGGCGTACGTCAGGTGCGGCGCTCCTGGTGCTGCCGCCACGCCCACGAAGCTGCTGGTCCTGAACTCCTTTAGGTTCACCGACCGCGAGCTAATGCTGGATTTCCCGGAAGGCGCCGGGAGGGTCCAGACCTGGCGGTGTAAGCGGCATCAAGAGGTAATACCGGATTTGAGAGCGAGTCCTCAATGGGCCAGGGCACCGTCCCGAACAACACGCTACCCGCACCTTGAAGTGCCCCGATTTGCCGACCGTGGTGACGGTCGTTTCATCTTCCGATACACACGCCCCAGCCACCTCGCCCTGCACGGGCTGCTTGACCAAGAGCTTTCGCTGCTTCCAGTCCCACACGCAAAGCTGGCCGTCATAGGCTGCTCCCGTGGAGACCAGTAGCCGGCCTGAAGCGGGAGGGGCGGCAGAGGCAGCGATGATAAGGCCTTTACGACGGGCAGGTAGCAGTTCCTGGTGGCATCCCGTTCCGAGTGGCAGCAGGAGAAGGGGCAGCGGTACCCGCAGCTAGCATTTGCCAGGCACCATGTGCAGATTGTTTGGCCTGGGCCCCAGATTCCGCCGCAGCGTACAAGACGACATCCAGAGTCTGTGCAACATGTGGTGTTCGTGTCATCCTTATGCCACACCCCCTTCCGAGAGCCTGTTCGCGACTTTGTCCTCCTGCTTGACCGACTACCCACCATCCTGGCCAGAGAAAGCCACGCTGGACACTCCACATTTATGGCCACGTAGCACTTGCATGCACCGAGAGCTGTTCACTTCCCAGATCCATATCGCAGGACTGCCATTGCCATGCTCGCCGGCCGCCAGGTACGCGCCATCGCGCGAGAAGGCCAGGCACGCGAACGGCTTGCCAGCTGCACTGGCGCCTGAAAGCAGGTCTTTAGGGGCAAAGAACGCCTGTTGCTGTTTGTGAACGCTGTCATACAGCGTCACAACACCGCCGCTGGTGTAAGCAATCAGGCCGGGGACGACCGGGTGCTGGGCAGTCACGGTTCCGGCTGAGCACGAACCGCTACCATAGACGCGCTCTAGCTGCAGTTGCTCCACGATTGATTGTTGCGGAGCTGCTGCTTGTGCCTGAGCAGCACGGCAATCCAACTCTTACTGCAGCGTCCCACACAGCCTGGGCGCGCAGCTTCTGGCAGCTCACCTGCATGCGCGCGGGGGCTCCTCCACCCCGGCCGGCCTTGGGTTTGTTAATGACCTCCATTTAACTGTTAGCTGCTAATGTCCATCAATTCATTCTAGTTGCAATGCGAGGAAGCGCGGCCGGTCGTCTGTAGCGCACTGCTGCGCACCGGTTTATTGCATGCCTCTTGCAAATAATGCAAGATATCACTTTAACAAGCAACAACAAAGTGGAGGCCCGGCGAAAGGATAGGACAGACAGCTGAGCGACCGCTGTACGGTTGGTTCCAAGCGAGGGTTGGCTTACTGAGCGGCCACCCCGATTACTTATCAGCAAATACGCTGCCCACGCGCTTGCACAAGTGGACGAACCCTGGTCCCTCAGTCGTCTTGTCTAAGTCGCGACCAAATCTTCTGCAATTCATGACGCGAGGTCCTTAATCCTTAGCATTAAAGTCACAGTTTTGTCTATCAGTTAAATTAATTAGCGCTGAATCATCTGGCGACAAATGGACTCGCTGCTTCCTCCGCGGCCAGCAGCGGGTCGGCAAGCAGCGCCTGTGCAAGGGAGAGACGTCGATAAGCTTGATGCGCTGCCGGATGAAATGCTGAAGAAGCAGGATGAGGCGTACCTGGTGAGGCCGAACGTGTCCTGCACCCGGCCCCAAACCATCGCGTGTCCAAACGCAGCATGTGCAGCTTCCAACTGTCCCGCTCCGTTGCCATGAGGTGTAAAGGTACCCCTGACACAATCCCTTGTGCCTCACATTATCACCACTGCCAGGCCAAGCACAAGCTGGACGCGCTGTTTGGGGAAATCCTGCAAGGCTTGTCCCAAGAAATGCCTCGTGACCCTGTGCAATACATCATTGACAGCGTGCGGTACGGCGTGGACCAGGCGAAGCAGGTGGGCGCCCCTCAGCTGCGCTTGCCAGAGAGCGCTCACGACAGCTGCAGCATCCTGCGGCTCGTGTCGCCCTTGCACCACCTCACCTAAGTCTCCCTTAGTTCGCATTCCCTACGGACCACATACTCTGTACAGGATTTTGTGCGATCGTATCCACGAGTATTCGTGCGATCCTGTCCACACCCATCTGCAGGCGGGCCTGTCTGGGTCACGGGCTCCGCGCACACACAACCTGGGTCCATCACGCGCTGGCCCTTTGCCCGGCGCATGGTGCACAAGGCACACTGTTTGCCCGTGTAGACGCAGATGGGTTCGTCCTCGCGATGGTAGGGCGTATGCGCTAATTTGTTTACACTGCACCCTGCAGGACCCCGTGACCGGCATGCCAGTGCACCGGAAAATAAAGTTGCTGGAGTTGTTCCGAATCATCGATAAGCAGAACACGGGGCGCATCTCCTTTCGGTCGATGCAGGCAAGCCTGTGCGGCAGCGTGGTACCCTGCCTGTCAATGCCTGGCAGTCGTTATGTCCGCAAGCAGCATCAGAACTACGTAGGATAAGGGTTGCTCTTGGTCGTGGCAGTCTCCTGTTAAAAGGCAGGGGCTGGGCCTTTGGCCCGTCCGGAGACTCTCTAGAACGGCCCTTCGCCGGTTTCATGACGTTAGCGGGTGGCCTAGCTGGGTGGTCGCTTACCGTTGTCTGCCTATCCCGTATGTTGGCCTCCGGAGTATGGCATGCTCCTCAGAACACGCCTCGCCCTCAATCGCATGCACCGCATCGGGACAACCCATCCGTAGTACCCTTCCGCTGGCGGCACCCTTACGCTCGCCTCTAGGTCACCAAAAGAAAGCACCTCCGATGTGTTGCTGCCCGTCGCAGATGTACGCCAACCGCTACGGCGGCCAGACGCTGGGGTCGGAGGAGCTGACCAGCATCTTCGCGGACTTTAAGCCGGGGCAGGACAACCTGGTGACGGAGGAGGAGTTCCTGGTCTTCTTCTCGCGCGTCAGCAAAACCATCACGAACGCGCAGTTCGAGGCGATGGTCAAGGAGATGATCAACTGATTGCGGGAGAAGTGTGTTGCAGGGCGCAGAAGGGGCTGCCCGCCGCATCCGTGAAATGATGCGCATGTGCGCGTGAAGGGCGGGAGGACGCGAGGATTGCACAGCTTGCCGAAGTCACAAAAGATGGCTGCAGGGGCCACGGAATGAAGGCATTACGTGCACCGTTCAGGCCGCCCGGAAGGGAGGGACCGAACTTCCTGCGACAGGGTGGCGAGCGGATTTGGCGTGTGTGGCTTGTCGTCCGCACCTGCGATCAGTCGCATGGGCGTCTTTGGCCATGGCCCCTGTTCCTATGCAGATTTTACAGGTTTATGTGCTTTCGTTTTTGCTGTGCGAGACAGGCCGCCGCCGGCTGACCATACCTATACTGGCATTATAGTCTCATGTGGCGCCTTGTTGGCAATTCTCTGTTTTGATGGAATCCTCCGTTGGTCAGCGGATCTGGGGGAGGTGGGCCGAATGCAGCGTGCGAGCGGATGTCTCTGGATCGTAAGCAGATCGCGCGCAGATTTTTGCGAAGCCGCCCGCCCCGGGGGGTGGGGCCGAACGCAACGTGGCCTGGCACCTCGAAGGCCATCAAAGTTGTGCGCATACCGCTGTTCGGGGATAGCCAGGGGAGATCTCCCCTGAGGATAGCTGAGTGGTCGCGATGAGCATGCTGCATGTGCGGTTGCAATGTTGCCCGCGTGTGGTTGATCACGACATATCACGAGCGGCTACCGAGTACAGCAGCGGCGGCGGACGGAACGTACGCACCTAGAATGCAATCTTAAGCACAGCGCAGCGGTTGCACGTAACGAAGCTTCAGACGAACGTCACATGTGTTGCTCTGTACCCGCCCGCAAATGCCCGCCCGCCATAGGAAACGACGCGCCTTCGGGCGTGTATGGCCGTAGCGGCGGGCTCCCTCTTTCTGTGCATGTTTCTCTTATTCTCCAGCCACCACCGCGAGGGCCATGCACCTCCCGCCGACCGGCCGTGCCCATCGTGCATACGGCTGCTGTACGCGCTGGCGGCGGCCATCGCTGCTTACTTGCACAAAACTTCCTATGAAACTTTATGCAGGGAGCACTGTGCAAAGTCCTGAGTTGAGAGTTTGCGCTAGCCGCGCCGCAGGTTTGTTGATTTTGCCTGAACAGCGTAGCTTGCAGGCAGCCGTTTCTCCCCAGCCCCTGGATTAAAAGTATGTATTTTGCTCAATGCTTTGACGTTTGCCATTCGTGGCAGCCAAGAGTGTGACGCAGTTAGTTATGGGTCACGTAGCCGCCGCACACAGGAGCTGCACGGGCGGCACAATTACATTCTGTAAGACCACTGTATGGCGGTATGTCTTTGGACTCTTTGCCCACGGGGATTCTGTGCCCGTTTACGGCGTCTTCTCGTACCCTGCGACTTCCCGTACCCGTACCTTACAGCACAGATTATTCAATGCCTGTCATCACATAATACATCATACCGCCGTATGTTACTATGGCCATCCCACCGCAACGCGGGCTTTCGCCCTCATTCACTTCTCGTTCATTACTCGAGCATTGCACTAAATGAAGGAGCTGGCATTGTCTTATACTGGGGCATGGCGCGACCTAGAAGATGGCTCTCGGTGTCATACCATGAGCAATCAACGCTTTGCATCCTTTTGGTGCTCGTTGCCTGTGCGACACACAACGTGTATTCCGAGACCGAAACGTTAGCGCTGCAGACCGCCCTTCTGTCATCTTGTCCACAAATTGTCGCCCAACACCTCAGGCAGGTTTCCCAGGTGCAGATAGCACACAAGAACATATTGAGCTTCCCCACGTTCTGTCCACAGCTGCGCGTCAACCAAGTCTGACCTGGTGCGAGGAGCGTTGAGAGGACTCTGGTCATGCTGGGCCGGTACAGATACGGTGAGCCGTTTCCGGAATGCTGCTCCAACGCGGATGGCCCCCTGTCCGTCTGAGACGCGCCAGCCCGCTCCAGGACGCCAAGCTGTCGGTGGGGCTGCGCGTGCTGGTCCCGGATGTGTACGCTCCGTGGCTGGTCCCCACGCTGGACCGCTTCTCGGAGGTGAACGGCGTGCCAGTGGACCTCAACGTGCAGCCCCTCAGCGCAGTGCTGCCCACCATCCTGGCGGACGCCAAGCTGCCCGCGTCGGGCCAGCACGCGGTGTGGCTCCAAACCACGCTCTCCACGCAGCACCTGGCGGACACCGGGATGGCGGTGGACATCAGGTTTGTTGTTGAGTCGTGAGGCGGAGGATGACTGACCCCTTACGGGTAGCCGTTGACGGCTGTGTGAAGCGGTGGCGAGCCGCATGGGAGGCGCCGCAGCCCTGCGGGACGCACACCGCGGCACACGGCTGTAGACGCCCGTGAGCAAAGCTCAGACCCCGCCTGCCCCTCTCCTTGCCCCTGGTGTTCATCCACACGCCCAATCCCCAGCCACCTGGTGGAGTCCTCGCAAAGCTCCCTCCAGTGGCCCGACATCTTCCAGCTGTTCCGGCTGCAGCTGGCGTCCTACCGGGGCACCACCTACGCACTGCCGCTGGACGGCTCCACGCTGTACATGGTGGCGCGGAGGGACGTGTTCGACAGGCTGGGGCAGGAGGTGGGGGCGGCAGGGGGTGGGGGGATGGCTGGGTGGGGGGAGGGAGGTCAGGAGTGGAGGGGAGGCCCCTGTTGATTGCGGGGCGTGCCCGGTGCGGGCGACGCGGAGCTTCAGGGCAGGGCTGCCCACTGCTCATTTGGTTGTGGAGCCTGGTGCCCGGCGGAGCGCTGCCGGCGGCTCGCTCACCATGGTTGCTGTGCTGCCTGGGGGGCGGAGGGCGCAAGGGCCTGCGGCCAGCAGCTCTTTCGCCGTGGACCGGCGGACCACTGACGCGTGGCGGAGCAGATGAGCGTAGCGTTCAAGGGGCGTTGCGGAGGGGTGATGGAAAGGCGTGTGTTGGAAAGGAAAACGCATACGACGAGCGTAAGCGCAAAAGTGATGGCGTCGTTGTAGGACCCAGATCCAGACGTAGTCGAAGGTGTGATGTCCCCTGCATGTTAGTTCGGCGGCCACCACCGTAGCCCCCGATGCGGCCCCGATGCGGACACACGCAAGGCGCGTGTGTCCAGGTGCTGGAGCTCTACTGGCACTGGTTAAGGGCGACAAAGCGCGGTTTCCTAAGGAGCGGCTCCCGGTGTCGTGTCAGTTGCTTCCACAACCGGCTGCCGCCGCTGCCACCTCCGCACCAAGAGCAACCTCCTGGCAACAAGGGCTTTCGTGAGGCCGCCTGGTACCCGGACCGCACGCAGGCTCCCATGACTTGGCAGGGCCTGGTGGACTTTGTAGCTGCGTACCCGGACTCGATCCGGGCGGCAGCAGCCGGGCTGGAGGGCAATGCCGAGCAGCTGCCGCCCTACGCCGTCTGCCTACCGCTCGGGGCATGTGAGTGTGCTACAGGTTTGTAATGTTTGCTCATACAGAGTAGGCCGGTGAGTGCAATCATGGTGCAACGTGGTGTGCAACGTGGAGTGCAAGGAGCCTGCCGGGGTTTGCGGCGGCCCAACGAATGGAGGGGCTGTGTGCGAGTGTGGGGCCCGGAGCCCATCCCGAGATCCTGCCTGGACGTGACGCAAGACGGCTCCGCTCCTTTCCCCCAGTCCATCGTGCCCTTCTGAACCTGCCACATTGAGCTCCTCGTCCTCACACCTGTCCACTTGCCTTCCCTGCTCGCAGCCTGCCGGCAGCTTTCCCTGCTGCAGGCCATCTGGTCCAGCATCGCCCAGACGCAAGGCTTTCAGCAGGGGGTGCACTTCGACACGGCCACCCTGGAGCCGCTGCTGGACACGCCCGCGGGCCGGGAGGCATTCCGCGTCGCGGTGAGGCTGCTGGCGGCGGCCGCACCGGCCGAGCCGGAGGAGCGGTGCTCGGCTGGCAGCCTGGCGTTCGCGCGGGGGCGCTGCGCGCTGGTGGTGGCGGGGTTCGTGCCGCAGATGAGGGTGAGGAGCGTGAGGCGCTGGTCTGGGTGGAGGGCTGTGGGCAGCGGATTCCATGGGATAATGTTCACACCCGCAGCGGGCATGAAGGCGGGACCCGCGCCAGGTGCCGACTTGACGGCCTTTCGGCCTGGCTGCCCTCACACCTCTTGGATGCTTTCCCGCCTTTGCAGGTCCCCTGTGGACAGCAAGATCGCGAGGGGCTGCCCCGTTGCGAATTTCCAGTCTGCGTTGCGCTGCCCAGCTCCCCCCTTTCGCCCCCCGCCAGATGCTGATCCTGCCCGAGTACAATGCAACCATCAGCATGGGCACCCTGAAGATGCACCCAGTACCCGGCTCCAGCGTGGTGTGGGCGCGGGACCCCGGCGGCGGTACCGGCGGGGAGCTGCGGGCGTGCACGCGGCAGCTATGCCCGCACGCGACCAACCGGACCGTCGGCAACGGCTCGACGGCGCTCGTGAACCACACCCCGCTGTCCCCCGGTTCGAACCTGGCGGGCGTGGTCAACAGCGCGTGAGTGGCGGGCAGGGCTGGGCAGGGGCGCCTGCTTTACTCGCTGTCTCCCAGCTGCAGCCCATCCGACAGGTACCCGCTGTCACGCAAGGCGCGTATGGCGTGGCTGTCAAGCGCCTCCCCCGTATGATCCTGGTCCTCTGCCCGCCCCAGCACCCCTAGTGGCAAGCGGCCCTTCCCACGCAGCCGCTCCCCTCCTGCCCGGCCCCGACAGGCGCCCCTTCCCACACTGGCGCTCCGTTCCGTTCCGATCCGCCTCGCGTCCCGACCCGCGTCCCCTCTTTGCTACCGCCCGCCCGCCCGGGCCCCGCAGGCAGCCGCTCATCGTGCAGCACATCGCCTACGCGCTGCTCGAGTACCTGGGCTCGCCCGATCGCTACGGCCCCGGCGAGCCCGCGCTCATGCTGCAGACCGTCGCGCCCGTGCGGGAGCGCGTGGTGTCGACCGAGGCCGTAGCGCTGTGGGCGGCCGCCGGCTACAACGTGTCGCTGATGCGGGACGTGATGCCGGCCATCAGCTTCACGCGCCTGCACCCCAACCGCGCGTGGGACCTGCGCATGCCGTACCACATGGTGTACTACGAAGTCCTGGACGACGTCCTCGGCGGCCTGCGGAACGGCTCCGTGCGCTTGGACGAGGATCTGCAGTACAGCACGCGGCAGCAACGGGCCGCCTCAGCGCCGTCGACGGGTCCGGCGGCAGCGCTCGCGCTTGTGCGCGCCAGCAGGCGCCTGCTGCAGGCGGCGGTCTCACGCCAGGCGCCGCAGCC
>LSYV01000004.1:4060320-4077021 GCA_001584585.1 Gonium pectorale | reverse complement strand
GGGCTGCACCGCCGCGTGCGTCGTGGCGGCTGTGACGGCGTGGCGGGGAGGGGTGCGAGACTGGTGGCATGTGACAAGGGTCCCCTCCACTTTTGGCCGTAGCGGCTTCGTCGGTTGTGGGTCATGGTTCCTGAGCCCGGCTGTCATTCTCAAGGCCAGAGGGATCCGGCGGTAGCTGGGGGAGCTCTGGGGCGGAAGGTCAAGGAAGGGGGTTGGCAAGGCTTTTTATGGCGGGTGGTGGGCCTGCTTCTCGTGGCGGGCTCCGTTGCCCGCAGCTGCCTCACCCCCACTCCCCGCGCACCCTGGAGGAGCTGGCCGGCTTCCGGAGGCACGGTTGCGCTGCCACGGATACGCCCCCGCCCCCGCTCCCCCCGGCTCCCCGCAGCCCGCCCACGGACTCAGTGACCCCTCCCTCCCTCAACCCTCCCCCCGCCGCCGCGAACGCAGCTGGGGTCCAGTTTTCTCTATCAAACCCTGTCTTTATCAAACTCCCGTGCGGGAGCGCGTGGTGTCGACCGAGGCCGTAGCGCTGTGGGCGGCCGCCGGCTACAACGTGTCGCTGATGCGGGACGTGATGCCGGCCATCAGCTTCACGCGCCTGCACCCCAACCGCGCGTGGGACCTGCGCATGCCGTACCACATGGTGTACTACGAAGTCCTGGACGACGTCCTCGGCGGCCTGCGGAACGGCTCCGTGCGCTTGGACGAGGATCTGCAGTACAGCACGCGGCAGCAACGGGCCGCCTCAGCGCCGTCGACGGGTCCGGCGGCAGCGCTCGCGCTTGTGCGCGCCAGCAGGCGCCTGCTGCAGGCGGCGGTCTCACGCCAGGCGCCGCAGCCGCCTCAGGGGGACGGCGCGTCCCCGCCGGCGCCGCAGGACCCCGCCGGGGAGCCGCCAGCGGCGCCGCCGTCCACGCCGCCCATAGCTGTGCTCCCGCCCAAGAGCCTCTCGCAGGCGCTACAGGAGGGTCAGGCGCGCCTGGCCGCCTACTATGACCCGCAGGTGGGTCTGGCCGCCAGTGGCATGCGATGGGGTGGGCGACCTATGACGGAGGGGAAGGAAGAGCGTCTTGGAAGTAAGATATGGAAGGCCGCACGCACGGCTGGGGGCTCGTAAGGGTTTAGCATCAGGTGAGCCAGCTCCTGCTGAGCTGCAAGGGGCCGAAGCCAGAAGCCCCACGGCGGAAGCAATGGCCAGCAATCCCACACAAGCTTGCCGCCTGACCGGGTATTGCGGAGTATGTCGGCCAGGCTTGCCTGCAGCAGCAGAAGCGGGCGCAGGGAGCGTTGGGGGCCTTGAGGATGGGTGCGTGCGTTGCAGGTGTTCCTGTTGAAGTACCTGCACTCGCTGGACATCCATCAAGTGAGCTCCTCCGGCACCGATGCAAGTAGGTACAGTGGGCTGGGCGAGGTTGGCACTTGGCAGGGGCCAGGCAACCCCATCTGCGTCCTTACTTTACAGCCAGAGTGGCGTATGGCGCGTTTCCCAGGCGCCGAGATTCCCGGCAGCGCGGCTCTGGACGTGGGCGCCGCCACGTAGCCTGCCAGCTGCTGCGGCGTTGGGCTGTGCCCGGCAGGCTGCAGCTCCGCGCGTCGCAAGCTTGCCATGGCAGCCGCTCCGCCGGGCGGCAAAGCACCCAGGCGAAGATTAGGCGCTCGCGGCGTCGCCGGCAGTCCCCGCTTACCGCCCCTCAACCACGTGCCGCAGGAGCGCCTAAGAAGGGCTTTGCAGCGAGCCTGGCCGCGGCGCTGGCGGTCTCGGCGCTGGTGCTGGTCGGCTTCGTGGCGGGCGGGGCGCTCTTGTGGTGGCGGCGCCGACGGCGCCGCCGCCGCCGCGGCAACCTGGACTGGGTCAAGCGATTGGGCAAGCCGGGAACGGCCCCTGTTCCAGTAGCACTATGCGTCACCGATATACAAGTGAGTCGGCGCAGCCCTGGGAGACGCGCGGGACGGGATGCCGACAAGCGCACTGTGCACGAGTTCCGAAGTATGCCCCCCCCGTGCCAAGTTTTGGCCTCGCTCACCCTCCTGATCCCGCTCGCTCTGCAGGACTCTACCTCGCTGTGGGAGGCGCTCCCCGCGGCCGTCATGTCGGAGGCCGTGCGGCTGCACCACGCCGCCGTGCGCAGGCTGACGTGCTTCCACGGGGGATACGAGTCGTCCACGGAGGTGGGGAGGGGCGGGGAGGGGAGGGGCGGGTCGGGCAATGCAGAGGGGTGCGGAGCTGCCTGTCCCCTATCCCGCCGCATACGGTGGCGCACAGCAACCAAACAAACCAACATGCGCCGCCCCGGCCGCGAGGGGCTGTTCTGCTCGCTAGCCAGCCATCGTGCCCCGCTCCCCCTCCTTGCCCCTCCCCCTCTCCTCCCACGCGCGCCCTGCCCCCTCGGCCCCCGCCTGCCAGGGCGATTCCTTCATCCTGGCCTTCGCCTCCGTCAAGCAGGCGGCGGCATTCGCGCTGGACCTGCAGGTGGGAGCCGCACGCGACCGGGCGACACGCCGCACGGTTTGCCATCGCCCCCCCAAAGGCAGTACATTGCTTGGCTAGCTGCCAGGACACGCAGGCCATGTCTTATGCACCCTCCTCCTCACGCCTGCGCGTTCTGCGGCTGTCTCTGCAACCCGTACAACCATAGGGGTGGAGGACAGCGGGAGGCTGCGATGCGCATTACGGTGATCGGTGGACCCCCCCCTGAGGCCCCCTCCCCGTGAGAGCCGGCTGCCGTCCCGCTACAATACGGACCCATGCGCCCGTGTCCCAACACCACACAGGCCCAGCTGCTGCAGCAGCCCTGGCCCGCAGAGCTCCTCCGACAGCCGGTGGGTGTCCTCACGTGTATCGGCAGGGCATGCAGGGGCGGGGCCGGGCCCTTCCGCGGTCGCCCTCGGGAACCGTGCGCAGCCAGCACCAGCGCAGCAACGGGCTCTCGCGCCTCCTCTTCCCGGCGCGCATTCACTCCCGCTTGGCACCCCCACTTGGCCCATGCGTGCCAGAGCCATTGTAGTTTTCTTGCGCTCTGCTGCCTGACATCAGTCACATCACACGAACATGTGTGCGCGGCCTGTTGGACCACACAGCAGGCATGTGAACCTCTTGCACATGGCCGTGCTTACGCTGGCTGCACGATCATGCCGGGTGCGCGGGGCAGGGGTAGCAACGGATGGGACCGCGCGCTGCGCTGCTTGAACGGCCCGCCTGCTGCATTGGTTCTCTATGCAGGTTTGCAGCGTGCTCACGACAGACCTGCCAGAGGGCTTCCCCTTCGCCGCCAAGCACCCGAGTCGGGAGAAGAGCACCCACGGCGGCGGAGCAAGCAGCCGCAAACAGCTCCGGAGCCCGACCAGCGCAGGGGACAGCCGGAGGGGGGACACGAGCAATCGCTCCAGGCACGAGCCCGCCGCCACCGGAGGCGGCAGCATTGGACAGGGCGGCGGCAGGAGCTTCCACCGCTTGTATACCGTCGGATCTGCGTCGGTCGACAGCGGCGCTCGGGGGCTGGTTCGAACAGGCAGAGACATCGACGGCTGCGACGGGCCAGGCGCCTCGTCTCCATCGGCAGGATGGTTGATGGCTTCGCTGCAGCACCTTCACCCCGCGCTGCCGCGCCGTCTTAGCTTCCAGGTGGGGTCATCGGCGGCCAGCCGCCGGGCAGCAGTGGCGGCGCCGAGCGGCCTCCGGGGCAGCGGCGAGCTCTCCGTCACCGGCACCCGGTCCCACTCGCAGTTGCTCGCGCCGCCGGCGTCCCTGCCGCCGCCGGGCCACGCGCAGGCCGGGCGCCCGAGCTTCTCCAGCCGTTGCGGCGCGGCGGCGCACGACGCTGCTGTGGCGCGCTTTAGCGAGTGGTCCACGACCTCCGGCCCCGGGGAGGAGGCGGCGGAGGATGGGGACGGCGGCGCCGTTGGCGTTGGCGACAGCGGTGATGGCCTCGGCGCGCCGTCAGGATACCAGTCGCTGCTGCCGCACCCACGGATGCGCCCCCCTGCCCTGCCGCCCATGATTGAGTCGCCGCTGGCTCCGCCCCGGTCGCGGTCCTTGGTTACCCTGCCGCTCGGCGCGGCGGAGGGCCCGGGACTGCAAGGCGACGGCGCCGGAGAGGCTGGCGGCAGCGCCCATCGCGCATTGCGTCAGCTCCGCTCGCCGCCGCCCAGGCCCGGCGTTTGGGGCATGCCCTTGCCCTGGGCCCCTGGGCGGAGCGCAGCTCGCGACGTCGCCCACGAGGCGGAGGAGGGGGAGCGCGAGCGCACTCCGACCACTTCGTTGTCGCCCGGGCGCGGAGGCAGCGCGAGCGCGGCGGGTCCGCACTCAGCCGGCGAACCTGCAGCGGCGGCGGCACTTCTGCTCCGCGACCGCATGGGCGTGCTCGGCGCCGCCGTCGTGGAGTCCTGGCTCCCGCGGCCGCGCTCGGCGCCTCAGCGGCAGGTGGCCGTGCTCGGCGCCTCAGCGGCAGGCAGGGATGCGGCGCCGCCTCCACGGCCCCTTGCGCAGCCGACGTCGTTCGTGACGCGCCTCGGCGCCGTCGCTTTTCAGAGCAACGGCGGCTGCGGCGCGAACCATCCTGGCGGCGTTGGAGCCGGCAGCGGCGCCGGTGGCAGTCGCATCGGGGTGGGCGAGGAGGCGCCGCCGTGCCAAGCGCTGCGCCGCCCCGTCCCCGCGGCGCGAATAGCGTCCTTCACAGGCCGGATGAGCCGCGACTTTGCCAGCAGTCCCCCGCCGTGTATACGCCACCGGCCGTCACGGGAATTCATGGTGTCCACGGCGGCCTGCTTCAGACCGGAGCCCGAGCTCAGCAGCCTCAACGTTGACGAGCAACCGGACGCGGATGCGGGGGCCGAGGGCGCACACCCGGAGGGAAGAGGGTCGCCCCGCGCCCAGCCCGCGGCGCCACGCTCCCGCACTCGCCCGTGCGTCCTGCAGCATCTGTTACCACAGTCGCTGCGCTGTGCCGGCGGCCTGCAATTGTCGGGCCGCCGCGCGCAGCACAGCCCGCCGGACAGCGGTGGCGGCGGCGGAGGCGTTGCGCGGTGCGGCTCGCCTTCCAGTGCGCAGCGCGTGGGCGCGGCCCCAGCGGATGCGGCCCCAGCGGGCGCGGCCTCGGCGGGGCGGGCCGCGCTGCTGCGGGCCGAGGCATCGGCGCCGCGCGTGACCCTTTCGCACATGTTGCATGAGGCGGCCGCCGCCGCAGCCGCGCAGGGGGAGGCGGCGCTGCAGCAGCAGCCGCGGCGGCCGTCGAGCGGCGCAGTCCCGTGGGTCGGGCTCGGAGGCGGCAGCATCGGCGGCGGGGGGATCAGGAGCTATCCCAATCTCATCTTCAGGTGATTCCGACAAAGTGGTAGCCCTGCCATGTGCTGATGTTCGTCGTCGTCATGCGCTATGGGGTTATTGCCGTGCAGCCCTTCGCAAAACCACGTTCGTGCCGTCATTGCATTCTACTTGCAGGCTACCTGCAAACCCTGCCGGTCCCCCGGTACCTGCCCCCCCTGCCTCCCCGCCCCGTGGTCCCCCAGGGGCCTGCGCGTGCGAGTGGGCATCAGCTGGGCGGTGCCCTCCGCCGCCGAGCTGCAGTACAACACGGCGGCGGCGCGCATGGTGTATGGCGGGCCGTGCGTGGCGGCCGCCAAGGCGCTGGCGGACATGGCGGCGGGCGGGCAGGTGGTGATGTCGGCCGGGGCGCTGGCGGAGCTGGAGGCCGAGTGCGGCGCGGGGCCGGGGGGCAAGCCGCCGGGCGCCATGGTGAGCCGTACGGACCGTGCCTTGCCTTGCCTTGCCCGGCCCCTTGTCAGCCCCTCTGCGGCGTGCGCCCATGTCATCCCGCGCCTGTTCTCACGCCCCGCACTCGGGTTCGCTCTCGTGCTGCCCTACCAGCCATCAGTGTGGAGCACGGACGGCAGAGTAGCTGCAGCTCATTGCGAAGCCACCCCACGATCGTGCTTCCATTCCCCGAATATCCTCACTCCACGCCTCGCTACTGCCAAACACACAGCACGTGTTTCAGCCCTCTACTGCACCCAGGCCGTCGTCCCTCTCGCTGCCTGTACCTGACCCGCCCCCCGCCCCGCCCCGCAGATCCTACACATGGGAACCTACGCGCTGCCGCGACCGCACAGCTCTGGCCAGCGCGGCGGCGGCAGCTTGGCGCTTGGGACCCCTGGCGGCGGCGCCAGCGGTACCGGCGCCGTTGCCAGCGGCGCTCTTGCTGGGCTCACGGGGGCCATTCCACAACTGGTGCTTGTTGGGACGGGCATCAGCGGCAGCGGCGGCCCGACCTCCGCGACCGGAACGGGGTTGGGAATCCGGGCGGGGACGGAAACGGGGACGGGAGCTGCTGCGGACGCCCTTGGCAGCGGCCGGACAGCCTCCAAGACGCCTGCGCCCCCCGCACACTGGCTGTCGTGGTTTTACAGTCCTCATTCTGAAACGTCGTCTCGTCAGTTTGTCTCAAGCCAGTCAGGGTCGGCGCTGGTGGCAGCGGTACCTCCGGCGCCCCCTCCGCCTCCGCACCACGAGCTACGCGCCGTGTACTGGCTGACGAGCCCGGCGCTGTCGCCGCGGCTGGCCTTCGTGCCGCCGCTGCGCGTGCCGTCGGAGGCCACGCCGCTGTACGAGGTGTACGGCGCGCCCGTCGGCCGGCTGTCGTACGCTGTCGTGCAGCTGCCGGCGGTCCCGGTGCTGTTGGCCTGGAGCCGGGACGTGGCGGAGGAGGCGCTGCGGCTGTTTGCCGACGCTGCGACGGCGACCCTACAGCGATTGGCCGGCCGAGGCTCGTGCTACATGGTGAGCACGGAGCTCACCCGAGGTGCTCCTCATAGCATCCAATTGGCGAGCACCCCAATGGCAACTGCAGTGTTTTTTTCGGCCAGGCGCACTGTACAAACTACACTACACTGTACACTGTACCAAATCCCAAGCACAGAGTGACAGGGTCGGGGCGCCGCCGGGCTTGTCCACGCCAACCCGCACTTTGCAGCTGCCCGACCAGGTGTCTCACTTGCGCGTGCCGATGGTTTTGTCTGTTTTGGCTGTTTGCTTGTTCCTTTGGAGTACGCCGGTTGCATTCTTGGCACGTCCGCCCGCCCGTCCCTCGCAGCTGCCGTGCGGCGCCGAGCGCTGGAAGGCGCGTGCCGCCTTCGCCAACGCCGCCGCCGCCGTCTGGTGGGCGCTCAACCTGCGGGGCGAGCTGCTCGCTGCGCCGTGGCCACAGGTGCGGTCGGGTGCAGGGCGGGGGGCGGGAAACATCCAGCTCCGTGACCTGGCGCACGTAAGGACCGTGACCCGGCGCACCCGTCACAAGACTTTGAAGCCCCGCATGCTAGTTCCCGTGCCCTCATCTCAACGCCCTTCCTGCGGGACAGGAGCTGCTGTCGCACGAGCTGTGCGAGGTCGTGGAGGCGCCGACCGCGGTCCCCGACCCGCGGGTCGCCGGCACCCGCGCGCTGGCCTCCCCTCTGATCAAGCGATCCCGGCGCCGCAGCCTCACCAGCTGCCTGGCGCCGGCTCACGGCGCCGCCGATGCGGGCCACGGCGAGCTGCACTCGCCACCGGCGGCGGCGGCGGTACACGCCGCCGCCGCTGGCCCCCGTCCCAGCCTGCCGCCCCCAGAGGCGAGCTGCTCGGGCAACCGTCGCCGCCTGCGCTTCCACCGCTGCAGCGAGTCCGATCTCGGGCCCGATTTCAGGTTTGCCTTCTTCCCGCCGGCGACAGACGTCGGCGTGGGCCACAGAACGGGGCTACACGTCTTGTGCTCCAGCAGCCAGCTGGCCGGCAGCCACATCCACCTGGCCCAGCGGCAGGAGGTTGTCTTCCGACCGTGCAGGCTGGGCTTGCCGGCCGGGCTGTCCATCGTGCGCGATGCGGCTGACCGGGGCCCCGCCGTTGCGCCACTTACCCGCGAGGCGGCGGGCCCGTGTGCACCGACCCGTGGGTCGCAGCACGACCACTCGCCCGACCGCGGGGCGCTCCCGTCACCTTTCGTCTTCGACCGCCAGGCGCCGTCGGAGCCTATCACCGCCACCGCCGCTGCCGCCGATGGGCTGCCAAACTCTCCGAGTGAGCCTTCGGCCCCGGCTGGTCGTCCCTCGCTATGGAGCTTCACGCGGCAGCTAGATGCCTCGCGTTCGGCCGCCGCCGGGCCGCCCCCATCCTTGAACCGCAGCCTCAACCGTCCGCGGCGCGGTTCGGGCTTGTCTCCTGTCCACGCCGTTTCCGCGCAGTCGTTTGCTGAGCAACTCCGGCAGGCGCGGCGCCCCTCGGCGTGGGGCAGCGAGTCCGCGGGCGGCTCCGCGTCGTCCCGGGGCACGGAGCCGGGTCGCTTGCTCACTGCGGCCGTGGCAGCTGCGGTGGCGGCGCCGCCGGGCGCACCGCGCGAGGGCGTGGGTGCGGGCGGGTGCGATCTGCATGAGGAGCCGAGGCGGCCCGTGTCGGCCTCGCAGCGGGTGCGTTGCGGCGCGATGCGGCCGGCACCTGCGGGGGAGGGAGCAGGGCACGGGGTTAGGGAGGGAGGGGGTTAGGGAGGGAGCAGGCCACGGGGGGAGGGAGCAGGCCACGGGGTCAGGGAGGGAGCAGGGCACTGGGGCAAGGAAGGCGGGGAGGCATGTAGGAAGGAAGTCATGGCTCATGGGCGAGGGAGGGCAACAGGACTGCACGCGGCGGAGCACGAAGGGACCATGAGCTGGCGGCAAGCGGAAGCGAGTGTGGCGGCAGGAGGGACCACGCCGCAGGACCCGCCGGCACACGCCCCGGTTGGGCTCAAGGGGTCGGCCGCCCACCTTCCAGACCGCACCCCCACACGTCCTCCCGCTGCCGCCATCGCAGGTACGGGCTGCCCCCACTGTTCATCTCTGCTCGCTCGTCCCCACCGCGCTCGCCGCCGTCGATGTCGGTGGCTCCCAGCCCGCCGGGCCGCCCGGGCAGAAGGACGATCTCCGACCGCCGCCGTATGCCGGCCCAGCCACCAGCCCGGCTGAGCATTCGGACAATGGCCCGGGCCGGGTGCTCCATGCGCCCAGCTACGACTCCAGCCGAACCTCCTTGCGGGCGGTCATCGTCCTACGCGGGCCAAGGTGGGGGGATGGAGCCAACGAGCGGTGCTTGGGTGGGGTGGATGGGGCGCTTGCAGGCCCGGGGCTCGTGTCCAAGCACTTTCCGGGTATGTCCTTATCGGCTGCTGTGGCCTGCAGCCCCTCTGTGGGGAGCCAGTAACCTGCGTCTGTATTGATTCTTTGTCGCTGGCTTTGGGTGGCATCGCAGTACTATGCATGTTTGCAGCCGGCGGGCTGTGGTGGCGGGCGACGGCAGGTTGGAGCTGGCTGGGCGCCTGCGTCTCCCGGATCCGGGAACCCTCTGACCGGCACCGCTGCGCCCCATGAGGCTGCTCCCGACCTCCCTCCGCGCCCCCGCCCTCGCCAGGATGCGCGCCGGCGTGTGCAGCGGCCCCGCGGAGTGGTTCCTGCAGGACGCCACCCACTCGCTGGCCTACACGGGCCGGCCCGTCAGCGCCGCCGCCAAGCTGGCGGCCGCGGCGGCAAGCGGCCAGGTGCTGTGCGACGAGGCGACGCAGCAAGAGGTGCTGGCGGAGCAGATGTGGGCGGCGGGCGTGGAGGAAGCCGTGGGACCGGGACCGCCGGCACAGGCGGGACGGGGTGCGTCCGCAGCTCCTGAGGCGCCGCCGGAGGACCCCTCGGCACAGCAGGCGGGCTTGGGTATGCCGGCGGCGGTCAAGGAGGCGGTAGGTAGCGGCGGCAGGGAGCAGGACGCGGAGGCGGCGGCTGCGGTGGCGCGGCCGCAGGTGCTGGCCTTCGCGCCGGCGCTGGACGGCTCGTCTTCAACGGTCAAGAAGAAGATACTGTCACGAGCGTTTGTATGCAGGTGAGCGGCGCTATATGTGTGTTGAACGAAACGACGCATACGACGAGCGTAAGCGCGTAAGTGATGGTGCAGTACATGTGTGTTGAAATGGAACGATATACCGGTATGTGTGTACCGTATGATCTGTATAGTAATTAGCCGTATGCGTATGATGCCGGGGAGAGCGTCGCGCCACGTCTCACTTTGGGGGCGGGGGGCCCCGGTCTGGGGCTGCGTCTGCAAGCCACACCTGCGCCATGACACGCCGTGTGGGTGTGTGTGTTCTGTATGATCTATAAGAGCTAGCCGTGTGTGTCACGCCATGTCTCAACACCTGCGCCATGCGCGCCCATGTGGCCCGCCGTGCCGCTCCCGGCTCCCGACCTACCTGACCCCGCTTCGGCCCCGCACCTCATCCTCTCTGATGTGGTGTGCGCAGGGTTGCCGAGCGAGGGGCGCCGGGCGCAGCTGGCAAGGGGGCTGCGATCGGGGCGTCAGCGGCCCCGCCGCCGCCCTCCTCCGGGACCGGCTTCCCGCGGCTGCTGAGCCTGTCGATTCGCCCCCGGCGCGCCTCCACCAGCGACGCATCGGCCGCCGCCACGGGGAGCACCGCCGGCCCGTAGTGAGGCCCGAGACGGGTGCGCTCGTTGCGTTTGAAACGGGCACGCCACGCCAGGGCAAAAAGGAGGTGGCATGGTGGCATGGCGGGCAGCAGCGCCGGAGCTGCGGCGCGCTGTGTGTGAGGCGGACCCGCGCAGTGAGGCGGCAGCCGCGCCAGCGCGTCGGGGTACGGTGATGAAGAAGGGACAACAGCGCTGTCAGGGTTGCCGTGGAGCGTGCCGACGCTGCAGCCGGCACGGAGCAAGGCGTGTGTTTCGGTCGGCTCCTCCGCCGGTGCGTGTGCACGGCCCATGTACAATACGGTTCCATGGCATTCATGCATTGATGGATGGTGGCGGCGCTCTCACATGGTCCCTCCGCATGACCTTGATACAGGTGTGCTCTTGATTCATGCGGTTGTGCGGCAGGCGGGCAGGCAGGCAGGCGGTGCGCCCGCCCTTGACTGGGCCTGTAACCTGTAATCTGTACTTGACTGGGACCGGTTGGGAGCGGCGCGTGGAGCGGTGCCGTGCGGTGCGGTGCGGGTCGAAGCTGCGGTCATATTGCTTTTTCTCGGGCATGGATCCCCGCGGCATTGCAGACTTGGGCGCGGCGGCGGGGGGGCTGTACGGGCCAAGCGCACATGGGAGGTGGCCGTTGCATCAGGTCCCATGTATCTGCCTCGTTGTGCAATTCTCTCTATGCACGCCTCCAGTGCCCAAACACACGCCGTGGGCTATCGACTCTCGTTGAACGTGTGGGCTGTGCGGGCAAGGCGTCTGCTACAAGTGCGGCAAGTGCTTGGGGCTCATGGGTGCTGGGGAATGATACCAATGAGCACCAGGGATGGCGGGCGGGCTGCGGTGGCCACACCGTCGGTAGTGGCACGGTGGCGTATGCCGAATGATGGCACGGATGCGAAGGTGCCCCTTGTGACTCTTGATGTCTTGAAGCATGGTCTGTGTGCTCTGCGCGGACCATCAGTCACGGGGAATATCCACGGGCGGACCTGACCAGCAGCCGGCCTACATCCCGGGCGTACGGTACGTGGGGTTGTGGGCTGCTGCGTGAACCGAACAGTACGCTGGCATGGAATGACTTATAAGTGAAGCTCGTGCCCACTGGCGCAATGTGCTGGACTGACCTGAATCCGTTTGTTGGTGTGAAGCCGAGGTTTGGATCTGGAAGCCGGTGGTCTAAAACTCGACGGTGAAGCCGTACTTGCCGGGGATGCAAGGTGGCGTTGCCGCCCGCAGGCAGCGGCCTTGGTGCATTGGTTGCGTCCGGTGGAGACCACACCGGGAAGGGGCTCGGGGGTCGCCCTGCCCGGCTTGACGGGTGCCTCTCTCTGCCTCTGCGTGTCCGGTTGCCTGAGCCAGCCACGCGCGGCACGGCGTGAGGGCAAAGCCCCCGCTCCGACGCTGGTCTGTCGGTGCATGGCGCTTGCCTCCTGTCGGTCGTCTGCGCCGCGAGCACCCCTCCGTGGGTGCCCGCGTGCGGGCGCATGTCGCTCGCCGGCTGGGGCGCAGGGACCGGGCGGTGCCCACGCCGTAGCCCGGGGGCACGGCTGCGTACGTGTCTCGCTACGGCGCCGTCGCCCACCTGTCCGACTCTCCCTGCGCCGTGTGCCTGCGGGCTTGGCGGCGTGGCAGCTGTGTTCTGTGGCGCTTCGGTAACAGTGCCGTACTGCCGGCGGTTAAGCTTGTTGCCGCCGTTGTATTGCCGCGGTTGACAGTGAGCGAAATGGTCCCGACGGCGCGCGCATGGGGTGGTGCTGTGTGCTGGGCCCCGAGCATGTGGGGCTGACACGCATGTGTGAAGTACGGCATGATGGGCGTGAGCGACGGTGTGCCTGGGGTGGCTGCACTGGGTGGGAGGAATGCAGTTTGGCGGGGGCATTGCAAGCAAGCAAACTGCTACGCTGCGTTACCAAGCAGCGGATGGCACGCATGTCCATGATTGGGGACTGCTGAGGGTACTGGGCTCCGCAGCAGCGGGGTCGGTGGTTGGTTCCTGTGGTGGGCTGCCCATTTTTTATACCTCGTGGGCTGGTTTACTGCTCGCTGGACTGGTGATTTCAGATTCCTTGGCAACCGCACGCAAAACGTTGATGCGGCGGTTGGGCGGTAAAGAGGTGTGGTGTCAGTGCAATACTGCAATTGGCGTACGGACCACTCGAGCGCGGGAACACCGCGCTGTGGTCGCAGGGCTCCTTAGGCCGTTGCGTCCCTTGGTGCGCGGGACCCGCTACCAGTACCAATGAAGTTGCCATGACTATCACGGAGTGTATTGTGTACCTAGGAGCGAAATCTTGTTCGGTTGGGAGTTTACTCTTTGTTGCTGGTGCCGATGGCGGGTGGCCCACAGCGGACGGCCTCTCAGCGCGCGGTCGCTGCGGCTGGCGCTGGCGGGCTGTGGGCGGGGCTCATTACGCCGCGGCTTACTGCTGCCTCGCCTGCCAGGGAGGCGCACGCACTGGCGGACGGGGAGTTCCCGTGCGTGAAGCGTCGATGGGTGGCGGCGGGGCAGGAGTTCGCGTCTTGTGAGCGGTGACGAATTTTCGGCGCCGACGAACTTTCGGCGCCCTGTCCTAGAGGTAGTCTGCGCGGGAGGGCCGGGGGGGGGGGCTTGAGCTGTAACGAGTCGTGAACAGGATGGTCTGTAGGCCCACAGGCGAATATGGTCGATGCCTAACTTTGGTACCATTTGCCAACAAGGCTACAGTGCTGATGACCCGCCGAGCGCGTGGATGTTGCACAATGCGCAGTCACAGCAGGCTTATCGGTAGTGGCCAGCGTGCTGTTGGTAGGCCTGTCGTCAGTTGGTTTGTTGTTCGGCATGTCGTCAGCTCAGGGATGCGTTACCACAGGGAATGAACAAATTGGCGTCCTTCTGGTACACGAGTATGTTCTGAACACCGAGAAGGAACAGGGACGTCCCCGTTTTTGCCAAGGGGACGCCCTTTTGCCGACCCGTGTGTTCTGCCTGGGCTGGAGGGGGAAGCCCCTGCGCCGAGCCATGAGCACACGTCGGGCAGCTGCTCTGCTCCTCGATCAACATGCACAAATAGGAATCGATGCTACACCAGGTTGCCTTCATGCATATTCCAAAACGATCCACGTCAGGAGCTGGATATATTTAGTGCAGGGAGCGCGCGTTGCTCGGCATGATGCTTCCAAGTCAATGGCATTGGTGGGCGAAATCGATAGCTTGGAAGTTTGAAGGGGAGCAGTCTGGGCATGGTCCCTCTGCCCGTTCACTGGGTTTCAAGGGGCACACGGATACTCCACACGTTCCCCCATGCCAGGAAGTTGCGATGAGGTACACCGTGGTGCACCATGGCTGCAGCAGGCGGAGCAGGAGCTGGCGGTTGAGCGACCCGTGGTACCGAATGGTAACACTGAGGCTTTACCGAGGTCGCGACATAAAATATAAAAAAACCGTTTGCCTATGCCAGCTCATTGAGGAGACTGAACGTCGCTGAAGAATGGCTACGACCACGTCCAACGACCTCGGTGCCTTTTTTCTGTTTTGTGCTGTTTATCGCTATCAACACGCATGTTGTTAGAGCCTTGTACATTGAACGTATGAAAGATGATTTCTGCGATATCATGGATACCAAAAGGCGTTGCGAAAGCGGTCCCTACTGTAGCAGAACCAACAGAGGCGGAACTAGAAGCTATGCGTGCTCAGTTAGAGGCGGAAGGCGGGGGCGACGACGATGACGATGAGGGGTCGGAGCCCTCCTCAGACGCCGACATGGACAGCGATGATGCAGAAAACGACGAGTCCGTCGACGAGGCGGTCGCAAAGGCCAGGGCAGTGGCGTCGGCAATGGCATCCTCGCGAGCCGCCGGCGGCAATAAGGGCGGCAGCTCGTCCGCTGCAGCGGGGACGCTCGAAGCTGCCATGCGGGAGCTGGATATGGACCACTACGACGACTCGGGGGACGACGAGGGCGACGTCGTGAACCGCGTGCTGGGCACGTCGGGCCGCGCGCGGCTAGAGTACGCGGCCGACGAGCCCGACCCGTACCTTAAGCTCGGGGACGACGACAGCGATATCGAGGATTTCACCCTCCAGCCCACCGACCTCATCATCCTGTCCGCGAAGAACGAAGACGACGTGAGCAACCTGGAGGTGTGGGTGTACGAGGAGGCCGACGCCGGCGGCGAGGCCAACCTGTACGTCCACCACGAGGTGCTGCTGCCCGCCTTCCCCCTCTGCCTCGCCTGGCTGGACTGCGACCCCAAAGGGGGCGACACGGGCCGGCGGAACCTGGTGGCGGTGGGCACGCTGGAGCCGGGCATCGAGATCTGGGACCTGGACGTGGTGGACACGGTGGAGCCGCTGGCGACGCTGGGCGGGCGGGACACGGCCGCCGGGGCGACGGCGGGCGGGGCGGAGGAGGCAGCCGGCGGGGAAGCGGGCGCCAGCAGCGGCTCGGATAAGAAGAAAAAGAAGAAGGTGCGGGGCGGGGCGCGGGGGACGCTGGTGGGGCGGAAGGCGGACTGGCCGTGGGGCGGGGCTGCGGAGCAGCGCGGGTGGGGCGGGGCGGGGCGGGACGAGGTAGGGCCTACTGATTAGGGCGGGTGACTGTGGCCGAGAGCGGAGCCGCAGGGCCGTGCATGAGGACGGGTGAAGGGCTGCGGGTGTGCATGAGGACGGGTGAAGGGCTGCGGGTGTGCATGAGGACGGGTGAAGGGCTGCGGGTGGAGGTGTGCAAAACAAGGCGGGCGGATCGGGGTCCGCGGGGTTGCAGGGCGCGGTCGCAGGGGCGCGGTTGCGGGGAACGTCGGGCGCCTGGGGCCCAGGGCTGAGTGGGCTGGGCGCCCTACGGCCCAGGGCGTGGGGTGCCTGTGGAGGGCATCAGGCTGCGGGCATGGAGCGGCGTGGGGACGCCGGCGCCCCGAGGCGCCATGGGTGCGTTGCGAAGTCTTCTGCGGGTGGCCCAGTCGTCTGCCGGGCTGCTCAGGAGTACAAGACAGGCTGCCTGTGCCAAGGACAGGGTCCCTGATGCTTCAACGGGCTCCGTGAGGCGCCGCCATGCTATAGCGGTCCTGTGGCGCAGGCGGGAAGAGAGCCCTGGGTCATGGCCACGGAGGATTCCGGCAGGCCGCGGCGAGGGCGACACGGCGTGAGCGCCGCGGCTCCACGGCCGGCGTGATACGCTCACAGCAGCCAGGAAGGGTGCTGTTGTGGCGGGCAGCGTGCGGGATGGGACCGCCTGTGGCCCGGGGCCGCTGATGCGCCTGGGCACCAGCTGCATGCCGCCGGCGGGGAGCTCGGCGCCCCCGCCGGTGGCAGCGTGTGGGATCCGCGGCGAGCGAGCGCCCTTCCCCACGGCACTGCCCGCGCCTTGCTCCTCACACTCCCCTTGAGCCATGCTCCTTGCTCCCTGAGCACATTGCTCACCCTTGGCCTGCCTAGTCTCTGCGGCCCGCGGCCCGCGGCCTGCGGCCCACCTTGCGCCTCCATGTGAAACCCCCCCGCCGCTTATCTTCTGACCACCACCGCCCTCTCCCACGCCCCCACCCCAACCCCCAGAAGAAGAAGGCCAAGGTGAAGCTGGTGCCCGGGAGCCACGAGGACAGCGTGCTCGGGCTGTCCTGGAACCGGCAATTCCGCAACGTGCTCGCGTCGGGGAGTGCGGATTGCACCGTGAAGGTGAGCAGGGCGGGGGACGCGGAGCGGGCCCAGCGGGGCGGGGACACCGACCCATACCGCCGAGTCCTGACCCGAGGTCTCCCCAAGGCTCTCGCGCCGAGAAGTGCCTCGGGCTGCACCGCCGCGTGCGTCGTGGCGGCTGTGACGGCTGGCGGGGAGGGGTGCGAGACTGGTGGCATGTGACAAGGGTCCCCTCCACTTTTGGCCGTAGCGGCTTCGTCGGTTGTGGGTCATGGTTCCTGAGCCCGGCTGTCATTCTCAAGGCCAGAGGGATCCGGCGGTAGCTGGGGGAGCTCTGGGGCGGAAGGTCAAGGAAGGGGGTTGGCAAGGCTTTTTATGGCGGGTGGTGGGCCTGCTTCTCGTGGCGGGCTCCGTTGCCCGCAGCTGCCTCACCCCCACTCCCCGCGCACCCTGGAGGAGCTGGCCGGCTTCCGGAGGCACGGTTGCGCTGCCACGGATACGCCCCCGCCCCCGCTCCCCCCGGCTCCCCGCAGCCCGCCCACGGACTCAGTGACCCCTCCCTCCCTCAACCCTCCCCCCGCCGCCGCGAACGCAGCTGGGGTCCAGTTTTCTCTATCAAACCCTGTCTTTAT